>SJXQ01007493.1:113394-165483 GCA_006408695.1 Aepyceros melampus
TATCTCCCCTCGAGGAAACATTAAGATTTGGAATACCAGTGTACTAGCTCATTTCCTGAGGCCTAAGTGCTCATGGAGGATGGAAGGTGAGAACATATTTGGAGCTGTGGGCAGTTGTATACTATGGCACTGGTCTCCCTTGTAAGATTAATAGGGAATATCAGGAATTTATTGACTTTCTTTCTCTGCCCAGTAAGGATTCAGGATAGGGCAAGAGACAGACTTAAGATATCACAGCAGAAATCTTCTATTTTTTATGGCTATCACATGTTTATAACATAAGGTTTCAGCCTTTCCTTCTTTCATTGTTACTGATTAATTTTTGCTGGTCTTTATTATTTTTCTTGTTATTGCTAATTTAATCAAGAAAGGGAAAATTCTGTGATTTGGCTCCCTTTTGCTATCTTTATCTGAAAATTCTTCTGACTGATAAAATATTTCATACACAGAAAGGACTATATAGGGATTCTAGTCATACTCAATTTAAGAAATACAACACAACATAACCTTTGCTATTCTGTTTACCATTACACATTCACATATCACTGACTCTTTCCAAGACGTGGTCACAGTCTTGAATTTTACATTCGTTATTATCTTGATTCTATTAAAATCACTTTTGAATCCCTAAACAATATTCTCTTCAGCTCTGCTTCTTTTGAACTTTTTAAGAATTGTATTATATATTTCTTTTGATTAATGAATGTGACCATAATTAATTTATTTTCACTGCTGTATTGAATCTTATCATATAAACTGCTAATACAAACAATGATTTTTATATGTATGATGTAAATGTACATACCAAAGACTGGAATTATTGGGCCATAGAGTATATGTATTTTCAGCTTTACTAGATTTTGTATTTTAAATTTAAGTCTTTAATGCTCCTGAATCATTATCATCTACAAAGGTACCACTGTCACACTTCCACATATATGTGGGGCTGTTTAAGGGCTATTTATTCTGTTTATCAGTTTTACTTGTCTCTGTGCACCAACACTAATATTGGTAGTATTGATAACTGAGTAATACAAATCCATCCACCCTGTTTTTCTTCAGAAGTATTTTGAATGTTTCTCTCCTATTTAAATTCTAGAAATGTCTAGTCAAGTTTCATTAAAAAAAAAAAAAGGCACCAAGTAACTGACTGGCATTGAATTGAGGCTATAGATAAATCTGGAGGTAACTGAAATTTGTATGTTTTCCTATATATGAATATAATACATCTCTCCATTTACTTAGGGCCAACTCAATGTCATTTAGTAGTTTTGAACTTTGCTTATCTGTTGTTAGATTTACTTGTGGAAAATTTATACTTTTGTTTCTACTACATAAGATATGCTTTTATAAGTGATACATTTTTGCCTGCTGCAGCAGTTATAGAGAAATACTACTGATTTTTAATATGTATATTGATCTTTTGGCTTCCCAGGTGGCGCCAGTGATAAAGAAACTGCCTGCCAATGAAAGTCATATAAGAAAGTGAAGTGAAAGTTGCTCAGTCATGTCTAACTCTGTGACTTCATGGACTATACAGTCTATGGAATTCTCCAGGCCAGAATACTGGGGAGGGTAGACTTTTCCTTCTCCAGGGGATCTTCCCAACTCAACCCAGGGATCAAACTCAGCTTTCTCGCATTGCAGGAGGATTCTTTACCAGCTGAGCCACAAGGGAAGCTCAAGAATACTGGAGTGGGCAGCCTATCCTTCACCAGGGGATCTTCCCAACCCAGGAATCGAACCAGGGTCTCCTGCATTGCAGGTGGATTCTTTACCAACTGAGTTATCAGGGAGAGATATAGGAGATACAGGTTTAATCCTTGGGTTGGGAAGATCCCCTGGAGGAGGAAATGGCAACCCATTCCACTGTTCTTGCCTGGAGAATCCCATGGACACAGGAACCTGCCGGGCTACAATCCATGGAGTCACAAAGAGCAGGACACAACTGAAGTGACTGAGCAGAGCACATCATGTTGATCTTTTATTCAAAATATCAATTAAGCTCTTGTTTAATCATTTAAGTGTGAAAGTCTTAGTTGCTCAGTCGTGTCCTACTCTTGCAACCTTATGGGCTGTAACCCACAAGGTTCCTCTGATTATCTTAATATTTTAGGTAATCATTTAATCTGTAATTACTGTTTCCTTTCTTCCTTTTCAATCTACCTTTTTGTTCACTTTGTCTTATTTTACCATACTGACTAGGAATTTCAGCACAATGCTAAATAGAGACTATAATGTAATTTCTTGAAAAACCTACTAGTGATTATATCTTCTCAGATAACAGAAAATATATCAAATCTGTTCTAAATATAAGATACATTTCTTTATAAAATTTTTAAAAAGGCAAATATTTCTAAGCACTAATCAAATCTCTGGGGTAAAACCTAAAGGATTCTCTTATAACAAAGAAAAGAAAGCAAGAATACTAACCTTTTTGTAGTAAATTGGGTTTCCTGTCAAGTAGCTGAGGTGGACAAACTCCATATGTAGTGTGCCAAATTCAGCAAGAATGCTGCTACCCGCAGATGCCCAGCCCCAGTTTCGTCCTACTCCACTGAATGAAAGAAAAGGTAAAAGGAGACAGAATTAGGAAAAGACCAAAACATTTTCTCAATGAGTATATAACTTTTAAATAACTCTCTAAGAAATTATCACAACACAATTGACTATTGTACCTAAAATCTTACTATTTTAAAATTATTTTGAATAGAATATTCACGTCCTAAAATCAAAACAACGTAAAAAGTATACGGTAAGTATTTCACCCCACTCTTCTCTCTCTTCCCCTTACAGGCCCCCAATATAATCATTCATTAGCTTCTTATATGTTAGCATAGAGATTTCTATGCATAAATAAGCAGTCCAAATACATATTCTTCTTTTCCCTCCTTTCTTAAAATACAGCAACGTATACTTACTGCTCTGTTAGATTTTCAGTAACATTTTAATGAGGTAAGATGTACCTCATTAGGCTTTCCAAAGTTTATAAACAACTTTCTTATATTTTTTACTTAGAAATACATAGAACTCCATGACATTAATGATTTTCAATTGAATGTCTCATCCACACAAAAATGTGTGAGAGCATTCTAAGTTGTTTCAAACCTTGAAAGTACAACTCACATTTATTGTGCTGGGACCACTGATGTTACAGGACAGTATCATGACAAAGAACTGTCTTGCCTCCACTGCTGATAGTGTATGAAAACTACTACATTATACAAATAGATATACTTCAATCAATCCTCTATTAGTGGTCCTCTGGCACATTTCTAGTATTGTGCTATTATAAAAACTTTCATAGTGAATAATCTTGTGTGCACTTCATTTGTGCAGATGTATTTCTAGGATATCTTTTTTTTTCCCCAGGGTGCCTTATAAATTTTTTACTGGAAGCCAAACTATATAAATGAAAAGTACAGACTCTTTGGATGTTATCCTCTTTCCCAGAAGGTTAAGCTTCCTCTGAAACATAGATTGAGTACAGGCAGATGACCGTGGCTCTGAGCTTTGTTAAGGGTTAAAACTATTCTAGTTTTACTTATACTTCCAGGAAGCGGCCCTATGGGATCTCAGCTGACAAGCCTGGGGTGTTTACCAAGGGCCCTTCACCATGGCAGTTTCAAATACTAACTCTGTCTCCTCAGTACCATGTAGTTGTTAAACTTTGTTCTTTATATCTACTTGTATACTGGCAATTCAATACACTATGTTGTATTTATCCATGTGGAGAAAACAGTGAAATAGGTACAGGATACCTATGAAATAGGTATCAAGATACCACTGCCTTAAAGTTCTTTAATATTTTGGTGCTCTTTTTGTACTGTTTTTGAAAGTATGAAAGGCAAATACTACTAACAGATTTTTTTGAAGCCAGACATACGAATCAAAGAAGAAATATGGATACAGTAACTATGTAGGACAGTCATTCATTTCACAAATATAAAGTACCTACTCATATCTGGAAGACGTAACAGTGAACTCAGAGGGTAAAACGTCTGTCTGCAATGCGGGAGACCTGGGTTTGATCCCTGGGTCGGGAAGATCCCCTGGAGAAGGAAATGGCAACCCACTCCAGTATTCTTGCCTGGAAAATCCCATGGATGTAGGAGCCTGGTAGGCTATAGCCCATGGGGTCGCAAAGAGTCAGACACAACTAAGCAACTTCTCTCTTCTCTAACATAACATTACTGTTCCCATAATAAATGATAATTGTTATCAAGAAAATTAAACATAGAATACTGAGTTGAATAGAATACTGAGTACTAGTGATAGAGGATGAGTTTAAAGACTTTATGTATAATGTTCAAAGAGTTTCTAAAATGACACAATTTAAACTGAGAACTGAATGATGAGAAGGAGCCAGTGATGAATAGATCTGGAAGAAGAGAATTCTCAGTAGAGGAAATAGCAGTTAGAATGGCCCTGAGGAAAAAAGTTGATTAGTGTGGCTAGATTGATTTCCTGAAGGAAATCAACCCTAAATATTCAATGCAAAGTCTATTGTTGAAACTGAAACTCCAATACTTTGGCCACCTAATGCAAAGAGCCAACTCATTGGAAAAGATCCTGATTCTGGGAAATATTTAAGGCAAAAGGAGAAGCGGGTGGCAGAGGTTGAAATAGATAGCATCACCAACTCAATGGACATGAATTTTAGCAAATTCCAGAAGATTATAGAGGACAGAGGAGCCTGGTGTGCTACACCGCATGAGGTCTCGAAGAGCTGGCTGAACAACAATAACAATGTAGTTTGGCTGGAGCTCAGGAAGGGAAATGACGATATAGGATGAGGTTAGAGAGCTGGGTATAATCTAGACTGTGTAGAAATTCTGTTGGCTATGGTGAAATTTAAGTATGAAGGAACATCATATAGAATTTTAATGAATGTAACATAATACTGAAAGGATAAAGCATACCATTTGGAAAGATTACCTAGGCATCAGCAAGGTGAATGGATTATAGTGCAGTCAAGTATAAATACAAAAGCTCATTTCCATGTAAAAACTTTCTATCTCAAAGTTTCATTCATAGTGCATATAAGCACTATCAAAACTCTAAGTTCTAAAAAAATTTTTTCATATTTTTACATACAACCTCACAGGGCCCTCCACCTTGGCAGTCTTAGACATTAACCTCTGTCTTCCCAATATCAGTTCAGTTCAGTTCAGTTGCTCAGTCATGTCCAACTCTTTGCTACCCCATGAATCGCAGCACGCCAGGCCTCCCTGTCCATCACCAACTCCCGGAGTTCACCCAAACTCATGCCCGTCAAGTCAGTGATGCCATCCAGCCATCTCATCCTCTGTCGTCCCCTTCTCCTCCTGCCCCCAATCCCTCCCAGCATCAGAGTCTTTTCCAATGAGTTAACTCTTCGCATGAGGTGGCCAAAGTATTGGAGTTTCAGCCTCAGCATCAGTTCTTCCAATGAACACCCAGGACTGGTCTCCTTTAGGATGGACTAGGTGGATCTCCTTGTAGTTCAAGGGACTCTCAAGAGTCTTTTCCAACGCCACAGCTCAAAAGCATCAATTCTTCGGTGCTCAGCTTTCTTCACAGTCCAACTCTCACATCCATAGATGACCACTGGAAAAACCATAGCCTTGACTAAACAGATGTTTGTTGGCAAAGTAATATCTCTGCATTTTAATATGCTGTCTAGTTGGTCAAGGCTATGGTTTTTCCAGTGGTCATGTATGGATGTGAGAGTTGGACTGTGAAGAAGGCTGAGCACCGAAGAATTGATGCTTTTGAACTGTGGTGTTGGAGAAGACTCTTGAGAGTCCCTTGGACTCAAGGAGATTCAACCAGTCCATTCTGAAGGAGATCAACCCTGGGATTTCTTTGGAAGGAATGATGCTAAAGCTGAAGCTCTAGTACTTTGACCATCTCATGCGAAGAGTTGACTCATTGGAAAAGACTCTGATGCTGGGAGGGACTGGGGGTAGGAGGAGAAAGGGACGACTGAGGATGAGATGGCTGGATGGCATTATGGACTCATTGGACGTGAGTCTGAGTGAACTCCGGGAGATGGTGATGGACAGGGAGGCCTGGCGTGCTGCGATTCTTGGGGTTGCAAAGAGTCGGACACGACTGAGCAACTGAACTGAACTGTCTAGTTGGTCATAACTTTCCTTCCAAGGAGTAAGCGTCTTTTAACTTCATGACTGCAATCACCATTTGCAGTGATTTTGGAGCCCCCCAAAATAAAGTCTGACACTGTTTCCACTGTTTCCCCATCTATTTCCCATGAAGTGATGGGACCAGATGCCATGATCTTTGTTTTCTGAATGTTGAGCTTTAAGCCAACTTTCCCAGTACCTGGTAGCTGTTAAATTTTCTCCTTTGCCCTTCAGCCTCCAAATACTGTTTTCTAGTTTCTTTATTTCTTTGTCCAGTGCATGTGCAGGCACACAATCAGCCAACAACAGGAGGAAAATCTGTAAATAACTTTTGGGGCTTTTCCTCTGCAATTCCTTCCTGATTTGAGATACTCATCCCTTGTATCTCAGCCCTTTTGGCAGTTCCAAGACCTGAACAGTCTTCTTTGGTCTACATGAGTACTCTTGTAGGGTTTGCCTCAATCACACTCAATTTAGAATATACCCTTAGGGGAAAAGCCAGCTTTCTACAGTAATGAGCTTCAAGTAGGCCCTTTGGGTTCTCCCTTAGGTATTGCTCTCCAATCCCTTCAAACCATTTTGTTGGGCTTTTGTGATTACTTTTGATGGGAGAGTTAACCTGATATAAGTTACCTCAGGGCTGGAACTGGAAGTCTAGATTCATTATTCAAGAAAGTCATGGTTATTCCCACTAAACTCTAAAACTATTCTCTAGGGTCTTTTCTACTTTTAGGAGGAAATGAAAAATATAAATCTTTCTCTCATAGAAAGATGGACACTTTTGGTTTCAGCTCTTTTAGCACTAGTGAAAGTGAAAGTGAAGTTGCTCAGTCGTGTCTGACTCTTTCCGACCCCATGGACTGTAGCCTACCAGGCTCCTCTGTCCATGGGATTTTCCAGGCAGTAGTACTGGAGTGGACTGCCATTTCCTTCTCCAGGGGATCTTCCCGACCCAGGGATCGAACCCGGGTCTCCCACATTGTAGACAGATGCTTTACTGTCTGAACCACCAGGGAACTAGTTGATTTTAATTTAAACTCTGTATCACCTAGAATAATATTAAATTAAGTGAGCCAAATGACAAATACAGAATACATATGAGCTTTTTTAGAGATAAGAATCTTAAAATTACCACTAAAATGTATGCAGAAAAGAGTGATACATGATTTGGTAGAGAAGCTGAAGTACACGTAGAAGGTGAAGATATAACCTTAATACTGATGAAGCACACAGGCTCCTACTCCTGCCATTAATGAACTGAAAGACCTTGAGCAAGATTTCCTTCTCTGAGACTCAGTTTCCTCATCCATAATATAAGAATTTATGATAACTAGTTCACATGACTGTTAGGAAAATTAAAGACATTTAAGATTGTGAAAACACCTCACAAAGAGCCTAGTAAGAATAGTATCTAATGAGTTTTTGAATAATTTTATTCTAAGTTATTTTAAGTTTATCTAGAGAAAAAAAAACTTCCTCAATCTGATAAAGGCAACTGATAAAAAAAAAAAGCTACAGCCAACATCATATTGATAATTAAAAAAAATATATATTATAAAAACATTTTATGGAAATCCAGGGGACTATAAAATACAGGTGAAGATAATCTTTTTAACCAAGAATGAAAACCTCAAAATTATAAAAGACATATTTGAATATATAAAAAATCAAAACTTAAGGATGAAAAATTATTATAAAAACAACAAACAAGTAGTAAACAGGGGGAAAAATTAATTCTATAAGCTATAAGGCCCTTTTATAAGCTAACTAGAAAAACACAACTCAATCAACACTTAGGAATAGACAATTCACAAAAAACAATCCAGATGTCCAATAAATTTATGAAAAGGCGCTTGAATTCACTAAGCAGAAAATACGAATGAAAATAACAATAGTAACATTTCATAGCCATTATTCTCTTGAAAATTAAACAGAACATATAGACATTTTGGTACTCTCACACACTGTTGGTGGAAATATGATGAATTACAGCCTTTTGGAAAATATGTGGAGAATAACTATTAAACTCAAAAATACATATAGTCTTTGATCCAGCAATTCCACACTTGGGAAATCTATCTTACAAAAAAATAAAAGACATATGCCCTTTGATATAGCAATCAGATTCTTAAGAATCATTTTCAGGAAAACTTCCTCAGTCTACAAGGACATATATGCTGGTGCTTTAGTCACTAAGTCATGTCCGACTCTTGCAACCCCGTGGACTGTAGCCTGCCAGGCTCCTCCGTCCATGGGATTCTCCAGGCAAGAATATTGGAGTGGGTTGCCATTTCCTTCTCCAGGGGATCTTCCCGACCCAGGGATCAAAGCCGGGTCTCCTGCATTGCAGGCAGATTCTTTATTGAGTGAGCTACAAGGGAAGGACATACTTAACAGCATGCTACTGTAACTTTTATGGTAGCAAAATAATGGAAATAAACAAATACCATTGATATGGAATAATTAAATAAATCATGGTATAACCTATGTATTTACAGTATATCCTATCTTCTACTCTGTAGTTATCACAAAGTTTGATTTAAAGCTCTGTGGCATGACCTGGAAGAGTATTTCCGTGAGATTTTGCTAAGTAAGAAAAATAAGAAGTAGAAAGAATATAAGAATAAGAAAGAAAAACAAGTATCCAAACAAATCATATAAAATTTTAAAAGCTCCATGAGTATGTATGTATGTATGTGCTTCTGTGTGTTAATCATATTGCAAGAGACAAACAATGCAGATTATTAACATAGGTTGGATTTCAGACATCAAGACTGGAATAAAGTCTACATGAGAAATATGTATAATTCAACCAAAACACAAAAGCAAAACCCTTTAAAAATAGGTAAATACATCTATGCTCTATAAACTCAAGTAAAATATGTATTTTGTATGAATATATACAAAGATACAGTATGAAAATTAAGCTTATGTTCAAGACATGGTCCTTGAAAACTCATCTACTTTTTTGTCTCAATCTAAATTTGAAGTTTTGCAATGCTGGACTTTTGGTTATTTTTTATCTAGATAATAATAATATCTTGCATATTTCTTCATCTCAGAGTTAAACTGTAAGTTAATTAAAATTCTAATCATATAAGAAAGTTATATGACTGACAATGCTACTGAAGGAAACACCAGATAATCTGGAATGAAACTAAGAACAAGAGAACAGGTATGTGCTTAACACCTTTGGCCATATCCTTTTGTGGAGGCTGGTATGGAACTCTAGCTAGCTTTTTCCTCACAAAGAGTTAGTTTACATTACATATAGTGTATGACAGCAAAGAACAGTAAAGTTAGATTTCATGTTCAGTATAAAATAATGATTTCTTGATGAAAATCAAAACTTCATCAAGTTCTCCATTAAAAAGAAATGACTAAAATAGATTCATTTTCCCAAATAAAGCTGTCAGAGAATCATGCTTCACTTTGAACTTCAATAATCTAGATATCATAAAAAGGACCCTACAGTCAATGTCATGAGTTATGTCTTCCCTTATCATTAGTAAGACATTCAGCAACAGAAAGCCCTGATTTTAAGGTACGTTGTGTTCTATTCTGACTTAGAAAAATAACAAGTAGTGTACAAAAAAGGAAGAGAGGGAAGGCACTTTGAATCCATTTCAGCACTGCTGCTGCTGCTAAGTCACTTCAGTCATGTCCGACTCTGTGTGACCCCATAGATGGCAGCCCACTTGCTCCGCCGTCCCTGGGATTCTCCAGGCAAGAACACTGGAGTGGGTTGCTATTTCCTTCTCAATGCATGAAAGTGAAAAGTTAAAGTGAAGTGGCTCAGTCGTGTCCGACTCTTCGTGACCCCATGGACTGCAGCCTGCCAGGCTACTCTGTCCATGGGATTTTCTAAGTGAGAGTACTGGGGTGGGGTGCCATTCCAGCACTAAGTAGATATAAATAAGCAATCTTAAAGAAACAACTATATTGTTAACAATAAAGGTGTGGGAGAAAAATCTAGACTTACAGAAACAAACAGTAGAAATGAAATATAGTTTTACTGTTTCAAAGCAAAGAATGTATTTTAAAAATCAGGCAATACTTTAAAGAAATATGCTTCAGTATACATGCAGAGAAAAACAGTTTTAAGTCTTAAAAAGTATGGTGAAGCCTCAAAAAATCAGTTAATCTATTTAGAACAAGAATAACCATATAAAAATAGAATTTACCTTTTCAGATTCACCATTGCCCAAGGAATTCCCGTAGGTGTGTTAAAGGCAGGAAGGAGTTTCTCAGCCAACTGTACTGCTTTAATCTTGAATATCTGGGACAAAAACACAAACATTCATAACTTTTGAAATTACTGCTGTCAATAAAATTTCCTGATCTCTTCTACGATGCATACCACAACATACTGGATATATGAAAGGAGGGGAAAATGGCATCTCTTGGTAACAAGGAGTATACAGCAATCAGAGAAAATTGTTGTAAAGTGGATAGTGAGGAAAAAGCTGAAAGTGAAATGGCCTGAAACTATAATTAATTGAAAGCGAAGGACTGGTTTTGGTGTTAATATCTGTATTTTCAGCTGGCAAAAAATCTAAGAGATTTTTTTAGCCAGAGAAAATACTACGCTATGAAATTCATCCATGGTATCAAGCTCAGAACAAATATTAAAACAAAAGAGATGCAACCAAATTTCACAAATGCCCTTGAATTACTATAATCATGTTTCTATCTTACACATTTATATCTTGACATTCTCCATCAAGGTTCACCCATAATTATTAAATGAAAAGAAAATATTTATGTTCACATTCCAAGCTTTTTTACGAGTTATAAATGCTTCACCCCTTGGTCCCAATTACTACTTTTTTTGGTATACAAAACAATAAGCTGCCTAAATATCAATGGTTCTCAAACTTTTAAAATCAAGGTACTATTACCAAGACATTTATAGTATAATTTCTAATATTCTTAACATGTATCTCATTTTAGAGACTACTGACTTAAAGACTCAAAACACTCTGCTAAGAAAAGCGGCATATTCTTCTACATGCCTCAAGGCTACCCTCTCAAAATCATCTGACACGCAAGGCTCCATCTTTTAACTGTGGCCAAGTACTGTTGATAAAATATTGGATTTTTCAAATAAGTAAGTAGTTGAAAGCATGGTCTAGATCAAATTTCTAAGTTGACATGATATTAAACAAAGCACACCCACATTACTGGGGGTATAAACTATAGAGAGGAGTATGTGCAAGTATACAAAGCAATATGACATTAATATATTTTGCAAAGTTTCTTGAATGACAGAAACTGCCTGCAATGAGAGACATCCTGGTTGGATCCCTGGGTTGGGAAGATCCCCTGGAGAAGGGAATGGCTACCCACTCCAATATTTTGCCTGGAAAATTCCACAGAGAAACCTGGCAGGTTACAGTCCATGAGGTCGCAGAGTCAGACACAACTGAGTGACTAACATGCACAAAGAGACATTACGTTATTACTGAATAGCACTTCTTATCTCACACTTTAGCAGCGGGGCAAAGGGACCAAGTTCTTAACTAAGAACTAACACTAATGACATGTGTTTGCTGATCATATCTTTTACATGTAAAACTAATATTCCAAACAGTAAAATAACTTACAAACATAAGCTTTTTTCCAAACAGAAAGCATTCTTATTTCACTTCAAGAATTAGTGACATATTTTCTAATTTTCAACTACCTATGTCAGTTAACTTACATAGTACCAATAATAATAATACACAACTCAATGAAAGCACCACCTCAATGTCATTGAGGAAAAAAAATTCCTTACCTAGATGGTTTAATTTATTCAGGAAATACAAAATCTCTAATGATAAATATACCACAGCCTTACAGTTCCTATTTTCAGAAACATTTTGGCAGACAACAGCAACAGCTAATTTAAAACAAATTAGCTAGTATGCAATGCAGGAGAATAATACAAATCTAAAACGTATCAAAGTAAAAGGTAAGTATCTTTTCTAGTCCTAATCCTTGATCACACAATTCCTTCTATAATGCAAATAGCTATTAATTTCTTAAGTATCTAGTAAATATTTTGTGCTAAAATCAGTTCCAAGGTATACATGACTCCTAGCATGTCCCATCAAATCCTCATTTTCCATTTCTCATAAAAGAAATTCTATTACAGTTTACACACACACAGTCTTCTGCCTCTGTTTCTCTCTCTCTCAAAGACAGAATATCATATACACTATTCTTAACTTGCTTCTTTCACTTATTGTATATTGGAGATCTTTCTATATCATTCTATCTCCTTCTCTCTAGTGGCTATCAAATTTATCTTTGGATAGATAATATTGTAATTTACTTAATCAGTCTTCTATTCATAGACATATGTTTCCAAAACTATATACCTCTGTAAGATAAATTATGAGTGGAATTACTGAAGCTATGGATACATTCATTTGTAATTTCGATAATTAATGCCAACTTGTTCACATCTTTTACATATTTACATTTCTATCAGAATTTATGACCTGCTGTTTCTCTGTATTTTTGTGAACATAAGAGTTGTCAAAATTTTGATTGCTGCTAACCTGAGAGTTGAAAAAGACTTCACTGTCAATTTTATTTTAATTTCTTTTAATATGATATGGTAATATTCAGTTCAGTTCAGTTACTCAGTCATGTCTGACTCTGTGACCCCATGAATTATAGCACGCCAGGTTTCCCTGTCCATCACTAACTCCCAGAGTCTACTCAAACTCATGTCCATCGAGTAAGTGATGCCATCCAGCCATCTCATCCTCTGTCATCCCCTTCTCCTCCTGCCCCCAATGCCTCTCAGCATCAGGGTCTTTTCCAATGAGTCAACCTTCACATGAGGTGGCCAAAGTATTGGCGTTTCAGCCTCAGCATCAGTCCTTCCAATGAACACCCAGGACTGATCTCCTTTAGGATGGACTGGGTGGATCTCCTTGCAGTCCAAGGGACTCTCAAGAGTTTTTTCCAACACTGCAACTCAAAAGCATTAATTCTTCGGCACTCAGCTTTCTTTACAGTCCAACTCTCACATCTATACATGACCACTGGAAAAACCATAGCCTTGACTAGACGGACCTTTGTTGGCAAAGTAATGTCTCTGCTTTTCAATATGCTATCTAGGTTGGTCATAACTTTCCTTCCAAGGAGTAATATTCAACACTCACTCAAATATCTTTTCAAGCAAAATTCATATACTGCAGAGGATAAAAAACTATAGATAACATTTCCCAGATTCCATCCCGCCTAAACTTCAAGATAAGGCCTAGGCACTGGTAAGTATACATAAATAAGCAATATCTGGGTGGAAGAAGTAAACAATTTGAAGCAGTGGTCTTATGCACAGGTGCCTGATTCTTATATGGTAGCTCTGATAGAAGTTCTAATGGCCAGTCCCAAGTTTCAAAGATAACATGTGGGCAACGGAGGAAATGGGTCTGGATCATACCATAAAAGCCACAAGGTATGCTTAAGCATACAAGTACTGCATTTCGGACTCTTTTGTTTACTATAATGGCTACTGCATTTCCTCTAAGGGATTCTTGCCCACAGTAATAGATATAATGGTCATCTAAGTTAAATTCATCCATTCCAGTCCATTTTAGTTCACTGATTCCTAAAATGTCGATGTTCACTCTTGCCATCTCATGTTTGACTACTTTCAATTTGCCTTGATTCATGGACCTAACATTCCAGGTTCCTATGCAATACTGTTCTTCACAGCATCAGACTTTACTTTCAACACCATTCACATCCACAAGTGGGTATTGTTTTTGCTTTGGCTCCATCTCTTCATTCTTTCTGGAGTTATTTCTCCACTGATCTCCAGTAGCATATTGGGCACCTACTGACTTTGAAGGAATGATGCTGAAGCTGAAACTCCAGTACTCTGGCCACCTCATGCAAAGAGTTGACTCATTGGAAAAGACTGATGCTGGGAGGGATTGAGGGCAGGAGGAAAAGGGGACGAAAGAGGATGAGATGGCTGGATGGCATCACCAACTCGATGGACGTGAGTTTGAGTGAACTCTGGGAGTTGTTGATGGACAGGGAGGCCTGGCGTGCTGCGATTCATGGGGTGGCAAAAAGTCGGACACGACTGAGCGACTGAACTGAACTGAACTGACCTGACCTGACCTGGGGAGTTCATCTTTCAGTGTTCTATGTTTCTGCCTTCTTATACTGTTCATGGGGTTCTCAAGGCAAGAATATTGAAGTGTTTTGCCCTTCCTTTCTCCAGTGGACGACGTTTTGTCAGAACTCTCCACCGTGACCCATCTGTCTTGGGTGGCCCTACAAGGCATGGCTCATAGTTTCACCAAGATAGACAATGCTGTGGGCCATGTGATCTGATTGGTTAGTTTTCTGTGACTGTGGTTTTCAATCTGTCTGCCCTCTGATGGAGAAGGATAAGAGGCTTAAGGAAGCTTCCAGATGGGAGAGACTGAGGGGGAAATTGGGTCCTGTTCTGGTGGGCGGGGCCATGCTCAGTAAATCTTTAATCCAATTTTCTGTTGATGGGTGGGGCTGTGTTCCTTCCCTGTTATTTACCTGGGGGCAAACTATGAGGCAATGCCAAAGAATGCTCAAACTAATCTCACATGTTAGTAAAGTGAAAGAAAGTGAAAGTGACGTTGCTCAGTCTAACTCTTTGCAACCCCATGGACTGTAGCCTACCAGGTTCCTCCCTCCATGGGATTCTCCAGGCAAGAATACTGGAGTGGGTTGCCATTTCCTTCTCCAGGGTATCTTCCCGACCCAGGGATCAAACCTGGGTCTCCCGCTTTCCAGGCAGACACTTTACCCATGTTAGTAAAGTAATGCTCAAAATTCTCCAAGCCAGGCTTCAACAGTACATGAACTGTGAACCTCCAGATTTCAATCTGGTTTGAGAAAAGGCAGAGAAACCAGAGATCAAACTGCCAACATCCGCTGGATTATCAAAAGAGCAAGAGAATTCCAAAAAAATATCTACTTCTGCTTTAATGACTATGCCAAAGCCTTTGACTGTGTGGATTGCCATAAACTGGAAAATTCTTAAAAAGATGAGAATACCAGACCACCTGATGCCTCCTGAGAAATCTGTATGCAGGTCAGGAAGGAACAGTTAGAACTGGACATGGAACAACAGACTGGTTCCAAATAGCAGAAGGAGTACATCAAGGCTGTATATTGTCACCCTGCTTATTTAACTTCTATGCAGAGTACATCATGAGAAATGCTGGACTGGAAGAAACACAAGCTGGAATCAAGATTGCCAGGAGAAATATCAATCTCAGATATGCAGATGACACCACCCTTACAGCAGAAAGCGAAGATGAATTAAAAAGCCTCTTGATGAAAATCAAAGAGGAGAGTGAAAAAGTTGCCTTAAAACCCAACATTCAGAAAACGATGATCATGGCATCTGGTCCCATTACTTCGTGGCAAATAGATGGGGAAACAGCGGAAACAGCAACAGAGTATTTTCGAGGGCTCCAAAGTCACTGCAGATGGTGACTGTAGCCATGAAATTAAGAGATGCTCACTCTTTGGAAAAAGGACCAATCTAGACATCATATGAAAAGCAGAGACATAACTTTGCCAACAAACGTCCGTATAGTCAAAGATATGGTTTTTCCAGTAGTCATGTATGGATGTGAGAGTTGGACTCTAAAGAAAGCTGAGCACCAAAGAGTTTATGTTTTTGAACTATGGACTTGGAGAAGACTCTTGAGAGTTCCTTGGACTGCAAGGAGATCCAACCAGTCCATCCTAAAGGAAATCAGTCCCGAATATTCACTGGAAGGACTGATGCTGAAGCTGAAACTCCAATATTTTTGCCACTTGATGTGAAGAACTGACTCGTTTGAAAAAACCCTGATTTGGGAAAGATTGAAGGTGGGAGGAGAAGGGGACACAGAGGATGAGATGGTTAGATGGCATCACAGACTCAATGGACATGAGCTTGAGTAAACTCCAGGAGCTGGTGATGTACAGGGAGGCCTGGCATGCTGCAGTCCATGGGGTCACAAAGAGTTGGACATGACTGAGCAACTGAACTGAACTGAACTGATGTTTGAGCATTTCTCCTGGCTGCATGTTTTCAAGCTATGTAACAAAAGTATCTGATTTCATGATCCTCCCAAAGATTCTATTAGCTGGTCAGTACCTTCTAATAAATCACTAGGTAAAATTCATTGTTTTCTGCAATTACAACTCTTGACTAAGATGATAAAAGTGTTTAATAAGAGTTTCAACATTTAAATGAAGATTTCCAAAACATTTATTTATAGAAAAAACTTTTATGTATTCATCATCCATTACGTAAAATCTCCCAGTTATTTTTACTGGAACAATTTGTAAGGAACATTAATGCTGTGAAAGAATGCTTCCGAGTCCACCTTATGTATCCATGTTGTTATTTTCAGATAATAAGATTCCTAAAGTGCACTACTGGATCACATAATTTTAAACGTTTATTTGACAGAAGCTTAATTATTTTTCAAAAAGTTTGTATCATTTGTATTCCCTCCAAAAGTATATCAGACATTTGTCAAAATTTAAATATAATTATATACTATACTTTTAAACTGGATACATTTTATTATATATAAATTAACTTCAATAGAATTGCTTAACATAAACAAGTTTGTAAGTTTAAGCTCGCAAGCTTTTTTAAGTACTTTACCAGGCAGAGAATGTGGAAGGTTAAAGTCTTATTCAGGCAAAAAATTAAGGTTTAGCTTTAAAACCACATAGGGAAATAAAACAATGTGGTCTAAACACACAGTTTAGTGCATGCAGAATTTGGGGATTCTCTGTGGCTCTCTTCTGTATTTTATGCCTAAATTTCTAGTAGCTCTAAACTCTGTCTTCTGACAAGATTTTAAACAGGATTTTTAACTTTCTGATATTTCAATGTTAGTGTGAAGAAATGCACAGATTTCTTTATATTAATCATGTATCCTGATACCTTGCTGAGTTCATTTATTAGTTCTGATAGTTTTTGTGTGGATACTTTAAGGTTCTCTATATAGAGTGTCATTCCATCTGCATATAATGACAATTTTACTATTTCTTCCTTTCCAATTTAGACACCTTTTATTTCTTTTTCTTGTCTGACTGCTATAGCTAGGACTTGCCATACAATGTTGAACACAGGTGGTAAGAGTGGGCATCTTTGTCTTGTTTCAGAATTTAGTAGGAAGACTATCAGTTTTTCTCAGAGTACAGTTGCCTATAGATTTGTCATAAATGGCTTTTATTATGTTGTGGTATGTTCCCTCTATACTCATTTTGGTGAGAGTTTCTATCATGAATGGATGCTGAATTTCACCAACTGCTTTTTCTGCATCTACTGGATGATCATATGGTAAACTCTATCTTCTGATCAAACCAGTAATTGTAACCATAATCAATTATGAATTGGTATTACTACTGTGACTTTGAACATGTGAAAAAGTATACAAACATATAGATGAAGTCATACATATAAGCGGAAATGTTGGAGAGTATATTTAAAATGGGATACCAAGCTTGGTGGAATGTTTTGTCCAACTACCAACACATCTAGAGAAAATGCAGAGGTCAAATTTTGAATGGAAACTGCAGTAACTTCTAAAGCAAAAATAAAATGAAAATTAGTGCAGTAAGGACAATGATGGCTAACATTTAAACCAAGAAAAATTAATACTCTAATGTTTCTCTTTTTTATTTAGAACTTAAGGGCAAAAAAAGGGACCTCTATGTGTCTTAGAAAATATCCCTGAACTTTTTCAGAAATGACCTTACCTGCAGACAACAAAGTACATATTTGTGTTTTAGTAAAGAAAAATTTGGCTGTTGATGCTGTTTATTTTGTTTTTATATTCTGTGAAACATGTATTAAACTCTACATAACCATTTCTCTATTTTATCTGACAGATTTCAGATGTTGTTATCCACATAAATTACATTATTATTTACTCAGGAAAGAATGCCACTTTGATAACCATTAAAAAATAAGAGACAATACTGTTAAAGAAATGTCATATATTTGAGGCTAGCATCAAGTAAACATAAGAAATCATTAAGATTTTTAAACTTGTGAATATTTAAAATAAATAGTCTTGTTCTGAGAAAATAAAATGATAAAGTTTCACATTTATAATATTAATAAATCATAGGGCAGAGGAACACTTTGTTAGGATAGCATATAACCCTCATTTGGTTCACCATACAAGAACATATTAATAGAATGTATGCAAAATGTTCTTTATTCTAATTACACTCTTCCTAAATATAATAAAGGTACTTTGGCATGTTATAAATTATAGTTAATTTTCTGTCTTATTTGAGATATAGGGTTTATTATCTATCCAGTATTAGAATAATCTTATACTCAATGTTTTATTTATTATTAACAGATCTCAAGAATTTATTGTTTGTCTCCTGGATCAGAGCTTTCAATGTAAAATGATGAGGTAGAAAAGTTAATCCACTGTCTAGACACAAAGCAACTGACAATCCAGACTCAATGAAGCTGAAATAAAGAATTTTAAATGACTATAATTACTATGTTAAAAGACCTAGTAGATAAGGTGGAAAACATGCATAAAAACAATGAGGAATTTTAGCAGAGAAATGAAAACTGTGAAGGTCAAATGAAGTATTAGAAATAATTTTAAAAATCAAGATAAAATAGTGATGAAAAATGCCTCCAACACACTCATAGGTTAGAAGATATATCACGTGACATTAACTGAAAGAAACAGTAACTATAACAGAATCAGACAAACTAAAGATAGAGAGAACATGAACAGGGGAAAAAGAGAAAAACTTTAAAACAATAAAAAACCAGATTCACCAAGGAGACAACAATCCTAAATATGTACACACTTAAGAACAGATCTCCAAAATACATAAAGTAAAAACTGACAGGACTGAAATGAGAAACAAACAAATTCATAATTTTAGTCAGAGACTTCAAGACTCCTCAACTTAGATTTGACAGAACAAGTAAACAGAAAATTAGTAAATTTACAGAAGTTCTGAGCAATATAATTATCCAGTTTGACCTAACTGAAGTTTTAACCCAACCATGGCAGAATAAACATCTTTTCAAGCATACATTTTTTTGATAGACCATATTTTGGCTCATGAAACAAGCTTTAACAAACTCAACAGATTTTTTTCTCTATTCATTGCCTATTAAACAAACTAGAAATCAATAACAAAGATATGTGGAAAATTCTCAAATACCTGGAAATTTAACAATATACTTCTAAATAACTCAGCAATGATAAGGAAGAGAAATGAGAAAATATTTTGAAAAAAAAGGACAACAAAAACATATCAAAATTCATAGGATGCAACTAAAGCAAGGCTGAGAAGCAAATCTTTGATTATTAATGCTTATAGACTATTAGGAAAAAATTAAGTTACAAGGATTTAATGCACAGGGAACATAGTCAATATCTTAAAATAACTTTGATGAAGTATATGCTATAAAAATATTGTATTACTATGTGTACATTTGAAACTAACAGAATATTGTAAGTGAACATTACTTCAGTAAAAAGATAAAAACAAAATAAGAAAAGGTGTCATATTAATGATCTAACAAGCTTCAACCATAAGAAACTGGGGCCAGGGGGGAGAATAGGGAAAAAGGTGCAACTTAACCCCAAAGAAAGCAGAAGTAAAGATATAAGTAAAATTAATACAACTGAACACACAAAAGTAGAGAAAAAATCAATGAAACAAAAACTAATTCTCTGAAATAATAATATTAATACACTTGCAGCCAGACTAACAGCCAAAGAGAAGATGAGAACCCCACAGACTGTAGCCCACCAGGCTCCTCTGTCCATGAAATTCTCCAGGCAAGAATACTGGTGTGGGTTGCCATTCCCTTCTCCAGGGGATCTTCACAACCCAGAGATTGAACCCTGGTCTCCCGCATTGCAGGCAGATTCTTTACTGCCTGAGCCACCAGGGAAGCCTGAAATATTAATACACTTTGCACCAGACTGACAACCAAAGAGAAAATGAAACAGGGAACATTACTAAAGACCCTACAGATATGAAAAGGATAATAACAAATTATGTTCACAATTTAGCAGAAACACATTCCCTGAAATAAACAACAAAAGCCACACAAACTTACAAAAGCCACCTAAGAAGAAATAACATGAATAGTACTGTATCTTCTGAAGAAACTCAATACATACATTGTAAAACTTAGTGGGGAAAAAACAAAAAACTCTAACCTCATCTGGTTTCACTGGGAAGTTCTATCAAACACTGGAGCAGGAAATGGAAACCCCCTCTAGTATTCTCGCCTGGGAACTCCCCTGGACAAAGGAGCCTGGTGGGCTACAGTCCATGAGACTGAGAGACTAACTGAGACACAAGCAGAAAGACTAACCAACAATACACAAACTTCTCCAGTAGAAAGAAACACCCGAACTCATTTTATATCACCATTACTCTTATAAGAAACATACATACACAAAAAGATATTTAAACTATAGATCAATATCTCAGATGAACATACATGTAAAAAATTCTCAACAATGCATTATCAAATCAATTCCAGCAATATTTAAAGAGGATAATACAACATGACCAAGTGGAATTTCTTCCACAAAATACAAGGTGATTTCAAAAATCAACTAGTATAATTCACATTATCAGCAAATAAAGAAGAAACATCATATAATCATTTAATTAAATGCCAAAAACATTTGACAACATTTAATACCTATTCATGAGTTTTAAAATCTCAGCAAAAAGGAGTGGTAGGGAATTTCTTCAAGATGATGAAGGGCATCTACCAAAAAAACCATTATGCTTAATGGTGAAAAACTAAATGCTCTTCCCCTATCAGGAACCAGACAAGGAATACACTCTCATCACTCCCATTTAGCTTTCTATTTAGTGTAAGTTCTAGGCAAGAAAAAGAAAAATAAAAGAACTATACAAATAAAACAGTTCTCTATATAGAGAAATAAAACACCTCTGTTCCCTGATGACATGATTCTTTAAAATAAATTCCCAAAGAATCTATTGAAAGGAAGGAAGGAAAAGATCACTAAGTTTTGTCCAACTCTTTGAGACCCATGGACTGTAGGCTCCTCTGTCCACGGGATTTACCAGGCAAGAATACTGGAGTGGGTTGCCACTTAACCAGGGAGCAAACCCATGTCTCCTGCATTAGCAAACAGATTCTTTACTGCTGAGCCACCAGGGAAGCCCCAAAGAACCTATTAAAAATCCATTTAAAAGTGACTAGAATTAACTAGTTAATATAGGATAATCTCAGGCCACAAGATCAATGTAAAAATCAACTGCACAGTGCACAACAATGTGAATGCTATTCTATTATGTACATTTTACCACTTTTTAAAAAAATGATAGCATCAGAAAAGTTATCCAGAGAAGAAAAACATGTCTTGAGCCAGCTGCAAACTTAAACTTTTATTAAAAGCTGTTTTAAATCAATTGTATTTACATATACTGACATTGTACAATCAGCAATTAAAATTTAAACTGAACTCTTCTCGAACTGCCGGTTTGATCGAGAGAATTGAGTGTTGCTAAGAGAAGAGATGGGTGAGGTGGGGCCGAGCCCGGTAGGCGGTGCTTGAGGCTGGCTGGGCGGTGGCGAAGGACTCGCGAAGGTTCCAGAGGCGCCGCGTGCGGGAGGCGGGCCGAGATCTCGCGCAGGCTCAGGTGTGCTCCCTGGCTGCGTCCGCCGCTACTCGTGCAGGTGTTGTCTGCACTCGCGGTGAGAGCGCTCGGTGTAGTGTTTCCCGTTCTCCGTCCTACACCGCTGCGGCCCGGGCCTTGCCAGACGCAGCCCGATCATGTCTTCAGCTTTGGAAGAGCTCCAGAAGGATCTAGAAGAGGTGAAGGTGCTGCTGGAAAAAGTCACTAGGAAAAGAGTACGCGATGCCCTGACAGCTGAGAAATCCAAGACTGAAACAAAAATGAAGAATAAGGTGCAGCAGAAACCACAGAGGAAAGCAGAACTTACAGAAAATGAGAAGCCAGCTGCTGTGGTTGCTCCTATCACAACAGGATATACAGTGAAAATCAGTAATTACGGATGGGACCAGTCAGATAAGTTTGTGAAAATCTACATTACCTTACCTGGAGTTCATCAAGTGCCTGCTGAGAGTGTGCAGGTGAATTTCACAGAGAGGTCATTTGATCTTTTGGTAAAGAACCTAAATGGGAAGAGTTACTCCATGATTGTGAACAATCTCTTGAAACCCATCTCTGTGGAAGGCAGTTCAAAAAAGGTCAAGACATATACAGTTCTGATCTTATGTAGAAAGAAAGCAGAAAACACACGGTGGGACTACCTGACTCAGGTTGAAAAAGAATGCAAAGAGAAGGAAAAGCCCTCCTATGACACTGAAACAGATCCTAGTGAGGGATTAATGAATGTTCTAAAGAAAATTTATGAAGATGGAGATGATGATATGAAGCGAACCATTAATAAAGCCTGGGTGGAATCAACAGAGAAGCAAGCCAAAGGAGATACAGACTTCTGAGACTTTAAAGTCTTTTTGGGAACTGTGATGTGGAAAAATGATGTTTCCAATAAGGAAATATTGCTGAGCTGCACAAATAAATCTGACATATAACTACTTAAACAGCGTTCTTCTAAGTAAAGGCAATGAATTCTCCACTTCCTGCTGGAGGATTTATTTAAATAAAATACGCTTATTAAACACTTCCTCCATGGATGGTTTCTTTAGTAACCAGGTCATTTTATTCAAGAAGAGTAATGTTGTAATCTGGTGTGAAATGTAAAAAAGCAAATCTTGCCTAATGAAAATGCCACATTGTGTGTAATATTGTTCAGCTAAGAGGTAGAAAACAAAGTTCCTGCTTGCCTTTCAGTTCCTGACATCAGCTCCCACCAGTGTAAGAATAAGTAAAAATAAAGCCTGAATTTTTACATAAAATGCAAATTTGTACTTGTGTTTTAAGGTTGTTATAGAGGTTGATCGCTTTACTCCCGCAGCTTAAGTAATGCATATAGCATGTATCACCATGGCCTAATAAATCTAATCACAGATATTTTTCTCTAGGCTTAAATATATTTATGAATAAGAACAAAATCTAAACATAATAGACAAACACGTTTGTATGGTACTAATAGGAAGTTTTACCATGACTCAGATAGATGGCTTATAAAAACAGTAACTCTAAAGCCAACAACAAATGTGCAAATCCATCTATTTTATGCTCAGTAAAGTTAGTAAAGCTATTCTGTCCAAGAGTATGTTAGAAATGTCAGGTTTTTTAGGAGTGTTAGTTTAAAGGTTATTATTATTCCTAAAATGATAAGAGCAAGATACACAANTGAAGAATAAGGTGCAGCAGAAACCACAGAGGAAAGCAGAACTTACAGAAAATGAGAAGCCAGCTGCTGTGGTTGCTCCTATCACAACAGGATATACAGTGAAAATCAGTAATTACGGATGGGACCAGTCAGATAAGTTTGTGAAAATCTACATTACCTTACCTGGAGTTCATCAAGTGCCTGCTGAGAGTGTGCAGGTGAATTTCACAGAGAGGTCATTTGATCTTTTGGTAAAGAACCTAAATGGGAAGAGTTACTCCATGATTGTGAACAATCTCTTGAAACCCATCTCTGTGGAAGGCAGTTCAAAAAAGGTCAAGACATATACAGTTCTGATCTTATGTAGAAAGAAAGCAGAAAACACACGGTGGGACTACCTGACTCAGGTTGAAAAAGAATGCAAAGAGAAGGAAAAGCCCTCCTATGACACTGAAACAGATCCTAGTGAGGGATTAATGAATGTTCTAAAGAAAATTTATGAAGATGGAGATGATGATATGAAGCGAACCATTAATAAAGCCTGGGTGGAATCAACAGAGAAGCAAGCCAAAGGAGATACAGACTTCTGAGACTTTAAAGTCTTTTTGGGAACTGTGATGTGGAAAAATGATGTTTCCAATAAGGAAATATTGCTGAGCTGCACAAATAAATCTGACATATAACTACTTAAACAGCGTTCTTCTAAGTAAAGGCAATGAATTCTCCACTTCCTGCTGGAGGATTTATTTAAATAAAATACGCTTATTAAACACTTCCTCCATGGATGGTTTCTTTAGTAACCAGGTCATTTTATTCAAGAAGAGTAATGTTGTAATCTGGTGTGAAATGTAAAAAAGCAAATCTTGCCTAATGAAAATGCCACATTGTGTGTAATATTGTTCAGCTAAGAGGTAGAAAACAAAGTTCCTGCTTGCCTTTCAGTTCCTGACATCAGCTCCCACCAGTGTAAGAATAAGTAAAAATAAAGCCTGAATTTTTACAAAAAAAAAAAAAAAAACTGAAGTACTACTTTTAACAGCATCAAGAAACATGAAATATAAACCTATCAAAATATATATAAGATCTATAAAATCTAGGCACAGCAATAAATAAAATTAAAGAACTAAATAAATGTAGAGATATGTTCATGCATTAGAAGATATCAATTTTCCTTAAACTTACTGACAAACTCAATATAATCCCAATCAAAATTCCAGTAAGATTATTTTGTGGCAATTAGGAAACTGATTTTATATAGAAAATAAAACCAGAATAGCCAAACTAATTCTGAAAAGGAACAAAGTTGTAGGATTCATCCAACCTAATTATAAGACCATAAAGACTATGATTTCAATTCCATAAATTCATAATTACGAATACAGAATGGTAATGACAAAAGGACAGACATACAGATCAACAGAACAGAGTCTAGAAGTACATCCACACTTGGTCAATAGATTTCATATATGGTCAATTAATTTCAAAAAAGGTGCTGCTGCTGCTGCTAAGTCATTTCAGTCATGTCCAATTTAGTTCCTCTTCACTTTCTGCCATAAGGGTGGTGTCATCTGCATATCTGAGGTGATTTATATTTCTCTCGGCAATCTTGATTCCAGCTTGTGCTTCCTCCAGCCCAGCATTTCTCATGATGTACTCTGCATATAAGTTAAATAAGCAGGGTGACAATATACAGCCTTGACATACTCCTTTTCCTATTTGGAACCAGTCTGTTGTTCCAAATGTCCAGTTCTAACTGTTGCTTCCTGACCTGCATACAGGTTTCTCAAGAGGCAGGTCAGGTGGTCTGCTATGCCATTTCTCTCAGAATTTTCCACAGTTTTTGGTGATCCACACAAAGGCTTTGGCATAGTCAATAAAGCAGAAGTAGATGTTTTTCTGGAACTCTCTTGGTTTTTCCATGATCCAGTGGATGTTGGCAATTTGATCTCTGGTTCCTCTGCCTTTTCTAAAACCAGCTTGAGCATCTGGAAGTTCACGGTTCACATATTGCTGAAGCCTGGGTTGGAGAATTTTAAGCATTACTTTACTAGCGTGTGAGATGAGTGCAATTGTGCAGTAGTTTGAGCATTCTTTGGCTTTGCCTGTCTTTGGGATTGGAATGAAAACTGGCCTTTTCCAGTCCTGTGGCCACTGCAGAGTTTTCCAGATTTGCTGGCATATTGAGTGCAGCACCTTTACAGCATCTTCCAGGATTTGAAATAGCTCAACTGGAATTCCATCACCTCCTCTAGCTTTGTTTGTAGTGATGCTTTCTAAGGCCCACCTGCCTTCACATTCCAGGATGTCTGGTTCTAGGTGAGTGATCACACCATCGTGATTATCTGGGTTGTGAAGCTCTTTGTACAGTTCTTCTGTGTGTTCTTGCCACCTCTTCTTAATATCTTCTGCTTCTGTTAGGTCCCTATCATTTCTGTCCTTTATTGAGCTCATCTTTGCATGAAATGTTCCCTTGATATCTCTAATTTTCTTGAAGAGATCTCTAGTCTTTCCCATTCTATTGTTTTCCTCTATTTCTTTGCACTGATCACTGAGGAAGGCTTTCTTATCTCTCCTTGCTAGTCTTTGGAACACTTCATTCAAATGGGTATATCTTTCCTTTTCTCCTTTGCTTTTCGCTTCCCTTCTTTTCTCAGCTATTTGTAAGGCCCCCTCAGACAGCCATTTTACTTTTTTGCATTTCTTTTTCTTGGGGAGGGTCTTAATTTCTGTCTCCTGTACAATGTCATGAACCTCCATCTATAGTTCATCAGGCACTCTGTCTATCAGATCTAGTCCCTTAAATCTATTTCTCACTTCTACTGTATAGTCATAAGGGTTTGATTTAGGTCATACCTGAATGGTCTAGTGGTGTTGCCCACTTTCTTCAATTTCAGTCTGAATTTGGCAATAAGGAGTTCATGATCTGAGCCACAGTCAGCTCCTGGTCTTGTTTTTGCTGACTGTATAGAGCTTCTCCATCTTTGGCTGCAAAGAATATAATCAATCTGATTTCGGTGTTGACCATCTGGTGATGTCCATGTGTAGAGTCTTCTCTTGTGTTGTTGGAAGAGGTTGTTCACTATGACCAGTTCGTTCTCTTGACAAAACTCTATTAGCCTTTGCCCTGCTTCATTCTGTACTCTAAGGCCAAATTTGCCTGTTATTCCAGGTGTTTCTTGACTTCCTACTTTTGCATTCCAGTCCCCTGTAATGAAAAGGACATCTTTTTTCGATGTTAGTTCTAGAAGGTCTTGTAGGTCTTCATAGAACTGTTCAACTTCAGCTTCTTCAGCGTTACTGGTTGGGGCATAGACTTGGATTACTGTGATATTGAACGGTTTGCCTTGGAAATGAACAGAGATCATTCTGTCGTTTTTGAGATTGCATCCAAGTACTGCATTTCAGACTCTTCTGTTGACCATGATGGCTACTCCATTTCTTCTGAGGGATTCCTACCCGTAGTAGTAGATATAATCGTCATCTGAGTTAAATTCACCCATTCCAGTCCATTTTAGTTCACTGATTCTTAGAATGTCGACGTTCACTCCTGCCATCTCCTGTTTGACCACTTCCAATTTGCCTTGATTCATGGACCTGACATTCCATGTTCCTATGCAATACTGCTCTTTACAGCATCAAATCTTGCTTCCATCACCAGTCCCATTCAGAACTGAGTGTTGTTTTTGCTTTGGCTCCATCCTTTCATTCTTTCTGGAGTTATTTCTCCACTGATCTCCAGTAGCATCTACTGACCTACTGACCCGAGGAGTTAGTTTCCCAACTAGGGCTGAAGCCTGAGCTCTCGTCAGTGAAACTGTGGAATCCTAACCACTGGACTACCAGGGAATTTCCGGCATTTTTATAATGTTGAAAAACTGCACAAACACATAAATGTTCAACCAGGATAGTGATATACATTGTGTTATATTTACCTGATAGGATAATCTGATCAATCAGTGTTATTAAAATAATTCCAAAGACTATGTAGTAAGATGAAAAAAACTTTAATGTTTCAAATCAGTGCAGTTCAGTCACTCAGTAGCATCCGACTCTTTGTGACCCCATGAACTGCAGTACGCCAGGCCTCCCTGTCTGTCACCAACTCCTGGAGTTCACCCAAACCCATGTCCATTGAGTCGGTGATGCCATCCAACCATCTCATCTTCTGTCATCCCCTTCTCCCGCCCTCAATCTTTCCCAGCATCAGGGTCTTTCCCAATGAGTCAGCTCTTCACACCAGGTGGCCAAAGTTTTGGAGTTTCAGCTTCAACATCAGTCCTTCCAATGAATGTTTCAAATAAAAGGACCCAGTACCATCTATGCACTACAATCAACCATGAAAAGGACCATTTCCAGACAGTATGGGTTATAATAATTTTGATAATTATCCCCATCACTTTTGTTTGCTGTTTTATTGCTTTTATTGTGTTAGTCACTCAGTTGTGTCCAACTCTTGCGACCCCATGGACTGCAGACTGCCAGGCTCCTCTGTCCATGGGATTTTCCAGGCAATAGTACTGGAGTGGATTGCCATTTCCTTCTCCAGGGGATCTTCCCAACCCAGGGATCAAACTTGGGTCTCCCACATTGTAGACAGATGCTTTACCATCTGAGCCACCAGGGAAGTCCTCACATTCTGCATAAACTGATGAAAATAGGTATAAAGGTTACACAGGGAAGATGGTTACACAGGGAAGTTGGCACATCTGATCATTAAGGCAGGTAAGAGTTATTCACTCCAGGGACTTCCCTGGCGGTCCAGAGACTAAGACTCCATGCTCCCAATGCCCAGGCGGCCCAGGTTCAACCCCTGGTGGGGGAACTAGACCCCATATGAGCAACTACAGATCTTGTGTGCCACAGCTAAGACCCGGTGCAGCAAATGAGTAAACACATTTTAGAAGGAAAAGTTAGCCACTCCATTTTCTTTTTGCTTGTGGGAAACAATCTTCCTCTGTACAAAGCTCCCATGGTTCATACTCTCCTGTGTGGTGTGTGTGTGTGTGTGTGTGTGTGTGTGTAGGTCTGCTGTGTGGAGTCATGGGTGGAGTCTCAGAGATCAGTTTATTTCTGACTCCCAGCTAACTCAAGAACCAGAACTACAGTGTCCATTGCAAATAAGTGTAATGGATGCTTCTGAATGATTGAATATTCCCTTAAGTGGGGAGCTCACCACTTCGCAGAGCAGCCTGATTAGGCTCTGCCTTCTCAGCCACATCCAAAGCTGCTGTGCAGAAACACACCTCCAACCCTCACACAACGCGGGGCTCCCTTGTCAATCGCTTCCTTCCACTGAGATTTCAAGCCACAAATCACAAACTAAGGGACTGAGACTGTATCACCTTCCTAACAAAAGGAAAACCAACACAAAATAAGAGATGATCCCTATTCATGTCAAATGTATAGTAGAAATGGGAATGTAGAAACCCACGGCTATTCTACTGAATAGAAAAAAAAAAGTTATTAGAAAGAAATGAATCCCTCAAGTGCAACAGATAGTTGCCTATGCTTCTCCCTAAAAACTAAATATTTTTTTCTTTCTTTCTTTGTCTTGGTCGTGCTGTGCAGCATGTGGGATCTTAGTTCCCCGACCAGGGATCAAACTTGTGTCTCCTGCAATGGAAGCTCAGCAGAGTCTTAACCACCAGACAGCCAGGGAGGTCTTGAAACGAAAGACTTTTAGATCTATAAAGACTCTCATTTAGAAAATTCTTTCAGTTGTTCTGAATACCAGATGGGGAAGGCCATCTTTTCCATGCTCATCTTTTGCTTTATCCTAGCGCTTCTGGTTGAGTCTAAGCTCAGCACCAGAAGTACAAGGCTGATGAGCAGAGAGGGAGGGCTGGCAGCCCCACATGGGCAGTGGAACTCTGCCCTGGGTTTGCAGGACACATGAGTGCTTTCAACCAGGAATCATCCCATTTGACGCGTGTTTCCTGTATTTTGTGAGAAGAGTTCAGAAGTTTCATGTGTAAAGGAGGGGTGGAAGACCACATTAAAAAGACATAATGGTGCTTCTGTGTGTGTCAGTCGCTCAGTTGTGTCTGACTTTTTGCGACTCCATGGACTATAGCCCACCAGGCATCTCTGATCATGGAATTTTCCAGGCAAGAATACTGTAGTGGGTAGCCACTTCCTCCTCCAGGGGATCTTCCTTACCTAGAGACTGAACCCAGGTCTCCTGAATGGTAGGCAGATTCTTTACCATCTGAGCCACCAGGAAAACCTACTGTCCTCCACTCCATATTCATGTGTTGCAACTTTAACTGCCTCTTGCCTCACCATGTGATGGTATTTGCAGGTGAGGCTTTGGGGAGGTAATTAGGTAGTGAAGGGGACCCCCATGGTGCAACAGTGGGATTAGAGACGCCAGGTAGAAGCCAAGTCCCTTTCTCTCTTTCTCTCCAGACCAGTCTGCACTTCACCAGAAGCCGACCCTGCCAGACCTTGATCTCAAATTTCCCGGCCTCCAGAAATTTAAGGAAATACATTTCTGTTGTTTAAGCCCCCCAGTCTATGTGATGTTTTTTTATAGCTTAAAATTTTTTTAATTTTAACTGGTGGATAATTACAGCATTGTGATGGCTTTTGTAATACAGCAACATTAATTGACCATAGATATACACGCATCCCCTCCCTCCTGAACCCCCATCTCCCTCCCCACCCCATCCCTCCAGGTTGTCAAAGAACACTGGCTTTGGACACCCTACCTCCTACATCAAACTTCCGCTGGCTATTTATTTTTCATATGGTAATGGATATGTTTGAATGCTAGTCTCTCCAGTCATCCCACCCTCTCCTCCCATTGAGTTCCAAGGGCTGTTCTTTATGTCTGTATCTCCTTTGCTGCCCCGCACGTAGGATCATATCATCTTTCTAGATTCCCTATACATGTGTTAATATATGATATTTGTCTTCCTCTTTTGACTTGGTTCACTCTATGTGGCGTTCTGTCACAGCAGCCCGAGCCCACTGAGACACAAAGCAGGAAGGGAAATGGAGGAAGAGGGCAGTGTCTCTGACAATAGTCCGGCTGCCCCATTCCTCCTTAGAGAGCCCGGGAGAACAAAAAGGAGAATGTTGGCCTGAGGAAGGAGCCGCACCACCGGGGAGGAGGAGTCAGTAGAGGGGAGGGAGGAGTGGGAGCCCCAAGTCTTCTCTCAGCAGATGAGTAAAAAACGTAGAAAGATGCTGGGGTGAGTTCTGTAGGAGTTCCTCCCAAGGCTGACAGCTGGTGCTCCCCACTGCATGGCGCAAGGCTGGGGTTTTTCTTGGTCTGTGGGTTACCATGTCATGAGGGTCTTCAGTATACAAGCTGACTCCCTGAAGGTGGTGGAGGGTGGAATAGGGGCAGGAGCTAAGAGGACCCAACTCTTCTGTTGTTTCTTGGGGGAAACTACTGTGGCCTCTGGACCAGCCAGCAGGGCTGTCTGTTTGGCAGCAGCAAGGGCCCTGAGCTTGGAGGGTGAAAACGAGCAGGCCCATGGGGCGCCCCTTGTCCTGGACCCCACTGCAGCATACGTGCCTGCAGTTGTGCTGTCTAAATCTGGGTCCTCTAGTTGACCTGCCCCTGTTCCCCCCAACCCCGTCGTGCCTTGAGTCCAAGGGAAGGGGGCTGAGCCTCTTAGGGAACCAAAAGCAGAACTGAGGCTGGACACTGGCTCCTCTCCCAGAGTCTTGTCTAGAAAGGTACCACTCATCTCCCCAGCAACCCTCCAGACTTTCCACCATTGACATGTGTGGAGGTGGCCAGAGCTCTCCCAGAGCCCAAGCTCTGCTGGGAGCATCAACTTTCTCAAGGGCAAAAGCCATCACATCTTCTGGGAAGGGCTGTCAGACATCCTACCAGACCAGGACCCGTGCATTTGCCTTTCCTGTCATTCATGGTTGCCTCTGATCCAGCACCTAACATCCAGGACCTGTGCCCCCCCGCGGCGAGGTGTTCATCAGCTCCCACTGGAAATCTTAACCCTGCTGTACGTAATCGGGAATTTCAATATGCTCACGGTCTGAAGCTGGCCAAGATAAACCGAATGGGTCTGGTTTAGTATCTGGTGCCAAGTAATACACAGCTGATTAACCCAGCTCCCAGATGCGCTGGAATCATCTGGCCATTCCCAGCTTCTCCATGGGCTCTTTCTCTCAGGCAGGCATCCATGGAGAGACGATCTGGCCCGGCCAGGCACGAGGACGCGGAGACTGCTGGCAGTTCTGAGCAGGGTGCTGCTCCCCCGAGACAAGCCTTGGGAATGTTGACTTGCCAAACCAGACAATCAGTGTGCAGACAGACAGCTGAGATGTACACAGAGCGGGGATGGCTTTCTTCCTCCTCGGTAGCGAGACAAAGGGAAGTGCGGAGAGGGGCAAAGCGGGAGGAGAAGGATGCGCCCTGTGTGCAGACGCCGTGGGAACAGCTGCCAAATGGAAGATGTTTGCAGGGTAACTGGTGGAGATTCCATTAGAGATCGGGTCAGGGAGAGGAAGTGGTGGAATCTTGTTTAGGAGACCCCCAATGCTCAGTGGACTGTGATGCAAAGTCCAACTCAATCCTCAAACAGTGAGAGAGGTCTAGCGATCCTGATACACTTCCTATGGTTATTCATCTTGTGCTACAGGACTGGGGTTCAAAACTAAGATGGCAAACATCAGGGAAGGACATTAGTGAATGAAGAAATGGCAAGAGAATATTTAAGCAACAGCACAAGTATTCACAGAGTGTGTATTAGGCGCTGGGGGCTGGGTACTGAGCGGACAAGCTGATTTGGCCCAGAGAGGAAGGCAGACACGTAAAAGGAGAACATGCATGGACCTTCAGAGGCAGAAGCTCCACGTTTTACAGATTCTGTCCCTGGGACTTGTCTTTGCCTTGGCATCTCCTCCCTAACAGTGGTCTGAAGGACCTGTGGCTTTACCTGTTCTCAGCTACGACAGGTAACTGTGTTTCTGGGCTCTACCCTAACAGAGTCTGACTTCTGTGTACAGTATGGGGAAGAAGTCTGTATTTTTCTGCCAAGTTCTCCAGGTAATTCTGGTGATGAACCAAATCTGGACCTGTTAGGTGACAGCAAGGTGGTACTAAGTACCTGACAGGAGGCATCTCGCAACCCATGTCCTCTTGGTAAAAGGAAATGCAGTGTCTTCTCCTCTGGGAAGTTGGCCCCCATGGTGCTGGGGGTCCCTCCTCTGTGCCCCTTATTTAAGCAAACACCATTATTAAAACAAAGCTGGCTACTTTGGAGTCTCAGCCGTGAGGCTCTGAATTCAGAAATGACTGGTACATCTTACTCATCTCTCCTCCCTGGTGTGTAGTCTACAGGATGCACAATAAATACCTGGTGGAGGATGAGGATGTTGGATGAATTTCAGCTATGTCTGAGTTCTGCCCATGAGAACAAAACATTGGCAGGTGACATGCATGTGGAATACCAGGAGAGAGGCCGGGAACCACCTCCCAACCTGGGATGACAGGCGCACTCCCCAAGGGCGCTGGTGGCCACCTGGTGTGACAGAACGGCAGCCTGACTCTGGCCGCGGATTGCAAAGCCTGCTCCGGCTTTCTGGGAAAGTACTGGTTCCCCGCCACCACCCTGCTTACTCAAGCCCATTGTTTCCTTTTTCTAGAAGTAAATGTGAGGAATGAGAAGCTTGTCATTGGGACTTGTAGGAAAATGTCTAGGATTCTCACATCCACCTTGAGATTCTGAAAAGCAAACTGACAGCTTCCTGAAATGTCACCTCTTCAATAAGGCAAGTGGGTTCCCCCAATCTCCCACTGCCTGTCTTAAAGAAATGCCTGTAACAAAACCACATTTTCATAGACTATAAAATAACTGAGGATGGATTAAATCTTCTCTCATTTGAAGACATTAAGAACTAAAATAGAAAAATATTTTGAAATTCTCTATGTCAGTTGAAACGTTAAAAAAGAAGCAAAATGTTCTCTCTTTCCAACTGTTTTACTTCGTAAAGAGTTCACCCTGTACTCACAGGATGGGGGTGGGGTCGAGACGCTGGGGCGGGTTGAGACCCTAGGGTGGGTGGTGCAGCGCGTGTCAACCACTCAAATCCCAAACCAGTGACGTTCTACTGCCATCTCGTGGCGCCCTGAGCTGTTCACAGGCAGCACGACCAACTCAGGTCCTTTTTATGAACTAAATCCCACAACATCCCAGTAGCCCCACAAAGATGTTTATCTGTGAAGAGACTGGAGTAAGAAATTATCTCACTTTTTTATTCAAAAGAATCAACTGCTTCCATCAGTTTGGCTCAAAAAAACCTCAGGTCTTAAAACTAAGGCTCCCATGACATTTATTTTGCCATATGTAACAGCTTCATGTTGAAAAAGGCTCAACATAAAAAATTACCTTCAAAACCTACATTCTCACATAAACCAAAATACATCTAAATGATAAAGTTATTTCTTCAATATTCAATCTTTTCAATTTCATCCATGTCTTCAGGGTCGAGTTGCTTAATACTGCTGTCTAAAAGAGCAAAAGAGAATGGAACAGTCTTATCCCAGGACCCAAATGAAATTTCACTCCATCCAACTACATTTCTGAAGACAATGACACCTCATATGGAAATCCTCAAGATAGGAACATTCTCTAGATTAGGTGAGGATGGGCAGGTGTCCAAATAACCAATTCACACCAACCACAACAACATCAAATGCACCAGACAAGAGAACATGCATGTCTATATACCTTGGGGCAAAAAAAAGGCCAAAGTGCAGTGAGGGGAGCCTGCGAAGGGGCCTGGCTGAGTTCATGGGGAGTGAAGTGGGTGTGTACATACATGGGGGGAACATTGCTGGCTGGCAACAGGGAGCACTGATCACCATAGCAAAGGCAACTTTAATGGGTGTTTCTCCACACACATCCCTGCTCTGTTATCCTAACACAGGAGTGCTTAACCAACTTCCCTAAAGGGTCCACAGTTAGTAAGCAAACCTTTTAAAATTATATTTCAAATTCCACATCTGTGCCTATGTGCACTCCCCCAGGGACAGTATCCTTTATTTCCCACAGAGGATAAATACCACTGTCCTAAAGGTGAAGGATAACGTTTGGAGTCCTGCAACGGTTCCTCTTCCCCTGCTCCCCCAGCCATCTTCCCAGCAGGTTATCAGAGCCTGTCTTGTTTAGATGAGGGGAAGGAGGGCTGGAGGAAAGCAGCAAGACTCAGGATTTCGGATTGCCCAAGTTGGTCACTAGGACAACAGGGAAGAGGAGAATGTAGACAAAAAAAGGAAGCTGGGGACACAATATAATCTTCAGGATCTCATTAGTTATGGTGGTTCTTTATGGATGTGAAATCTGCTTCAGATCCCAGAAGGAGCAATAAAATAGAAATCTGAGCTCATATGAATTCAACTTGGTTTTCGGGTCTTTCTCTAACCCTGTCTCAGGTTAGGAGCTCTGACACTGAGAAGTGGACACCTCCTACTGTCTGGTTCCTGCCCCCACCCTATTATATCATGAACCCCAACCTCGAGGCCCACGACACACAGCCACTGTCAATGTGGGCAGGTCCACAGCTCTGACTGTGAAGGGTGCCACTCACTGAAGTGGTCCTGGATCTTCATCAGTAGAGGCAGCTTATCCACCTCGATCATGTTGAAGGCAAGCCCTTTTTTCCCGAAGCGGCCCGTGCGCCCGATGCGGTGGAGGTAGGTTTCGTAGTCTGGCTCCTCTGCTTGATTCACAGGGAGGTCAAAGTTCACAACGATCGTGACCTGCTTCACATCAATCCCTGGAAGAGGAAGGACACCACAGGGCCCTGCAGCTTCCACCTCAGGACCCAGCTATCCAAGAACCACATTTGCTGAGGGAATTCTCATTTCACAGATACAGTCTAGAATCAAGCTTGCTTTGACATATATTTGTCTGTAAGTATGTATGTCTACGATGCTGGGTAAGAGTGTCAGTAGAAGTGAACTCTACAGAAGCCTAACTATGTACAAAGTGTGTGTGTGTGTGTGGTGGGGGGTGGGGGCTCTCACCGAGCCACAGAGCCCCCTCTCTCTGCTCCCGCTGTACTAAGTCCCCTGCAGGTTCTCTTCCCCATCAGGGCCCCAGCTCCGCCCCATTCCACAGCCACTGTTCTCATCAATTTTATCCATGGCCTCAATTATTATAATAATTTCTGGACTGGCTCCTCAGTCCCTCATGTCCTACTCCTCTAATCCTCACCATGGTTGCCACAGCAATGTCCAGAGCACTTGTGTTTAGAATCCGGCTGCCCAAACCATACAGGATAAAATAAAAACAACTCAAGACTTCCAAGGGTTCTCCCCTCCATCCACACCTCTCACACCTAATGTTTCCAGGAAGACTTCTGGGCTCGCCCATGGCCTCCATGCCCAACACTAACAAGCTGTCTGGCTCGTGATTCTTGTCCTCCCTATAATGTGCTTTGACTCTGGAGCTATCTCTGGGGTTCTGCAGATGTGCTGTATAGTATGGTAACCATTAGCCTCACGAGGCTATTTAAATTAATTCACATTAAAAATCCAGCTCTTCAGCCACACTAGCCACACTCCCAGTGCTTAAAAGCTACTATCTATGGCTTGGACAGCAGAGAATAGGAGATTTCTCTCAGTGAAAGCATTTCTATTGGAAATTGCCAGTCTAGATGGTCAGGAGGTGGTGTGCTCCCGAGGGGAAGGCCCTTTTTCAGGCTACTCCTCCAAAATGCCAGGCTCAGCCCTCATGGCAGGTCCTCAGTTCTGTTGGGTGAACCAGTAATAAACTAGGAAACAGGGTTTGAGTATGTGGTATAGGCCAGGATACAATGGGGAAGTGAGGAAAGTAGGAAGACCCTTTGCTTAAAAAAAAGATTTTTTTCTCAGCAGTCAATAGTTTTAAAATTGAAAACACCTCAGAGATGACCAACATCATTAGTCATTAGGGAAAGTAATGAACAAGTAAAAAACACAAGACATCACATACATCTACTGGAAAAGTTAAGATGAAAAAGTGTCAATACCAATTACTGACAGGAATAGAGAACAATAGAACCCTCCTGTACTGCTGGTAGAAAGGCAAAATGGCATGGCTACTCTGGAAAACAGTTCTGTAGTTGCCTCTGAAGCATACATTGACCTTATGACTGAAAAATCTTACTCCTAGGTATTTACCTAAGAGAAAAGAAAATGTATGTCTGCATGAGCCCTATACATGAATGTTTATTACAGCTTCAGTCAAAGTAGCCCTGAGCTGTGAGCAATCCAAATGTTCATCAACGGGGGAATGGCTGAACTAATTGTGGTACACCCACTCAATAGACTACTACTCAGCAATAAAAAGGAGTGACCTATGATACATGCTACAATGCTGATGAATTCCAAAGTGTGATGTCAAGAGAAATAAATCAGACACTGAGGTTACCAACTGTAACTTACATGGCATTCTGGAAGAGACAACAATACAGAGGAAGAGATCTGGTTCAGTAGTGGTCAGGGGCCATTAGTTTCGGAGACTGATTGCAAATGAGCACAGAGAAATTTTGAGGGGAGATGGAATTGTTCTGCATTTTGATTACAGTGATGGGTACATGACTACATATGTTTGTCAAAACTCACTGACCCACATCCTTAAAGAGAGTGAATTTTATCACATGTAAATGATAACCTCTTTAATATACACATACACACCTCGAGCACAGACATTGGTGGTTATAAGGACTTTCTCCTTCCCGTCCCGAAACCTCTGGATGATGGAAGCTCGCTGATCCACAGTCAGCTCGCCGCTCAGCAGAGACACCTGGTGGCCATCCTGCATCATCTCCACAGTCAACCATTTGGCATTTCGACGAGTCTGCAGGAAAATCACGGAAAAAGCAATGGCACCCCACTCCAGTACTATTGCCTGGAGAATCTCACGGATTCTGGAGGGCTGCTCTCTATGGGGTCGCACAGAGTTGGACACAACTGAAGTGACTTAGCAGCAGGAAAATCACGGAGAAGGCAATGGCACCCCACTCCAGTACTCTTGCCTGGAGAATCCCATGGACGGAGGAGCCTGGTAGGCTGCAGTCCATGGGGTCGCTAGGAGTCAGACGACTGAGCGACTTCACTTTCACTTTTCACTTTCACGCACTGGAGAAGGAAATGGCAACCCACTCCAGTGTTCTTGCCTGGAGAATCCCAGGGACAGGGGAGCCTGGTAGGCTGCCGTCTCTGGGGTCGCACAGAGTCGGACATGACTGAAGCGACTTAGCAGCAGCAGCAGCAGGAAAATCAAAGCCCAGCATCATACCCAAGTTGAAGGAGCCTCACTGTGTGCGCAGCACTCATGTCTGCAGGGCATGGGAGCTGGAGGTACGGGGGTTGCAGAAGGTTTTGCTCCCCCTTCCTTTCAGGCCTAGAGAGACCTGTGAATGTGGCAGGAAGTTCTCCTGCCCCTGGGCCTCTCAGGGGCACACCCTCTCAACCTGTCAGAGCTCTGCTTCTCAGCCCTGAAACAGAGAATAAAATGCTCCGTCCACCTCTTGTGGTGGTCGGACGACAAAATGAGGTAACCTAACAATGATGATGGGCTCAATGGTAAAGGATCCACCTGTCAATGCAAGACAGCGGGAGATGTGGGTTTGATCCCTTGGTCAGAAAGACCCCTGGAGAAAGAAGTGGCAATCTGTTCCACTAATCCTGCCTGAGAAACTTCATGGAAAAAGGAGACTGGCAGGCTACAGTCCATGGGTCTGCAAAGACTCAGATGCGACTTAGTGACTGAACAACAATGATGATGATTAAGTTGTTGTGTGTGCCAGGCACCCTGCAAAATCCTTTACTTATATCACACTCATCTACTTCCATAATGATCTGATGAAGTAGGTGTCTAAGCTCATTTGAAAAAACTAAAAAATTAACCTAAAGCGTAAAACCATTAAGTGATCTGCCCAGGGTTACGTGGCTAGTCTGTGGCAGGGCTGCACTTTCCTTTACTCTACAGGTGTATTTCCAAGGCCATCCGCTGCTGGGTGGGGCTCTTCCAGGATGGGGGCATGGAGGTATATGGAACAGACTCTGCTCTCACGGAGCTGACAGTGTTCACATGGTGGTGAAAAAATACAACCCAGAACAGGAACACGAACAAGATTAGAAAAAGTAAATAGGAAAAGAAAAATAAGGGGCTACCAACAGCGAGTAACTGAGCGGCTGCCTTGCTCATAGTAAGTTTGGAAACAAAGAGAACATTCTTAACCTGATAAAGGGTATCTGTGAAAATAGCCACAGTAACATCAACTTGAATGGGGACATGTTAGAAGCAGTCCCTCTAAAACCTGGGGAGTTCTCTAGAGGCCTTAATCCTAATTCCAGTGGGTAGGATTCTGGGCTTTCACTGCCATGGCCCAGGTTCAACCCTGGTCAGGGAACTGACCAAGTTGCGTGGCATAGCCAAAAAAGAAAAAAAATTTAAATCAACATGAAAGAAGGATGCCCTGTTTCATGTCATATTGAAGTCCCATTTCATCACTTCAGTGTCACCTGTAAAATACAAGTACTCTCTACTCAAAGTTGCTCTGAAAATTGAACGACATCATGAATAAAGAGTGTGGAACACAGGGCCTGGCTCCCTGGCTCTCACTTATCTGACTGTCCCCTGCCCCCATCTGCACAGAAGTCCGGGCACGAGGAAGGTGAGTCCCAGTGGAGTACCTGGCAGAAGATAATGGCCTGGCCTATGGTGATGCCGCCGTAAATGTTGCAGAGAGCCTGGTACTTGTCTCTCCTGTCCCCACACAACACGTAGTACTGTCGGATGTTGTTCAGGGTCAGCTCCTCTTTTCGTAACTTGATAACATTGGGGTCAGGAATGATTCGCTCAGCAAACTGCCACACAGAGTCTTCAAAGGTCGCTGAAAACAAGAGCATCTGGCACTCGGAGGGTAAAGCTCTGGGAGAGAGAAGGGAAAAGGGCATCACCCAGCTGCCAGGCCTGTCCCACTCCAGGGGGCAGCTTCCAGCACTGGATGCCCACGGCCATCAGCTGCCCTCTATGGCCCTGCTCCGGCTCCAAGGTCACCGTGAAAGGCACTGTGGACACAAAAACTACACCTGCTGCAGAGTGCCACGTGCCAGCCCCTCCTTCCCACCCAGGGTTTGGGAAACACATAAACTGACATGGGGCTCCAGAGTGAAGGTCAGCTAAGAGATCTGGAGGGCTTGGGGGTTTGCAAGCCAGTCTTCTCCTTAGGAGAGACGGCTTATGGAGCCTAGGGTGTCAGTCCAGGAGCCGTTTATGGCAATCATCTCACACAAGCTCCATGCAGATGAAGGGCACAGAGGCTCATCACTTAGTGGCAGGTGTTCTGTCTACTGAGCGGGAAAGAACAGTCCTGTGAAGTCCATGTGGAATGGGAAGACCTGGATATAAATAAAAGGTGCAGAAGGGGAAGATGCTGCTGCATTGAAAATGCAAACTAAACCCACACTGAACACAGGACAATTGATACCCCAGTTCAAAAACAAGTAAGATGAACCCACAGAGTCAGCAGTTAGGACAGAGCTAAGTCTGAGGAGGAGAGAGGGCTGGTGACAGAAGAGGGCCTGCAGGGCACTTTCTAGAGCACAGCTGAGAAAGATCTCGGTCGTGATCGGATCCACTGTCCCATGAGCACAGCCTCTCTGTGATAATTCACCCAGTGTACACTTAGGATTTGGATATTTCTCTGTACATATGTTAAACATCAATTAAAAAGTTAGTTTTCAAAAAAACAGAAAAGACCAGAAAGAAATCACTGCCTTTGAGAAGACAACAGAGCACTTAGGAGGAAAAGTCCTTAGTGCTAAAAGGGAACAGGAGAGTTCACACAGCTCAGTGATTCCAGAACACTATATCAAGCCTGGGACCTGAATCCCCAGGAGCTTTTCACACAACTGGACTGATTTCGGTTGACTGTGGGAAACTGACTACATGTTACCTTCTCAGTGTCCCACATCACATTTATGTGATTATAAAGGGATGAAGATATGAACTCACAAAACGTGAGGAATCCAAGAAGAGAAATGGGTGGAAGAGACACTTCAATATAGTTTTGCAAGATGGAAAAGCATGGTAACAGAGAAGGTGTGTGAAGCTAAGATACGTGTGCTACAGAGGGAAACGCTGATGGAAACGCAGTGGGTGTCAGATCCCTGGGAGGCCTAAGACCCGTGAGACCAGAGTGTTCAGAGGAGGGACTGGCAGTGGGTGGGGGGCTGTGAAGAGACTGGAGGAGAATCTGCACTGGCCATCTGTTCTACTACAATCTTTCATCTGAAAAAGACGGCCCCAGGACTAGTACCCCAAGGCTGGGGCCATTTCCTCCCAAAAAGTAAACTTATACAAATTATCCAAGGGAAAGAAACATGGGTTGTTCTGTAGAACACTAGATTTTAATGATTTAGTATGCAAAAAATGCAGCTATTGTATTAATAATTTTTATATTGATAAAATATTGGTTACTTGTTAAGACACTCATTTTGATATCAAATTAAATGATTTTTTTCATAGCATGAATTTCACCTGTTTCTTTTTTTAATGTGGCTACTAGAAAATTTTAAATTACACATGTAATTGTATTTGGCTTGCATTGTATTTCTATTGGACAGCGCTGTGGCTTAATGTATTTTAAACAAAAGGAAGGAAAAACTAAAAACTGGAGTCTTAAAAACATCTTGACTTCTATGAAGTTTTTATACAACACAGAAAATATAAAACAAAAGGCTGCTAGACGTTGTTTACAAACACAAACCAGCCTCTGTTCAACCCCAGCAGGAGCAGCAGACAGATCAAATATAAATTCTGGCAGATTCCATTCAACCTATGAACTCCTTACCAAAGAACACGAACAGCTCTTACCAGCTAAATGTCTGCAACACTACTAAAAAGGCATACGATTTGCTTCCCTGTGATACTGAGCTGTTCACTAACAAAGTTTTGGGGCTCTTTGTTAGATCAAACTTGCGGAAGCCTTATAAGATTTCTTTCTGTGAAGAAATGGAAGCAGAGTGCTCCCTTGAACATGTGTCTACAAGATGCCAGGCACTGTAGCTGGCCAGTGAAAGGATTGAAAATGTTAGTCTATTTTCAAAGCTTGAGACAAAAACAATGTCCATCTCTAATTTAGAAATAAATTAAGGATGAGAAAGAGATGATAGTAAAACAGAATTAACACACTCTATCTCCAAAACGGTCTGATGACCAATGAAGATGCTGTATACTGACTGCACCCGAGTTGTCTGGTGTTCTATAAAGGCTGCAACAAAAACTTACAGCAAATATTTAAAATGGGGAACTAACAAGGACCTACTGTACAGCACATGGAACTCTGCTCAATGCTATGCGGCAGCCTGGACGGGAGGGAGGTTTGGAGAAGAATGAATACATATATATTAAAAAGCAGAGATATTACTTTGCCAACAAAGGTCTGTCTAGTCAAAGCTTGGTTTTTCCAGGAGTCATGTATGGATGTGAGAGTTGGACCATAAAGAAAGCTGAGCGCTAAAGAATTGATGTTTTTGAACTGTGGCCACCTGACGCAAAGAACTGACTCATTGGAAAAGACTCTGATGCTGGGAAAGACTGAAGGCAGGAGAAGGGGATGACAGAGGATGAGATGCTTGAATGGCATCACCGACTCTATGGACATAAGTCTGAGTAAGCTCTGGGAGTTGGTGATGGACACGAAGCCTGGCATGCTGCAGTCCATTGGGGTCACAAAGAGTTGGACATGACTGAGCGACTGAACTGAGTCTCTTGGCTGTTCACCTGAAACTATCACGATATTGTTCACTGGCTATACTGCAAAACAAAATAAGTAGTTCAAAAGGAAAAAAAAAAACTCGCAGCAAAAAATGACTTATTTTTCCGTTTTTAGAAATAAAACTGCTTCCAACGTCCAGCCAAGTTGGGGACTTTCTCATTTCTTTACTAAATTTGTAAGGAATCCATCTTTTAATTTCACAAGTTTAAGTCACCTCTGTGGTTTATAATCTTTTTCCCTGAGGAGGAGAGGTTTCACTTATGATGAGATCTAATAGACTTTGGGGTGTTTGAAAATGACAGACATTTTAGGTACGGATGACCGAGACGATGGATTTACGGATGCAAAGGATCTGAATGACAAACACTTGGTCTACTAAAACAAGTGTGCGGATGCAGTGGAAGGACATTCCGAGGCAGCTGGAAATTCTTACAGCTCTAGAAACCACTGCTGCTAGCTCCTAAGTAGTCTACGCTTGGACACTTTTGTTCAGAGGATATCTCACTGGACTGTGGGCTTCTCATACACATACACACACACACACACACGTGTGTGTGTGTGTGTGTGTGTGTGTGTATAGAACAGATAACTAATAAGGACCTACTGTATAGCACAGGGAACCCTACTCAAAACTCTGTAATGACATATATTGAAAAAGAATCTAAGAGAGAGTGGCCAATTCACTATGCCATTCAGCGTCATAATTAACTATGCATGTGTACTACACTCCAAAAAAATTAAAAAAAAAAAAGAATCAGTGTGGGCTTACTGATGGCAGAGCTGAAAGTCAAAATGAATTTTACCTTTGATTATATTCTGTTTTACTGTCACATACAAGGAAAGAAGGCTGCAAGGAGTCCCAAGGACACTAGAGAAGAGAAACATCCTGTAGCACTGTGAGACACAAAGCAAAGTGTCATGACTATCTCTGTCATTAGATACAGGTGGTATGTGTAATCAGCTCTAATGGATTTACAGTCTCTTCATAAAAAGCTCTGTAATTCTGTATTGTAAGAACACACAGTAGGGACTCCCTTGGCGGTCCAGGGGGTAGTTCTCTGTGCTCTCACCACCTAGGGCCAGGATCGATTCCCGGTCAGGGAACTAAACTCCTACAAGCTGTGTGGTGAGGTCAAAAAAATATATATACAACAGCACAGCCTCCAAAATTTAACATCCAATCATGTTTTAAAAGATTAAATTGCTGTATCAGAGATCAAACATTATTGTATTTTTCTCATGCATATTTAACTAATTCTCCTAAGAATTACTACTTATTGCCACAGTTTAGTTTGATGATTTGTTTAAACAGAAAAGTACATAATATATAATTTTAAATAAACACATATTTTACATATTTTTATGTTAAAGTGATAACACATGTGCATGATTAGTTCTTCTGTATTATATTATTATATATACATGATATAATATATGTGTGTTTGTGTTTCCCTGCTGTGAATTTCCCTGTGTGTGTGTATTTCCCTGCTGTTGGCTTCCTAAAAAGTTGGTCACTGTAGGGAAAGAAGTATAAGAAATTTCCTCAGATCTGGTCGACACAAATTCTGGAAATGAAAAGCATGTGCCATGTATGTAGTACAACGAAGAAAAAAAATCTGAACCAAGTCGAGAAGTCTCATTATACTGTGGATAAGAAGATTCCAAAATCTTTTAGAGAAGAAAGAATGTCACAGACAAAAGTCTGAGGATAAGGATGACATTAACTCTCCAGTAGCAACACCAGAAACAGAGTATTAACTATAGTAAAAAAACCAATCAACCAAACAAAAAAAGCCACCACCATTTTTCTGTTTTCAACACTGTTTCTGAATTTACAGGGAGAAAGCTTTCTAGGACAAGATTCCACATCCAGGCAAAATCAACTCAGAGATCAAATTTACAGGCACAACAAAAACATTTTCAGACAGGCAGGGGCTTGAAAATGGACTTCCAACACTTCCTTTTGGAGGAAGTCACTGGACTGTACGTTCCAGCATATTCAGTAAACCAAGAAAAAGGACCCACAGGACAGGAGATTCAAAACTGGGAAGGAGGACAGGGGAAACTGACATGAGTGTGGCTGCAGGAGTGCAACCAGCCCAGCTAAAACCAGAGATGGTATGTGTGGGCGACCTCCCGGAAAAAAGAAACCACTGGCGCTTTAAGATGCATTCGACTATCTAGAGATATCACTGACATATGACACCTCTGATGAAATAGGCAGGGAAAAAACGGAAGGCTCCTACATAACGACAGTAGCCAAAAAAGGAAAACAGGCAACTTTAGGGGGAAAAGTTACACACAAAAAAACATAATTAGAGACTCCCTTGTGGTCCACTGGTTAAGAATCTGCCTTGCAATGTGAGGGACAAGGGATCAATCCCTGGCCAGGGAACTAAGATTCCACAGATCCACAAGCCACAACTACTGAGCCTGCAAGCTCTGGGGCTGACGTAGTACAACTAGAGAAAGTCCATGACATTCAAAAAGACCCAGTGCAGCCAAAATAAACAACAACCACCCACATAATTATAATAATCCAGTGCTCCACAGTGAACAATACTTGTGTTGTGATAATAATATTAATACTGACCATTAACGTAACCAAACTCTTATGATACAACCACGGAGGCCATAGAGGGGACAGGATAGTGAGAGTGGGGGTGGTACAGAAGGACTAAATTCCCACTTTCTCTAATGGGAAGCCAGCTGTTGTTTAGTTGCTCAGTCATGTCCAACTCTTTGCACTCCATGGACTGTAGCCTGCCAGGCTGCTCTGTCCAAAGCATTTCCCAGGCAAGAATACTGGAGTGTGTTGCCATTTCCTTCTCCAGGGGATCTTCCCAACTCAGGGTTCGACTTGTGTCTCTTACATTGGCAGATTCTTACCACTGAGCCATCTTGGAAGAGACAATATACAATGAGAAGCAGCAATGCGAGCTTGTTATTTAAAGATATGACAGTCAATGCCAAAATGGACAGTGTTCTCTAGGGTTTGGGGGCAGGCGATTACTGGTTTTCATTATAAGTCTTTCAATATCCTATTTGAATTTAACACAGTCCCTTGAAGCTCAGTTGGGAAAGAATCTGCCTGCAATGCAGGAAACCCAGGTTTGATTCCTGGGTTGGGAAGATCCCCTGGAGAAGGAAATGGCAACCCATTCCTATATTCTTGCCTGGAAAATTTCATGGACAGAGGAGCCTGGCGGGCTACAGTCCACGAGGTCGCAAGAGTTGGACACGACTCAACCACAACCACCATCATAAATATTTTAAAAATAAGTGATACAGAGAGGCCCAATCCCAGAAATTCTGATTCCATAAGGTTCAGGTTAGGCCGGATAATCTGAAATTTTATGCCCTGTGGTGATCCTGGGAGAGAGGCCTAGCAAAATGACAAGATTTACTTAACAACTTACAGGCAAGGTCAGGACTAGACCACTAGGTTGCTGACCCCGGGTTACTGCATCTTTACAATAGCGCTACGGGGTTTTAATAAATTCTCTTTAGAATTTTGCTCAAATATAAGATTATTGGCAAAATTTGGTGCAGACCCACTATATGGATTTCATCTGTGAGCCTGCAACACAAGAGTAAAGCAAAGTTACAAGATGAAGTGGGAAATTACAGGAGGTCGAAGGCTCACTGAGCTGCTAAAAATCATGAAAACCCAATCTGCTTTAAAGGAGAAGGAAAGTAGGGAATAAGCAGTAAAGACAATGAAGAGCACTGGACAAATGAAATCCCTTATCTGGACAGAAGATCCAGAAAAAAAGGATGGCTGTGAAGGTTACCTTTGAATACGAATGCTTTGGTCTGCAAATCCTTGCGTGTCGATCATCACATCAGCTTCATCCAGGACAAACACACGAATCTTAGTCAAATCAATTAATTTTCGCTTGAAACACCAATCCAGGACAGTCCCAGGAGTGCCAATTACAATCTGTTTGGTGACATCCATGCCTCTGGGAACTATGGAGAAAAGGGTTGGAAGGTCTTCTTTAGCTGGAAACCACTCTAACCATCTGGAATTCTGAGTCACACAACACATTTCTTATTGGTTTCCCAAGGGCAAACCCTGAGGGTCACTGTAGTTTTTGATTTTACAGAGTTTAGGAGAAGTCCCCGAGTTTCTTGGTTTACAGTAATGGTAACAGTCCTGAGTAACTGATTCTGCCTCACAGTCATTTAAAAAGCTGGCTTGTAACATCTCAACCGTCCTACAGGAAAGTGGCACAGCGGTGAAAGGCCTACAGACCCTTCCCAAAAGGAAAACCACCACAATGTCCCTCAAGAGGTCCCATGAAAAAAATGATGGATTATACAGCTGCTCAAAAGGAGGATGTGGGGCTATACACACCGACACAAAAAGATGTTTAAGATGCGTAAGTTTTTCAACAGTATGAAAAAAATGCTCCCATTTTTTGTCAACACTCAAAAACAAAAAACCCCACAGATTTGATAACAAAACCATAGCTGTCTTTGGAAATAGGTTTTTGAAAGATGAGAAAGAACAACTTATACTTTTGCCTTTAAATTTTCTGGGTTTTAAAGACTTTTTTAAAGCTATATGCATGTAGCACTTTCATGAAGAAGTAAAACAATAAAAGCTGTTCTGTACAAAACAACTGAGCCTCACAGAAGACAACAGGCAAAAGCACTGAGCTGTTGTTCCGGCTGTGGGAGTGATAAGCTCACGTGCACTGGATCTTCATTACATGCTGGAGGTGTGCACAGTGCTTCATCTCTACCAGTTCATCCAATTCCAGTTAACAACTCTATGATACAGGGCCGTTATGTCCTCATTTTAGAGGCGAGAAAGCAGAGAAGGTATTAATATACCATGATTGTTGGTGGAGTTAGGATCTAAAATATGAGCCAGGGAAACTTCCCTGGCAGTCCAGTCATTAAGACTTCAACGCAGGCAGCACAGGTGTGATCCCTTGTCAGAGAACTAAGATCCCACGTGTCACAGGGCTCAGCCAAAAGAAAAGATGAAATTTAAAAGTTGGCTGCTGCTGCTAAGTTGCTTCAGTCGTGTCCAACTCTGTGCGACCCATAGACGGCAGCCCACCAGGCTCCCCCATCCCTGGGATTCTCCAGGCAAGAACACTGGAGTGGGTTGCCATTTCCTCCTCCAATGTGTGAAAGTGAAAAGTGAAAGTGAAGTCGCTCAGTCGTGTCCGACTCTTAGCGACCCCATGGATGGCAGCATACCAGACTCCTCCATCCAAGGAGTACTGGAGTGGGTTGCCGTTGCCTTCTCCTAAAAGTTGGCTAAAACTAAATAAATAAAATAGTTGATTTAAATAAATAAATAAATATATATATATATATATATCAGCCAGGACTGGCTCACTGGTACATACTTTGATTTCCTCGAATGGCATACATCACTTGAACATCCACACAGAATTTCCCCATCCGTTCGACCACATGGCCAGTTTGCAGAGCCAGTTCATAAGTAGGAGCCAAGCAGAGGCACTGACAGAGAGATAAGGGGGAAGGAAAAAGCTTCATATGAGCCATTATGCATTTCTGAAATACAATTAAAATTTATGGAGGTATAGTGATATTATGTATAAAATAGATAACTAATGAGAAGCCACTATATAGCTCAGGGAACTCAGTGCTCTGTGGTGACCTAATTGGGAAGGAATCCAGAAGAGAGGGGATATATGTATCTATACAGCTGATTCACACTGCTGTACAGTAGAAACTAACACAACATTGTAAAGCAACTACACTCGTGTCTGCTCAGTCATGTCAGCCATGCTCAGTCAGGTAATGATTCCTTCTGGCCTCAATGACTGAGCCCACCAGGCTCCTCTGTCCATGGGACTTCCCAAGCAAAACTCCTGGAGTGGATTGCCATTTCTTTCTCCAGGGGATCTTCTCGACCCAGGGATTGAACCTGCGTCTCCTGTGCTCCAGTTCCAGCCCCCACTCAGCCACTCTCTGACAACTGTCACCTCACAGGCAACCTCTCCCTCTCCAAGGCTGTTTCCTTCCGCATTAAGTAAGAGGGACTGGGTGAGCTACAGCCTTATAGCCATCACTACTGAATGCTCACTTTATGTTGAGCATAGTGCTAAAAAAAAGTGTATTATTTCACTCAATCTGCATGACACTCCTACGAGGCAGATATGCATTCAATGTTTAAGGAGCGGTTTCTACAGGGCAAGCACTGTGCTTGGTGTCATGGCTCAAAGGCAAACTGGACAACTGTGATCCACACCTTTATAGACGTTATTTTTATTAACAAGAAAATGTACTCCAAAACATTTACTAACTCTCCTAAGGTTTTCCGCTGGTAAATAGAGAGGCTGGTATTGGAACCAGTCGAACTATGAAGACTGTGCTCTCAGTGAATACCCTATACTGCTGCCTATAATCCTCTGATTTTAAGAAAGAACGTCTATTCTAAATAGCACCACATCATGGCAGCACTACTGCCCATTACATTCCAATGGCGCTGCAAGCATGCCTCTCTCTCTCAGCCTTTCCTTACCTGTGGAAACAATTTCAAGGCATTAACTCTGCTGAGCATTGCCAAGACAAAAGCAGCTGTCTTTCCTGTTCCAGATTGGCTCTGCGCTATGAGGTTCTGGGGTCTGTAGGAAAGAGGAGATGCTGGGCATCAACTGAATCTGAGACCAAAAATAACCAAGTTGCAACGCTATTTCTCTGGAAACTCACGGATGTGCCAGCATCATTGGAAGAGCCATCTCTTGAATTTTGGATGGTCTATTAAATCCCATTGCATAGATCCCTTTTAGTAACTCTTCCTTGCTGTCAAAAAAAGAAATCAAATACTTGAAGGCTATGATGCATAGTAGCCTCAAAAATACAAACATGAAAAGTCCATTTTTAAATTAGGCCACTTTGCAACTGAGTGTGAAAAGTATTAATAATATATCTAAATCTCAACTCTCAAACATATACAATCATGCCTGTACATTTGGAACACTAAAGCAATAAGCTATGTTATTAGCTTAGACCAAGCATAGTAGTAAGGGCCTAAAGGTGAACTCTCTCTTGAACCAAGAGAAAAAAAAAAAAAAAGGGAAAACTCATCTGAGAGAATTTTCCAGGAGAGTTTTGTTTTCCGCACAAGCAGAAAACTAAGTGATATTTATCATTTATTTCTTTTTAATCAATGACAAACTTCTATGTTTTAATTGCAATTTTCAGAGAATTCAAAATTTCATTTAGGTGATTCTTGTATCAGTTCTATCTAGGAGAAGAAGATGCAACATTAGCTCATTCTTCTAAGCTGCTATTTTAAATGCCTCTTTCCTGGGGCGGGGCGGAGGGGGTCTCAAGACAGGTGTTCAGAAGAGAAAAAAGGGAAGTAGGCTGGAATACTTCCACTACAGTGACATGCACAGTCTGGATGTGTTTAATTGGCAGATGAAGTGCTAGATTATTGGCAGCCAACTTTTCATCATAGGTAAGCATCTCCCCATTTAGAAAGAGGGCATCAAGATTTTGGATTTCTCCACCTCAGTAATTCTCCCTGTTAAAATACATTTCCTTAATGCCAACTGATAAATCCCTAGGAAATACAAACCAATTTAAGAAAGTTATTTACATACCATTTGAGACAAAAAGTAAAGAGGTAAAAGTCTGTAACTTATCTCAAGGGATATTTGGGCCACTAAATTTCCTGTTATCTGTATTCTGGTATTGTTATTGCTGTTTAGTCGCTAAGCCATGTTCAACTCTTTTGCGGCCCCATGAACTGGACTGCAGCCCATCAGGCTCCTCTGTCCATGGGATTTCCCATGCAAGAAAACTGGAGTGGGTTGCAATTTCCTTCTCCAGGGGATCTTCCCAGCCAAGGGATTAAACCTTGTCTCCTGCATTGACAGGCAGATTCTTTACCACTGAGCCACCACGGAAGCCCTGTATTCTGGTATGGAGAGTAGCAATGTGGCTGTGTCTGGCTTAGCTATCCCCTATAGCACAGCAAGGTTAAAAATTTTACTTTCAGAAAGGTTCTAAAGTCATTGTACAACTCAGATAGCCTAGTGTTCCTCTTTAAGCTGTATTTTATTTCCAGGCAAAACGTCCACATCTCAGTTGAATGCTGATTATTAGAACATGAAGGAGAATCTGATGGATTTATTATTAGCAGATTAGTTTGTTCTGTGCTACACTTTCTGGCATTTTCCCACACTTAAGGCACAAATACTCACAGCCGCAGCTCTTCAAATGTTTTCACTGAGTAGAGTGGAGAGCTGGGATCCTTTTGTAAGACTTCAACCCGGTGACTGGATTCTACTAAGGACTGCCGGATTAACTTGTTTAAGAGTGAATTAGATGCCAAATCCACTAGAAAAGCAAGGATAAAACAGGGGATATTGCAGGGGAAAAGTCAAGCCTCCCGAATGACATCTAACAAGTTGCTTCCTTCCATTCAGTGACTGTATATCAAGCAACTGCTTCTGCTGTCATTTTTCTTCTAAAAGAAGTTTCTAGAAAGGATGACACGGCACTGAGAATTCTTGTTTCTTAGACTCTGCCCTACACCAGACTCTATCCTCAAGCAAGCCTACATCCATTGCCACCAGATCTACTTTGTTCTTGCCAGCTGAAAACTCTTAACCCATTCCTACATATTCTATTTCAATTTTCCTCTGAAGAGGTAATCCCCACTCCCAAGTTAGTGTTTTTTTCTGACATTCACTATTCATAAAGAAAACAGAAGCAAAGATGGTTCTTTTCCACTTATTATTCATATTGTGAAGTCATGATTACATGAAACAGAATGCTAGTAAATACCCAAAAACGGATTTATTTCCTACCTACATCATCTTCATCATCTTCAATCCTATTAACAGAACCATCTAAAAGGATGTGGGGGGAAAAAAAAAAAAACAACTGTAAAGATAAATGCCGAGCAGAAACGTCTAGCGTATTATCCCAGTTTCTCTTGCTGACTTTACAGTGTGCACAAGAGTCAAGCGGTAGAGAAGAGGGTCAAGAGACTGGGAAGGTAGTGGAGGCCCTGAGTGTTAAGGGATATGTTGGGATATGAGGAAAACAACACTTTTTCAAGGAACTGAGCCCAACCTCCTTTAACACCACTCACCTATGTTTGGGATGGTAGCACTCTTGATACCCAGAAGGTTCTTCTGGGAATGGATGAGGTTTGAAAACTATGGAAAGATACAAAATTCAATCAATATTAGGAAGCAAACCATCAAGCAGCCCAGTGCCGCCCCCTGACAGACTGGAAGGAAGAAAGGGAAGATTCCCCCTCCCAATACTGTTTCTTTTGCAATGTATAAATGGATTCCTTTGCGGAACTGGTCTCCTGTATGAATTACCCCCAAAATTGGAAGGAGACTTTCCGCTGCTCCTGCATGTTTAAATTCCTCTTTATAAGCCTCTGGTCTAAATGGGACGGTCCTTGGGGGTCACAGGACAAGCAAAGGAAAGTGGACAGGAAAGCGTGTTGGTAGCTAAGATGAAGATGAAGGCTAGCCGAGGCTTAGTGGTCAAATTGGGAGAATAGAAAAGTCGGGGTCTACTTGGGGCCACCAGCTGCGTTCCCTCCCGGCGCAAGTGTCTTCATTTTGCCCTTTCCAACCCAAGGTCTTGTTTCTCTCGGAGTCTCCCTTCCGATGGCCCTCTTCCAAATCCTTGCCACATCTCCTCTCTTACCACCTGACACCCCACTCCAAACGCTACCGGGGCTCCCCTTCCCCTCCCCAGCACATTTCCCTCAGGGAATGCTGTTCTAGCTCCCACCCGCTGGCCCTCCCCGGCTCGGTGGCGGTTACGTGGCCTTTCAGCCGCTCGCTCTCCGCGGCCCCCGCGTCGCCTCCCCAAAGTAACGACGCCATCGCTGCGACGGCTGCTTCCGGCCGCAGCACGTGCGACAGTCACAGG
>SJXQ01007493.1:165797-388648 GCA_006408695.1 Aepyceros melampus
TCCGGGGAGGAGGGGCGGGAGGTAGCGGTCCTCCACCGCGCCGCAGGTCCGCGCCAGGCCTTAGAAACCCGACACGGGCGCTTCTGCGGCGAATGTTAGAATGTTAGGCGGACCTCTGCTGAGCCAGCAGCGGCGTGGGAGACTAAGCGGCAGGAATCTCCGCACTGGTTCGAGAGTCTTACCTCTTCTCCCCCACCACCCTCTCCCCAGACTATTCTCCAGGTGGTGGGGCAGGAGCCCTGCACCCCGCTTCAAACTCGCATGTTCGCCTTCCCCCGAAATTTCTGCTGCTACCTTGCAAGATGTCAGAAAGGCTAGTAGTGAATGGCATAGGAAAGTGGAGTCAGATGGAGTGAGGTTCACTGGACAAATGGGAAAGATGCAGAGAGGAAGTAAAGTTATTCAAATTCTAACTACTGTCCCTGTTACTCGATACCTGTCATGTTTCCAAATACCTGCTTTTCGTCTTAGTTCTGATACGTGCTTCGTGGTGAAACAACGCGGAGAAAACCCTTTGGTACAGCCTTCACCCCCCACCTTTACCTGCACAATCAGGGATAGATTCTTTGCACCAATTACTGCTAAATCTGGACAAAAGAAGCAGAATGTTTTTTTTTCTTCAAATATTCTAACCGGAATCTTGAGATTTCAATCACCATCTCTAGAAAAACGCGCAAAATCCTAGTTATGACCTCTCCGTGGTGCTGAAGCAAGATTCCCCATCCTTGGTCGGTCACTCAACATCTCAGTCATTTGTTACGAGACGATCACATTTCTTTTCAGCCCTTCATGTGGAGTCTAATTGTAAATGGTTTTGACTCTCAATGATAGCTTTCTACTAATTTAACTATGAATAAAATCGGGTCAAGTTCTTTAAATTTAACGTTCTATTATTTTAGCAGACTAGAAATTATCCTTTTATTCTTGTCCTCGCGCAGGCCCCAGATTATGCCATGTTGGAGGTGCACAGATGGTGACCAGACTACAAAACGTTAGGAAGATTTCAGTGTTAAACCTGCACTACCGGCTCTTAGAACTACATTTCCCATAAAGGTGGACTACATTTCCCATGAGGTCGCGGAGGAGCACGTAGAAGACGCAAAGTGACAGCTTCCTGTCTCGAGGAAAGCTGCGTGGCCGACAACCGGAAGGTAAGTGTGCGGGTTTTGGGGGGTGAATTATTTTCTGGGTTCTACAAAGAGGAACGAACAGATGGGCAAACAGATGGACGTTTCTCTCATTTCCCCTATGCTCCTTTTTCTGTACCTTGATCTTTTCAAGAAAGCACTCTTTTGAGTATGGAAGTGGAACCTCACTAAAGACCCTGTGTTTTTGTGTCTGATGCTTCTTGGAGCAGTTGTCAGAAACGTGCAGCAGTTAGGAGCTTGTTTACCTCGATTTGTTAAGGACCCTGGGACTGCGGAGTGTAGTCTCTTCTGCCTCAGAATTCGTTTGCTCATGAAACCAAATAGAAGTGGAGATTCCGGTAGTATGTGGAGTGTGGAGGTGTGGCAACATTTTCCCCCAAAATTTGAAAATTGGTTTGATAATTTGGTGACCCCTTTCCTGGGCCTCCCTTGTGGCTCAGCTGGTATAAAGAATCCGCCCACAATGCGGGAGACCTGGGTTCGATTCCTGGGTTGGGAAGATCCCCTGGAGAAGAAAGGCTACCCACTCCAGTATTCTGGGCTGGAGTATTCCATGGACCGTATAGTCCATGGGGTCGCAGTCAAACACGACTGAGCGACTTTTACTTCATTTCTGATATTACACGGCTGCTTGAGAACCACTGTACTTCACCCTGAGGAGGGGAAGTGGTGTTCTGGGGAAACCTGTACTGAGTCAATTCTATTTTGCCAAAAATGTCTTATTACCGGTTTAATACCTTTGGACTAGTTAATTGGTTTAATAAGGTAGGTAATATTGGGCTTTGAGAAATATATGAAGAGGAAAACCATTGGGAGTTTTTTTTTTTAACTGATTTGTATGTAAAAAAAAAAATGCCATGTGGCTGTTAACTTTTAAAAAAGGTACAAACTAACTTGAATCCCACTACCTGGAATTAGGTGTGATCTTTCCTTGTGCTTTGTGTGTGCAGCAAGACAGTGCATGCAGCCTAATTGTTTGATCTAATTTTCATTTTTCTATTAGCTTCCCATATATTTCCAATGACTAATGTCTAATTACTTCACTATTGTTGGACAGTTGGCAGTTTTTGCTTATTTGTAGTGAATGTTACATGTATCTTTGAGCCACTGATTATTTCTCTCCCTGATGAATGCTTAACAATGGAACTGGGTGAATGAATGATGTAACTTAAATATTAAGAAGAAAATGTATTTTAGCTGATAGTAGTGGTCAAGGTCATTCATTTTTGTCACATGGCTGTTTTTCCCTTGGACAAGCAAGCTATTTCTGCTGTCACTCTTCTGGCTTAAATGCTAAATCTGACAGCCTCCAGCTTTTAGGTATTATTGGACCAGAAATCAAGACCAAACAGATCTAAGTTCAGATGAGCTCAGTTAGTGATTTGACCCTAATAGGCCAGATTCATTTCGGTTATTATGTCTGCATCTGGCTCCAGCTGCTAGTAGTTTGAAGCTCTGTTGCAATGTGGCAATAGCCTTCAAGTGACAGACATGATTTCTAAGAAAATCTCAGAGGCAAATTATGAAAAGTATGGCATTCCAGAAGTAAATGGAGGGCAACATATTATTGAAATAATTCTGAAACAAAACTTGGGTTAGAACCTTGCATGTGGTATCGTGCTATTATTGAGCATCTTTAAAAAACATTTAACATGGTTAGTGGAATTACTGTATTCCTTTAGTAACAAAGGTTATCTTGCTGTTCCTTCATGTAGGATTGTGTGTAAAGGGCAGGTTTTTGTTCATTCCCTTTGGCTCTCATTTAGGTGTGGAAAGTATGATGGAGAGTATAATTGGAAGCAGAATCATAACCTAGGTTTGAGATTGTCTTTGGAAAATATTTAAGAGAAAATAAGGTCAAGTTCACAAATTTCCAAGTGTTTAATAGGTAAGCTTACTGCTCAGCAACTTTAAAAACACACTGATAAAAACAGCAACTCACATTAGCCAAAGGTAACAAGTTCACAAAACAAGTGCTGGCTTTACTCACTAAGACAAAACAGAAAGCCTAGGTCTGTTTTTCTGGCATGATTCCTCTTGCAGTTGCTAGATTTGATGGTCATTTGGAAGTTAAGTGGTAGATACCAATGTGACATATACCTAGAAAAGACCAGTGATAGGTGAAGTCCTTATTCTATGTTGCATGGTATTTTGAGTTAGTTGTTTCTATTTAAATAAAGGAGAGGTACTAAGAACCAGGTTATTGCAAACAATCCTGTGAAAGGAGAGACAAGTTTTAAAAAAAAAAAGACTTAAGAAGGAGAAAGAGGGAAGGAAGTAAGTTTCTTGGGCATCACACCATTTGCAAGGTCACAACGAACACCCCAGCGAAGGGCAGATCGTTTCTTCTCAGTTGGCACTAGGTAATTGTTTGGAACATATATATGCTGAGGCTTGGACTGGGCTTCTGCACGACAAAGCATCTGCTCTCGGATACCCCAGCGTAATTCCTTCCTATGATCTTCACCAGGTAACCGCATGGAGTCCCAGTCTCGTTTGTATTCAAAATAGCGGGCTACCCGGTCTACCTTGCCCCGGTTTCGGCTCAACTGGTCCAGCCTTGGGAGGATAAAGGACTTGGGCCTGCTGGCAACAATCAGGTCTTGTTCATAAGCTGGAGGGCCCATTTCTTCTCTTCGTAGATAGCAAATGAGCTGACTTGAGAAATTCCTTGGTATTCACGCGGTAGACTAAATTTTTGTGAAATATCAACTGGAGATTCCCTGTCTTCCTGTAAGTGCAGATTCATCAGCCTTTGTCTTAAGTCCCAGACATCCATGTCACTTTCTGTACCAGACTCTGATTCACTGATCATCGACTCATCCGTCACTAATACTTCCCCACCTGGCTTTCGACGCAGCACCTTTCTCTTCATGACTGGCTTTCGGAGTCTTTGGGAGATCTCTGAGACTGCTTCTGAAGGGGCATTGCTTTCTATATGTGGGTAATGCAGTTGTGCAGGAAAAGCAGGTTGCTTTCCTGAGGTTACTGAGGCTTTACTGTAGGGATCATACAGGATGGACTGGGCTGCTCTTCTGACATCTCCCTCACCGTGGCCTGCACAGATGTGAGGGAAAGCTTTAGCGGCTACTAACATACGTTCTTCTGGATCCATATCAGCCCATTTTTGTCCATCAGGTCCCACAAGTTCCTCCACTGCTTCACCTACACTGAAGGACCTTCTGTAAGAGAAAATCACCAATTAGTTTCCTGATAATAAACTCCCACCTCAAAAACCATTCCCTTCCTATGTACTATTTTATAGCAGTGAAACAGAACAGTCCTAAGTACAACAGTTAAGTATATGGTAAAATACAGATTAGTACAGGCAGTAAGGGAGCACTTTGGAGGGGCATTAACTCAGTTCAGTTCAGTTGTTCAGTCGTGTCCGATGCTGCGATCCCATGGACAGCAGCATGCCAGGCATCCCTGTCCATCACCAATTCCTGGAGCCTGCTTACTCAGGTACATTGAGTTGGTGATGCCTCTAACCATCTCATCCTCTGTTGTCCCTTCTCCTCCTGCCTTCAATCTTTCCCAGCATCAGGGTCTTTTCCAATGAGTCAGTTCTTCCCATCAGGTGGCCAAAGTACAGAGTTTCAGCTTCAGCATCAATCCTTCCAATGAATATTAAGGACCGGTTCCCTTTAGGATTAACTGGTTTGATCTCCTTGCAGTCTGTGGAGTCTCAGGAGTCTTTCCCACCACCACAGTTCAAAAGCATCAATTCTTTGGCACTCAGCTTTCTTTAGAGTCCAACTCTCACATCCATACGTAACTACTGGAAAAACCACAGCTTTGACTAGACAGACCTTTGTTGGCAAAGTAATGTCTCTGCTTTTTAATATGCTGTCTAGGTTGGTCACAGCTTTTCTTCCAAGGAGCAAGCGTCTTTTAATTTCTTGGCTGCAGTCACCATCTGCAATGATTCTGCAAGTATTAACTCAGCTCAGGGTTTATTACCCGCTTTCGTTTCCAAGCTCTTCTTAATCACTCCCAATGTTACCACCTGGAAGTCTTGCCACCTTTAGTAGCTCCTAGGCTAGGTGGGTTCTGGCATAAGAAAAGCTCAAGAGATTAATGATATGGGGCATAATGCTTCATGTACATTATCTAACTTGTACTTAAGAGAGACACTTTATCTATTTTATTTTTTTGTGCTTTACATTTATCAATTCATGTTAATCCTCACAGCTGTGGGATAAGTACTCTTCAGTTCAGTTCAGTCGCTCAGTCGTGTCCGACTCTTTGCGACCCCATGAATCACAGCACGCCAGGCCTCCCTGTCCATCACCAACTCCTGGAGTTCACCCAAACCCATGTCCATTGAGTTGGTGATGCCATCCAGCCATCTCATCCTCTGTCATCCCCTTCTCCTCCTGCCCCCAATCCCTCCCAGCATCAGAGTCTTTTCCAATGAGTCAACTCTTCATGTGAGGTGGCCAAAGTACTGGAGTTTCAGCTTTAGCATCATTCCCTCCAAAGAGATCCCAGGGCTGATCTCCTTCAGAATGGACTGGTTGGATCTCCTTGCAGTTCAAGGGACTTGCAAGAGTCTTCTCCAACACCACAGTTCAAAAGCATCAATTCTTCAGCACTCAGCCTTCACAGTCCAACTCTTACATCCATACATGACTACTGGAAAAACCATAGCCTTGACTAGACAGACCTTTGTTGGCAAAGTAATGTCTCTGCTTTTTAAATGCTGTCTAGGTTGGTCATAACTTTTCTTCCAAGGAGTAAGCGTCTTTTAATTTCATGGCTGCAGTCACCATCTGCAGTGATTTGGGAGCCCCAAAAAATAAGTCTGACACTGTTTCTACTGTTTCCCCATCTACTTCCCATGAACTGATGGGACCAGATGCCATGATCTTTGTTTTCTGAATGTTGAGCTTTAAGCCAACTTCTTCACTCTCCTCTTTGACTTTCATCAAGAGGCTCTTTAGTTCCTCTTCACTTTCTGCCATAAGGGTGGTCTCATCTGCATATCTGAGGTTATTGATATTTCTCCCGGCAATCTTGATCCCAGCTTGTGCTTCTTCCAGCCCAGCATTTCTCATGATGTACTCTGCATACAAGTTAAATAAGCAGGGTGACAATATACAGCCTTGATGTACTCCTTTTCCTATTTGGAACCAGTCTGTTGTTCCATGTCCAGTTCTAATTGTTGCTTCCTGACCTGCATACAGATTTCTCAAGAGGCAGGTCAGGTGGTCTGGTATTCCCATCTCTTTCAGAATTTTCCACAGTTTATTGTGATCCACAGTCAAAGGCTCCTTTTCACAGATGAGTAGCCTAAGGCATGGGCAGATTAAATAGCCCAAGATTATAGTGCTAGGTAAAGGGGCTTCCCTGGTGGCTCAGAGGTTAAAGCGTCTGCCTCCAATGCGGGAGACCTGGGTTCGATCCCTGGGTTGGGAAGATCCCCTGGAGAAGGAAATGGCAATCCACTCCAGTATTCTTGCCTGGAGAATCCCATGGACAGAGAAGCCTAGTACATTACCGTCCACGGGGTCGCAAAGAGTCGGACACGACTGAGCAACTTCACCTTCACCTTCACAGCGCTAGTAAGTGGCTGAGCTGGAATTCTAACTCAGGCAGTCTGGGTTGAGAGTCCATGCTTTTAACTGCGAGAGTGATTTAATCCAAAAGACTATCACATGCATACATTCCTTATGCTTAAGTACTTTAAGTACCCAAACCAAACACCCAATGCCAGTTTCCGACTGGATCTAGAATAGGTATCTACTGCCCACTGTTTCCTGTATCTCTGATACTTTTCTTAAGCTGAAAAACTAATACATATAAGCTGTCAAAGGCAGCTTATCATTTCTCCAATAATTTTGCATATTCACATGCACATTTTTATACCATAAAGAAACTCTTTCGAATTGTAAACAGTCTTAGTGGTCCAGCTGTGTCAATCTCAGAAGTAACAGACTGACTTCATTGTTTAAAGGTACATGGAATTCCAAGGTATGGACGTACCATAATTTATTCATCCTGTTCTTGAGTGATTTTATTTTTGTTCTTAAAAACGAGTCTTATAACAAATATCTTACAAGTTTTACATACTTGTTTAAGCATATGTGTACATTCAATTTCTAGAAATGTAATAGGTGGGTCAAAGGCATGTGTGCATTCAGTTTTGATAGCTGTTGCCTGATTCCCTCTAAAGAAGTACTGAGTGTGTGTGTATTCCAGAGCTTGTTTCTCGTTCCTCTCCTCTCTTCAAGGTGGTATACTATCAAACACTCTCCTCTTTGCAGTCAGTTTGATAAAGAAAACAGTCCTCCTATATACTGGCATTTATTTAAATTGAGTAAATTTTAGCATCTTTTCATACATTTATAAGATTTTTTTTCCCCCTCTATGAAATATTCATGTTTACGTTTACCTCTCAGGTTGTTGGGTTTTCTTATTGATCTTTATGTTAAAGCTGATTATATATGAAATACATACCATCATTACATTTTTCTTCCTAGTTTGTTATTTAACTTCTGACTTTTTGCTGTTAGAAACATATTCTTAGGTGGTCGCATTTTTTGGGTTTCTGCAGTGCCTCACTTATGCCTTTCCTACTTCAAGATTGTAAGAAGGTTATGTCATGTTTTCTCCTAATACTTTTATAGTTTCATTTTTTACATTTAAATTTGTAATCTATCATAGATATGGAAACTCAAAGAGCAAAAAACATTTGAGTTGCCTAGACTTAAAGTAACCGTCAGTCAAAGATTGTCTAGTACGTCCCAGTTTACAGATGTAGTACAGTTGTCCTCAGGTTATTGCAATACGTCAAGAATTTCAACACTGATATCTAAATTATATTATCCAGAGTGACTTTATTTTGCAGCATGACAATTTTAACTACTAGAGGTACAGAAATCTCTTATCAGAACATGCATTAAATTTGACTTAAAAAGATCTTAATGCTTAATTACCTTCTTTGTGCCATCAAAGCTGCTTAAAGGGGGAAAGTCTTGATTCCAGATTCTACTTCCAATATGAAGTACAATCACTGACAAGTTTCTTCCACTGGGCCAGCTTCTATTGCACCACCTTTAAGACAGAACTATTTTAGATGACAACTCACTACCCACCACAAGCACTAATTTTATCTGCAGTATTAGAAAGCAACAGAAACTTGGAGTAGACATAAATACTCCATATAAAAAGATTTTATGATTGGAAGATAGCACAAATTAATGAGAAGTCAAAAAGGAGATGTTTTAGGGGGAAAAAAATCAATAACATCAGTCCTCCACCATCTCAGCTCATGAAGAATAGAGAAATGAAATCTACATTTCCCCTAAATTCTGACTACGTAAATCTTAACAATGCTAGCTGGATTTTTTTTTTTTTTTTGATGCTACCTTCCTTTTCCACTGTGAATTGACCAGACATGATGGAAAATAATAATATCTAGATGATCGACCCATAATAATGAAGCTAATGCTTGTATCCCTGAGCAGAATCAAACGTCTATATATCCTTTTGGCCTCAAATTAAATCTTAGATACTGTTTGAACATAATGGAATGATACCGACATCACCAAAGCAATCAGCACTAAAATTGTATCTCTTTACTCTCTTTTCAGATAGGGTGGATCTCTTTGTATTTATTCCTGAAGTTGTCATATCATGGCTGAAAATGACATAGACAGAATCCAGACTGAGAAACTCCTAAAAAGAGTACAGGAACTGGAGCAGGAGGTAAAACGACTTAAAAAAGAACAGGCCAACAACAAGGACTCAAACATCAGAGAGATTCTTCAGGAGCTGGGGGAAAAGCTAAGCGTGCCTTTGATTTCAGTGCTCACGGTCAAAGACATGTAGCTCTAAAGATCGCCTATCTGGGCTGGGGATATCAGGGCTTTGCCAGTCAGGAAAATACAAGCAATACAATTGAAGAGAAACTGTTTGAGGCTCTAACCAAGACTCGACTGGTAGAAAACAGGCAGACATCCAACTATCACCGCTGTGGGCGAACAGACAAAGGAGTTAGTGCCTTTGGACAGGTAAGGGCCATTGTACTGATTCGCAAAGCAAGCAACAGTAGTATATTCTAGGTGTACATACTGAGGATTCAGATCATTTGTATCTCTAAATATCTTTCTCTTAATTCCACAGGTGATTTCTCTTGACCTACGTTCTCACTTTCCAAAGGGCAGGGATTCTGAGGATTTTAATTTAAAAGACGAGGTCAATGATGTGGCTACAGAGATCCGTTATACCCACATTCTCAATCGGGTACTCCCTCCAGACATCCGTGTGCTGGCCTGGGCTCCCGTAGAAACTAGCTTCAGTGCTAGGTTCAGCTGTCTTGAGCGGACCTACCGCTATTTTTTCCCCTGTGCTAACTTAGACATTGTAACCATGAACTATGCAGCTCAGAAGTATGTTGGCACACATGATTTTAGGAACTTATGTAAAATGGATGTAGCCAATGGGGTGATTAATTTTCAGAGGACTATCTTGTCTGCTCAAGTACAGCGAGTGGGCCAGAACCTGGCCGAGGAGGGATGGCAAGAACCCTTTCAGTTATGCCAGTTTGAAGTGACTGGCCAGGCATTCCTTTATCATCAAGTCCGCTGTATGATGGCTATTCTTTTTCTGATTGGCCAAGGAATGGAGAAGCCAGAGGTTATTGATGAGCTGCTGAACATAGAGAAAAATCCCCAGAAGCCTCAATATAGGTAAGTTAAAAATACAAACCCAGATTGCCCCATCCCCCAAAAAACAGCTGTTGCCTGTAGATATATTAGAATATATTTATAAATATTCTTCCTCCCCCACCATTGTCTAAAAAACTAAGTTTCTGATTCTCCCTTCATGAGGCTTTTACTCTAACTTGTAGAACACAATGAACATGTAACAGTGATTATCTTTTAATTTTCTTCTGTCATTGTTCTCTCCCTTTAGTAACAGGTGTCTGGACCAGGCCCCTTAAATAGTTTTACAGCATTATGGTGGGGCCAAGTCAACTCACTTCTAGGTGACTTGTTACAATTGAAATTTACTCTAGTGTAGATTAAGCCTAACTAAGTGATCCATGGTTTGCTGCATTTTCTTTGTTTAATTATAAAGTTCAACATGAGGGATGGTGTCATTTTCTCAACTATTAGATACTCAATATTGACAACATTTTCCCCCTCCTAACCCAGCTAATCCTGTTTTTTAAGAACTGTTGGATGGCTGCTGTGTATTCTCATACTATTTCTTCTCTAGTATGGCTGTGGAATTTCCTTTAGTCTTGTATGACTGTAAGTTTGAAAATATTAAGTGGATCTATGACCGAGAAGTTCAGGAATTCAATGTCACCCACCTTCAGCAACTATGGGCTAATCATGCTGTGAAAACTCAGATGTTGTATAGTATGCTGCAAGGACTGGACTCTGTTGCACTACCCTGTGGAACAGGTATGATGGGAACCAAAGTTATACAGGGTTGTCGGGGAGGGAGATTTCACACAGAGATTGGACGTGACTCTGTTGTGGTAAAGTATCCATTGTAATGCTTGACTGTATGTATTACAGGACCAAAGATGGATGGAATGATAGAATGGAGAAATGTTAAGCCCTCTGTCACAAAGCAGACCAGTGCCTTTGTAGAAGGAGTGAAAATGCGCACTTATAAGCCACTAATGGATCGTCCTAAATGCCAAGGATTAGAATCCCGGATCCAGCATTTTGTACGTAGGGGACGCATTGAACACCCACATTTGTTCCATGAGGAAGAAACAAAAGCCAAAAGGGACTGTAGTGACACACTAGAGGAAGAAAATACTGTTTTTGAGAAACCAACGAAGAGAATTGTGTTGATACAGAACTTAAAAGCATCATTTAACCACAGAAAACTCACCAAGATCTAGGAGGCAACAAAACACCATTAGGCTAAAGAAGTCTTTCTTGAACAAGAAAAAGTTTAAACATTCCTTCATTCCTGTCCAGAAGAACTAGAGGTGGAAGAAGCAAGAACAAATTTTTAAATGGACATACATTTACATATACCTGGAAACCTGTGCCTTGTGTTCAAAGTCATTAAAACCAGAACCCACAAGTATCTGATTTGTTGTGCGGTTCTTTTTAAAAGCAAATGATACTACTCATCTGAGTTCTCATAAAGAGCTTTGCCCAAGTGTCAAAACATAAAAACACAAAACTTAGTTATATATTTGATAAATTGGTTCAGTGAAAATGACCTAAGTAGATAAAACACAGCATCTTTTACGAAGCTTATCAATCTATTAATAGTGCTATGTGAGCCACAAATGGTCTTTCTCCTTTAATTTTGAGGTAAAGATCATTCTGTTTTTAGCATAATCGTGGAGTGTAGCAAAATATTCCCACTTAAACATATAAGAACAAACCAAAGCATTTTATTTTTTTCAACTTTCTACCTTATTTCAATGTACTTTCATTGGTGTTACTTTTCAAGTTAAAAAAAAAGAGAAAACCTAGGAAAAGAACAGAGTTTAGGGAACCAAAAAAAAAAAAATCAACTCTAAAAAATGATACATGACACAAAAAGCAACTAACTAAAAAGCCATGCTTAGGAGAGTCTACAGGAGAAGGTGATGGCACCCCACTCCAGTACTCTTGCCTGGAAAATCCCATGGACAGAGGAGCCTGGAAGGCTGCAGTCCATGGGGTTGCTGAGGGTCGGGCACGACTGAGCGACTTCACTTTCCTGCACTGGAGAAGGAAACGGCAACCCACTCCAGTGTTCTTGCCTGGAGAATCCCAGGGACAGGGGAGCCTGGTGGGCTGCCATCTATGGGGTTGCACAGAGTCGGACACGACTGAAATGACTTAGCAGCAGCAGCTTAGCGGAAAGTCTATAGTAGAAGCAAGAGAGGATCAGGGTCTTTGATCTTAAGTGAAATTCTTTCAAAGTTAACAAGATGTATTATCAAATCTAGAAGAATAAGGATTTAGTGACATTATTTTTGGTAGTTGCCATGGAAAAACTCAGGACAATCATCACAGATGAAGCAAATCAGAAGTCCCCAAATGTAACTTTGCAGAATTATCTGTATTGTATAATACAATGTACAAACTCTAAAGTCTGACCCATGGTAAGGACTAAATGAATGTGAGAAGTAAAGTACGGCTTAGCTTTTACCTTGGAAAACAATTATTTCAATAGGTTGTGAAGTTTAAACAAGATTTTATATACATAACATGTAAGTATATGTTACATATATAAATAAAATGGTGCTTTGCAAGAAGTACTATACCATCCATTTCAATGTTCATGCAATACAAAACTACCTACTGAAGAGATAAACACAGAACAGGAAAGTAGGGACAGAAATGGAACAGGACGCTGGGCTGGGTGGATTTCCAACACTAAAGTCCAAAGTGATTTTTTTTTTTTTTTTTAATGGCATGTGTACTAGACTATGATTAGCATGTTTTCTTTGCAGTTAAATTGCACACTTTTTCTTGAGTGTCTGAAGATAGGTGTTTGCAAATAATAAAATATATAATTTAGCAAGATCTGTAAGTAGCTGTCAGTTTTTTCTCTTTCTTTTTTAATATAAAGAACTGATAATCCTTTCTCTTTACCTATAGGGAAACTTTCACACAGAAGCTAGAACAGCGTATATTTTGTAGATAAATACAGATATCATCTGTACCAAAATACCCAGCAGTACCTTGTCAAACTTTGAAGCAATTAAGTGTTCACGTTGAGTCAGTTACAAATGAAAGGATTTCAAGGGTTTTAAATTGGAAGAAGGGCTGGGTCACTAGTTAAGATTCTAAACTTTGCTGAGTTAGAACAAATTCCTCTACTTCTTGGAAGCATGTAGCTTCAAGCGCGGCAATATTAGAACAAAAGAAAACAAAATACCTAAAAAAAGATAACCATAATCCAAAGAAACAACAGACTAGTGGAGATTAACAGGTTCAAAATCACTAATTCGCATTCCTCTTAGAAAGCTATTAAAAGGTACAACCACCAGCAGAATAGACAAAAGACAGATGATTTATCAAAGAAATCATGACTATTAAACATAAAAAGTTCCATATCATTAAAATGCAAATAAAAACATTAAGCTATCCTTTTAGATTGGTTAAGATTTTTTAATGCAGGGCAGAGTGTGGAGAAATATCTACTCTTATACTCTGTACTGTTGAGAGGGGAGGGGGAACTGACATTTTTTCTAGAGGGCACTCTGGCATTATGAATCAGAATTTATTTTTAATTGTTTTACAATGCTGTATTGGTTTTTGTCATGCTCTATTGGAATCAGCCATAAGTGTGTAACCCCTCCCTGTTTAGCCTCCCTCCCACCCTGAATCGGAATTTAAACTGTACCATTATTTCTAAGCCACAGTCCATTTCTAAGAAATTATTCTAAGGAGATAAACTGGACAAGAATGCAAACATATGCAAGTAACCACTACCATATTATTTTCTGATGATGGAGAAATTAGAAAAACAAATGTCCGTCCATTAGGGGACAGGTTAAATAATATGGCATAGTAGAGGTGTTGGAGCAGACTCTTGAGAGTCCCTTGGACTGCAAGGAGATCCAACCAATCCATTCTGAAGGAGATCAGCCCTGGGATTTCTTTGGAGGGAATGACGCTGAAGCTGAAATTCCAGTACTTTGGCCACCGCATGCGAAGAGCTGTCTCATTGGAAAAGACTCTGATGCTGGGAGGGACTGGGGGCAGGAGGAGAAGGGGACGACAGAGGATGAGATGGCTGGATGGCATCACTGACTCGATGGACTGAGTCTGAGTGAACTCCTGGAGTTGGTGATGGACAGGGAGGCCTGGCGTGCTGCGATTCATGGGGTCGCAAAGAGTCGGACACGACTGAGCAACTGAACTGAACTGAGAGCCACAGCAAGAAACATTATGTCCCATTAAAAATAATGCATGTCTACATTCGATATGGATCAAATGTCTTATTCCTAAAATACTAGGGACTGAGGCATGATCTGCTTTTTAAATGAAAATGCTTTGTTATAGTCAAAATAAATACATTTTACAGTCATGTAAATAACTGAAATAAATATGAACCCTGATTTTTTTTATCTGTGGCTGATAGAATCTCGAGTATTTTCTTCCTTTTTTAGTATGTATTTAACAGTGCTGGAATTTCTAAAAATAATGAGACTGAATAACTTTTATAACCAGGAAAAAAAAGTTTTTTTTTGTTTCATTCTGGGGCAGGACTATAGGGTTCTTCAATTATACACGCTATCCTAACTCACTAGGCAAAGAGTTTCTCGCAGTGTAACATACAGAATTTGACAAAGGTGAAACCAACTAAAAGGAGAGAAGAGGTTTCTCCCTTCACAATAACAAGTCTGCACCAGCTGGCCCGGGGCGTGGTCATCGTCTCGCACGCTCGCGGCCGCCTCTGGGGAAGCGGACTCCTCCGCGGGCACGGGTCCCGCCGTCCCAAAGCTCGGTCACCTCGCAGAGCCGGGTGGACGGACCACTGGGGTCCTCGCCGCTGCAGCCGCCCGGCGGGCAGTGGACCGGCAGTGGGAGCATAACGTGACCTCGGGGTTCGGGCGCGCCGGGGGCACGCCCGGCGCCGCGCACACGTGCCACCGGAGGCCGCACACCTGGGCTCTGCACCGAGCGCCCGGGGGACCGGCAACCAGGGGAGGGAGACTCCAGTTCCTCGCAGAGCCCCATCCCTGTAGCCGTGGGCGGGCGGGAGGCCCGTGTAACACCTCTCCCCTCGCTTACCCGCCCAGCCGACGTCCGTTGGCCGCACCGAGTCCCGCGGCGCGGCTATCGCACCACCGCAAATTTCAGTTAGCGTCCCGCAGCTCCCGCAGGCGTACGGACCGCAAACACATCCAATCTGCCGTTAACTGCCGGGCCGCCCAGGTTTAAACCCGAAGAGCGAACGGCCCCCTAAGCCCCGCCACAACCTTCTTATTGGCCCAGAGAGTGAACGTCTTCCAAGTCTACATCCCGATTGGTGCATATTTTCTCTTGGCCCTCCCCACGGGCGGGAGGAGCCCTGGGACTCGCAGCTCGGATTCGGCGAGGTCCGCACGCCGCCAAGCTCGAGCACGTAACCCGGAAGCGTCGCGGCGTAGCCTTAAGGTGACCCGAAGGGGAGGGGCGGACTGCTGAGGCTCGGTTAACTCGAGGTTACCTAACAGCGAGATAGCTGGATTTGGGGAGGGGCATTCTAGACGTTCCGGCTACCTCAGGGAAATCAATCTCTTTCTTCTTTTGGAGCCCCTTCCCGCGATTCCGCCTCTTCCACCGCCCCCTCCTCCCCACCCCACCCGGCTCCGCAGCAGTCTCCCTGGAGTCTGATAAGCGCAGTTTACGTATAAAGACCCGTATGAAGCGCAGTCCTTTCCGTGGCTTCCTAGGCTCTCTGATTTGACCCATTGTGTGTCTCCAGCGCTTGCCAACATGACTCTCAAAGTGATTCCGCCACTCCGACTTCCTTGTTAGAAGAAGCCTTCGCTTAAGCTTAAATGCTCCCTTCTACTCCCTTCCCATAATCTTAACCCTTAAGTGCTGTTTTGTTTACATACCTAGGAAAAAAATGTTCTAGGGCTTTGGGAATTCTTGAGGGTGAGGCCTAGAAGAGAAAAAGTGTAGAGGTCTTCACAGCTCAAGCTCCTAGTCACCTCCCTGCAACCTATGTAAAGCAACTTGCCCTTCCACGTCCTGAGCGTTCTATATATACCCCACCTCATGCAAATAGGAAGGTGACAGATTTAATTAACACGATTTGTTAAATTCAGGATTGAGTGAGAGGGAGAAAATGATCTTTAACCTTTTCCCCAAACTTCAGTTATCTCTTACTCTTAACCACCTTTTTCCTAGGGCCCGTGCACTTTGGATTTGTTGAGGAAAAAGGAACAAACAGAGGAGAAGATGACAGAAGCCGTTTTGCAAAGGTTTGAATGACCCTACCCTTAGACTCCAGTGTCTTAACACGCCTTTAGTGCACATTCTTTTCTCATGAACAAATATCCCATGTTGCGGTTTGGTCATCTCATCCCTGCATGTCTTTTTCATTGACATTGAATCTCTACTTTGTCTTAGAAGAGTGGACAGAATCATTTTTAACTATTGCTTTGCTCATCCAACAAATTCCTTACACACATCCCTTATTAATTTCTTGTCCTTTCTGTTAGAATTTTATCTTTGAAACCCTTTAGTAACCTGAAGCATCTATCTCCTGTCATATTTCAGATGGAACCTTGTGTTCTAAGTCCTTGTTTTTTGATGGACCACTTCATTTTCTAGCTTTGCCTAGATCTGATTTGATGGCAATGGCAACCCACTACAGTACTCTTGCCTGGAAAATCCCATGGACAGAGGAGCCTGGAAGGCTGCAGTCCATGGAGTCGCTGAGGGTCGGGCACGACTGAGCGACTTCACTTTCACTTTTCACTTTCATGCATTGGAGAAGGAAATGGCAACCCACTCCAGTGTTCTTGCCTGGAGAATCCCAGGGACGGGGGAGACTGGTGGGCTGCCGTCTATGGGGTCGCACAGAGTCGGACACGACTGAAGCAACTTAGCAGCAGCAGCAGCATGATTCCTTGAAATTCATAACCCAGGTGGAGAAAACTTAACCAGGGTCATCTAAACTACAGTAAGTGGAAGAAAATCCTATTTTTGCAAAGTAAACTGCATCTTCAAAAAAATGTAGTGAGGAAAATTTCAAACATATGGAAAAAACGAAGCTACATGAACTCAATGCCCAGCTCCAGCAATTAACTCTGGCCAATCTCTTTACGTATGGATGTGAGAGTTGGATCATAAATAAGGCCGAGCGCTAAAGAATTGATGCTTTTGAACTGTGGTGTTGGAGAAGACTCTTGAGAGTCCATTGGACCGCAAAGAGATCAAACCAGTCAATCCTAAAGGAAATCAGTTCTGAATATTCATTGGAAGAACTGATGCTGAAGCTGAAGCTCCAATACTTTGGCTACCGATGCAAAGAGCCGACTCATTAGCAAAGACCCTGATGCTGAGAAAGATTGAAGGCAGGAGGAGAAGGGGATGACTGAGGATGAGATGGTTGAATGGCCTCACAACTCAATGGACATGAGTTGTAAATACATAACTCCTGTATTTATTTGAAACAAATATCAAGCATCAAAAATCTATAAATATATCAGTTTGATTTCTAAAAACATAAAGGACTTTAAAAAGCATAACCACAATCTTATCACATCTAAAATATTTAATGTATTTTCTCATTTACTTGTCACATAGTTTTTTGTTTTTTGTTTCTTTACTGTGCTTGTTTAACCTAGGATCCTATCCAGTTCACACGTTGTGATTGGTTGATAGGTCTTTCAAGCTTCTCTTATTTTACACGTTCCACCTCCATATTTCTCCCTTGCATTTCGTTTGAAGGAGCCTGGTTGTTGGTCCTGTGGTGTTTCCCTTAATCTGAATTTTGCTGATTGCGTCTGAGTGATGTAGATTAATGTAGCTTCCTTACCTTTTGGTAGTAATGCAGCCCTTTTCCAGATGCTTTCCCTGATTCAGCCTAACTGGTTTAATTAACCCATCTGTGTCTTTGTACATTCAAATATTGCTTTCAACTAGTTATATACTCATGCTTAAGTTAATCGCTCCTTTGTGATATCTATGCTTACCTCAGCTCTTTGTTGACATATTCAAACTCCTTCAACTGTTGCCCTCTCTTACTTCTTACTTGCATGTGTGTGGATAATAGTGTAAGGAATAAGTGAGAATGAGATCTTCCAGGAGAGAATATAGAGTGAATTAGAAGGCAGCTGCTCTCTTCTTGAAAGTCTCATTTGTTGAACTCTGGGAGACTGCCCTATCCTGCTTCTGCTCCTGCCGCTCTCCTGCCTTTCAACTTTGCTGGTCCCCAGAGAGTAGTTCTTATTTTTTTTTTCCCCTTCCTTAAAGAGCTTAAATAGTTTTGTTGCTTCCTCTATTCATTTTATGTGAGATAATTTCAAAAATTTGTAATTTCATCCTTCCTCTCTCCTGAGTTTCTAAAATGTATCTTATCTGCATACTCTGATTTCTACATGGATATCTTTTCATCTTTCCAAATGCAACATATCTGAAATACTACTCATCTTTCCCCTCTGGATTCACCCGTGTGATTTCCAAGAGTGAATGGTATTATCATTTCCCTGTGTTTTCACAGCTGAAGGGATGATCATTTTTCATTCTTTCTCATCCCCATGTATCTCATAAATACTAAGTTCTGTCATTTTGTTCCCTTGTAAAGCCTCATCTCTTCCTTACATTTCCTTTTTCCTAGTAATCACTAGTTCAGCCCTAATTATTTTGTTCTTGGATTCCTTCAGACACATTTAATAATACTGAAGGATATGGCATAGAAGCTAAGACTATAGGCTGTGGGGTCATGTTATCTGGGCTCAAATTCTGACTCCTCCACTCCCGGGATCTGTGACCTGGGCAGGCTATGTAGATTCTGTTTTCTCATTTTAAAAATGGAGATGATACTTCAACTTCCTTCATATGGTTTTTGTGAGCATTACATGAAAAGCTAGCATAGTGTCTTATGAAATAATAGCTCAGTTCAGTTCAGTCGCTCAGTCATGTCCGATTCTTTGTGACCCCATGAATCGCAGCACGCCAGGCCTCCCTGTCCATCACCAACTACTGGAGTTGACTCAGACTCACGCCCATCGAGTCAGTGATGCCATCCAGCCATCTCATCCTCTGTCGTCCCCTTCTCCTCCTGCCCCCAATCCCTCCCAGCATCAGGGTCTTTTCCAATGAGTCAGCTCTTCGCATGAGGTGGCCACAGTACTGCAGTTTCAGCTTTAGCATCATTCCTTCCAAAGAAATCCCAGGGCTGATTTTCAGAATGGACTGGTTGGATCTCCTTGCAGTCCCAGGGACTCTCAAGAGTCTTCTCCAACACCACAGTTCAAAAGCATCAATTCTTCGGTGCTCAGCTTTCTTCACAGTCCAACTCTCATATCTGCATGTGACCACTGGAAAAACCATAGCCTTGACTGACGGACCTTTGTTGGCAAAGTAATGTCTCTGCTTTTGAATATCCTATCTAGGTTGGTTATAACTTTCCTTCCAAGGAGTAAGCATATTTTAATTTCATGGCTGCAGTCACCATCTGCAGTGATTTGGTAGCCCAAAAAACAAAGTCTGACACTGTTTCCACGGTCTCCCCATCTATTTCTCATGAACTGATGGGAATAATAGCTCATGGTATTATAAATATTGGATAGTATTCTTTAGTCTATAAAATTCTTTGTTATGTCTTATTAGAAAAATAGCTCTTTGCCTTCCCTTTTATTCTCTTGGCTTAGTCCATCCTATATGTCATTGCCATTTGAGTCTTTCTAAAACGTTAATCAGGTTATTCTGCTTAAGCACCTGCAGTGGTCTCTGTCAGAGTAAATTCAGCCTTCCTGGGACTCTGCACCATCTTAAGCCATCATGCCTTTTTAGCCTCATTTCCCAGGTCCCCTCTACTCGAGCTTCCCATTCTAGTTAGTCTTGTTTCTTCACATCTCCTCAAAGCTACTTGGTTTATTTAACTTTGGATTTCCTTACTCTGCATCATCTTGAGCCTTCATGCCTTTTCAGCCTCATTTCCCAGGTCCTAGGATTTCCTTACCTTATCCAAATTATCCTCTTCTCTCAAATCCTATACCTCTTGAATGTTCATCTCCAATTTATCCCTTCCACTAAGCCAGCCCTGATTACTTTTAGCCTTTGGAATCTCTTTTTGAAATTCATATAGCACTTACCTTTATTTCTTACTTAACATCTAAAATATCTAGACTGAGACTGTTAATATTCTATTTAGTTTAATCTTGTCTTTTTTTCCCAAGGTGCTCATTCCATTCCAGTCTTACTTTTTGATACTTCATAAGGAGCCCTTCACCGGTCTACTCACTGAACATTCACATATTAGCAGTGAAGGATGCTGATGATATGGATGATCTCATCATCCATACATAAGTATGACAAGGATGTACATTTCTCCTAATGCTTATACAGGGCTTTCTCTGCTCACTGTCTTTCTCTCCTTTTTTTTTTTTTCTATCAGTCACAAAGGCAGTGGTTGCAAAGGAAACAGTGAAGAGTCAGGAATCAGGAGACCAGAGTTCTGTTCGCAGTAAGTTGCTATCATAATTTGGACAAGTTAAGTTTCTCTTTGTTTTCTCAGTTATTAAATGGAGTTACGTTAGATATTATGTTAATTGCTTTCAGTTCTAAAGTCCTTTCATTTTAAATCTATTTAAAGGGCCAACTCAAGTATGTTATTCCCAATCATTCTTATTTACATCCTAAGTTCTGATACTCATACCTTGCTTTTTATTCTTATTACTTTTCCAAGTGTGTATTTTTTATCCTCCCAAGAAGATTCAGCTCTTTAAGGGCAGTATATGCATACGTGTCTCATATTTGGTATTATTTATCACAACTATCAAAGCTATGTGTATAATGAAATTAAGTATGGTCGAATTAAATTATTATGGGGATGGGAAGAAACTTCCACCAGCAAAGGAGACTCTTCAGAATTTAGAGGCTCCGTATCCCTACATTTATCATTCCTACTTATAGTGTCCTATTCTTTTCTAATTGTAGATACACAGTATGAGGTTCTGTGTTTGGTTTTCAGCAATTTCAGCCCTTAGCTCCAGGAGGAGCTAAAGGTCTGCATGGGCACATGTAGAAGCTTCCAGGCATTTATGTGGTCCTTGAGCTGGAAATTTCAAATCCCCGAAGTCATCCTTTTACCACATTGTCTGACATGGGGAGTAACTAGGTAATCTTAATTGTTAGATCTCCACATAAAAGTTTGAAAGTAAACTGGAGCAGGAAAAAAAAAAGTTTGAAAGTATAAAGACATAGTCATCTGATTCTTGTTTCTTGTAAGTGGCTGATTAGGAGTATTCAGTGGAGATACATTGCTTATCTCTATTTCCAGATCTTGACATGGACTGTCACTGCTCTCTATACTCCTATAAATAGTCATTAGTATCTTTAAATCAAATTAAAGAGCCAATTCAGAAGCCCCAGAACTGATTCAGAAACTCGTCTTTAAAATTCTGTTCCTCTAGAACCATTCTCGGGCTTCCCTGGTAGCTCAGCTGGTTAAGAATCTGCCTGCAGCGTGGGAGACCTGGGTTTGATTCCTGGATTGGAAATATCCCCTCGAGGAGTCACAACAACTCACTCCAGTATTCTTGCCCGGAGAATCTCCACGGACAGAGGAGACTGGCAGACTGCAGTCCATGGGATTGCAAAGAGTGGTACATGACTGAGTGACTAAGCAGAACCATTCTCAGTACCAAAATCTGTATTAAAGATATAGATTCAATAGGATTGATTGGCTGATTGAATGGCTGATTGAATTGGTTAACGCGATTATGCACACCCAGAGGTCCCACAGTCAACTGTCTGCAAGCTGGAGGACCAGGAATGTCTGGTGTAATTAAGTCTGAGTCCAGAGGCCTGAGAACCAGGATTCTGGGTGCCTGTCCTGGCTCAACGAGAGGTCACATCTGCCCTTCTTCCACATTTCTGTTCTGTTCAGTGGATTAGATGATGCCCACCCTCATTGGTGAAAGTGATCTTCTTTACCCAGTCTACTGACTCAAATGCTAATCTTTTCTCAAAACATCCTCACAAATGCACCCAGAAATAACATTTTATCAGCTAGCTGGACACCCCTTAGCCTAGTCAGATTGACACAGAAAACCATCATATCTTCCACATGCATCCCACCCCCTGCTTTAATGTTACTTCTCAGTCTTATCTCCTGAGCTCCATAGTCACATAATTACTGCATTTTTGCCATTTTTACGTGAATGGCCCACTTAACTCTCATGTAATATGTGTAAGTTGAATCATCTCCCCTTTGCATGCCACACTTCGAGGATTCCTCAGTGAGTAGTGATACTTCTACCCAGTGGCATATACCAAGTACTTAGGAGTCTTTGATATTCGTTCCTCTTTCCCTCCTAGCAGATCAGTACATTTTCACTCAAAATGTATCTCAGATGCTTCCATTTTTCTGTCTTTACTATTGAAACTAATACTAAACACTATATCCATGCACCTCCTAATCAGTGTTTTCACTTCTTCTCTAAACTGTTCTCCCCACAGCAATTAAAGGAAGTCACTCTCCCTTGTTTCTCATCTCATTAATCTGCAGCCCTCTTCTTCCTTGATTTCCTTGAATAAAACATACCCTTTTAACTTGACTTTGGATCTTTGCGTATCCTTCCCGTCCACTATTCTACACTGAACAAATATTCATCCTTCTTTCTCTCAATGGCACCATCTCCAGAGCTCTTCCCCGACTACCTAATCATTTTGTGTTTTACACCCAGGACCCTGTTCAGATTGTTAATAACACATATTAACCTTCATTCTTTTACCTGATTACTTGCATGTACATTTCATGAAAGTAGGAACCACTGGCTATGATATTTATCGTTGTCTGCTCAGCTCCTGGGACAGCTCCTCGTATCAGTGAATATTTGCTGAAGGAATGAAAGCCTTGAGACAACGCCTCTGCTTCTCCTTGAAATGGACCCTCAAGAAGAGCAGCCTAATCCTGTGGCAATCACAACGTTGTCGAGCAGGGGGTGTTACCTGGGAAAGAAAGTGTTTCCGTAGGATCAGGACTGCTTTAGGGTCTCTCCACTCCGGTAGTGGAGGAGGCTTTCTGTTCCAATTGTTAGTTTTTTTACTGAGGAATTTAATTCCATTTGGTTGTAATCACACTGTAAACTGCTTACCTTGAAAGTACATGATTTGAGAGTGAATGTTATGTGTGAAGAGAATAGGCAAAAACATCAACTTCTTTTTACATTCCTAAAATCGTTTAAAATTATAACAGCCATCTATTATTTTATAATTAGAAAATTAAATGAAGTTAAAATATTTAAAAATAATAAATATAATTTGGCTTGGAAATAATAATGATGCATGATTAATTTCTGTAATGGTTTTTACTGGTCCCAAGAGACCTGGCTTCAAGCATAAAATATTTCTTTGAGCAGAGTCAGACTGAATCAGACTCTTTTCTTTATTTGCTGTTTACTTGCTTTTCTTTCTAATCGTCTAGAATTTCTTGTGCCATTATAGCTTCACTTTCTTTTGGTTTTGATTTGTCTAATTCTGACTTGTGTTCTGAAGGGCACTGCTCTTTCAAAATCAGGGCAGTTCTCCTTTTTTTTGAAATTTATTTTATTGAAATATAGTTGATTTATAATGTGTTAATTTCTGTTCTACAGCAAAGTGATTCCATTGTATGTACATATATATGTTCTTTTTCATTATGGTTTATCACAGGAGTTTGAATATAGTTCCCTGGGTTATGGAGTAGGACCTTGTTATTTATCCATTCTATATGTAATAGTTTGTATGTGCTAATCCGAAACTCCCAATTCTTTTCTCCTCCAGCCTCCCTCCCTCTTGGCAACGACAAGTCTCTTCTCTATGTCTATGAGTCTGTTTCTGCTTTATACATATGTTCATTTGTGTCATATTTTATATTCCGCGTATAAGTGATATCACATAGTATTTGTCTTTCTGACTTTCTTCCCTTAGTATGATCGTCTCTCAGTCCATCCATGTTGCATTATTTCATCCTTTTTTTTATGGCTGAGGAGTACTCCATACACTGTGTGCATATACCACCTCTTTTTTACTCATTCCTGTGTGTGTGTGTGCGTGTGTGTGTGTATATGCCACAACTTCTTTGTCCATTCCCCTGTCAATGGACATTTAGGTTGCTTCTGTGTCTTGGCTACTGTGAATAGTGCTGCTATGAATGCCGAGGCTCATGTCTCTTTCTGAGTGACAGTTTTGTCCAGGTATATGTTGAGGAATGTGATTTCGGGATCATATGGCAGTTCTATTTTTAGTTTTTTGAGGAACTTCCATACTGTTTTTCTGTATGGCTCAGCACAGTTCTTTATCCTTCCTCCAGGGAGGGAGACTAGAGGGAGATTCCATACTTTTTCTGAACTAGTATGATCTTGCAGTATTCTGGGAACAATATTTGTGCAAAAAGACCATCATCCTGCCAGGGTTTTCTATTCAGTGGTTCATCATAGACAGCCATGGCCAGAAATAGCATCTGTCTGCCTGACAGCAGAGGCTGTGGATGGGAACCTCCTGTGCCTGGAGGTGGGGAGGAGGAGGGAAGGATTAGAGACACTGCGGCGCAGCAGATACGCACAGTGGGCGACTCCCTAAGGCTACACTGCTCAGTGTCCTTTCCAAAGAATTCAGAAAGGGACTGGGTTCCAGAGTGGGCTGGCTCCATCCGAGGGCAGAGGAGATGTAAATTTGAAGCTCTTAATAATGGCCAGAGAGAGCTCCTCTTTTCTCTCTCTGGCCAGAGAAAAGAAAAATGTATATTCATGGAAGGGGCAGAAAAGATGGGGGTATTTGGTGTGTTTGTATTAAAATTTGTTCGTGTGTCTTTCCTTGTATGCCATAAGACACCAGAGTATCCTTAGAAGAAATTCCCTTTTTTATTTAAGCTACTTTGATTCCTATTACTGATACTTGCAAACAGTAGAATCCTAACTAATATTTGCATGTTGATTGCAAAACTGCCAACCAGGTGTTACAAATTAGGTTAGATTGGTTACATCTGGAGAAAATAGAGAGCAATAGAGGCTGTAAGAAATTGGACAACCCTTGACCGAAAAGGCAGAAGCTGTGGAACTCGGGCTCATGGTAGCCATGCAGTATTTCAGGTTCAGCACTGACAAATACTTCATTGATTCAAAATACACAAAATCTTTTTTAATGTGGGTTTTAAACTATCCACAGATCTGGATATTTGTGTGACTTCCTCTGGTATTTAGTGTTGCATAATTTAAAAAGCAGTACTGTGCCATGAAGGCCAAACAAAACACATTTGGTAGCAGAATACATGAATAGTATTGATTTGTGTCTCCAGTCACTAAACTCAGAAGAAACAGTCCCTGGGACTTGACTTTAATTGTCAAGGAACCCACGGATTTGTCTCATGCTAATTCCCCATGTACAGTCACACTGCATTTTTCTGGTGCCCATACTCTGTACCTGGTGAACTCATGGTCCATTTTTAATTTATGCCTCAGGCAGTACTCCCAGGAAACATAGGCCATTTCCCTTTGCTGAATAGAAAGGGAAAATGGCCTCAGCCTCTGCTGACTGACTGAGACCTTCATTGAGCCCATTGGCTTGTTTCTCCCCCAACCCATTGCCAATGCCCACCCCTGCCTTCCCCACAAGTCTATGTCTTTAGAACATCTTTGTGTCCCACAGCAAACCCCAAGGCAGGCCCACTGGCTTTCAACTCAGTGTCCACTCCATACATGAAAAAGAGTGGTTTAGAAAAGCTCTCCTTGGGGTCCCCTTTTGCTGTCTATGCTTTCCCCCATGGTCACGGTGAGAAGCCTCTGCCCAGATCAGTAGAGGACAATTATGTAAGGGGAACTCCCTTCCCAATGTCCCAGACAGGAAATAGGGCAAGATTTTCCTCTGCCAACCTGTCAGATTCCACTTTGAGAGCCCACCAGGGATAAATGAGATGTTTGCTTTCTTGTTCTTTCTGCCAACCCTCCCAGCTTTCTCCTGGAGCTGGAAAAGTAGAGGACACTGATTTTTGTCCTTCCTCTGAATCATACACATCTTTTTATGATACAGTAGACCTAGGCATTATAGTCTTTGGGCACATTCACTCTCAACCATGAAGTTTTCTCTGCGTACCTTAGTTTTAATTATTGACTTGAGAAGGAGCTAAAGAGAGTTGGCTAATCCCTTTCCATTTTTTTCCCCACAAACAGTTATCTGGCTTTCAAGGCTATTGTCTTCTACATAATCTGAGTTTGAATGTCTATCTTTGAATAATGTCACCTTTGTTTTAGTTGTGAAACAAATCCCATTTCATCCCTGGATAATAAAGTTGGCTACCGCAAACGCCAAAAGTAAAAAGTAAAATAAAGTCTGTTATTTTTTATATTTTCTCCCAGTCTTGGAAGCCATGGGATCTGTGTACAGGACCCTGGTTGCCAGGCTGTATCTATCTACCTTAGTCTCTAGTAAGAAGGCTACGCTTCAACCTAGAATGTCAGCTCTAAACCTTACATATTCTCTTTTAGGCCGATGGAATGTCTTTTCTCTCTTCTTCTCTTTAATTAACAGTAAGAGAGCTCTTCTTCAGAAATCTAAATTTGCGTAGTATTTTACTGTGAAAATCATTGCTTCTTCTAATCTTGTGTTATGTTGCTCCGTTCCTTCTGCCTCTCAAACCATTTCTCTAACCCCAATACCTTGGCAGGGAGTTTTTCTCTCTCTCTGATATGTGGTCAGAAATTGAACATGCTAATTTCTGCTACTATCTGTAAGGCCAAATACTTGGTCCAGGGCTATTAACAGGTTGTCGTCACTACTTTGAAGTCCTAACAGTATCTAATCTGGATCTCTGAAGGCTGTCTCTCATTCTTGGTTGCCTCTCTGCCTAAGGGCTGACTGCCTTCCACACTTCAGTGGTTGATCCAAGAGCAATTCAAACCACTTTCTCCAGGCTGTGTGTCTGTTCTTCTTATAAAGCCCCCTTTAAAGGACTTCTCTTACAAGTTTATTTGGGAGTAAAGGGGATTTGTATTATCATGTTCACTTCTGTACTAGTTACATGTAGTTGATGATCCATGTTAGTTTTAGCTCCATGAGAACCTTTGTTGAATTTGATCTTAGGCACATTTTAGAATTCTTTGTTTTTCCTCCCAATATGCTACTCATAGTCATAAGCATCTAATGGACATTTTCTTAGAAGAAAGTAAACACCCTTCTAAAGAAGAAGTGAACACTCTTCTAAACCATTTACATATGTCATCACATTTCATTGTCACAAAATATCTATGAGGTTAGTAAATTACTTTTAAAGATTAACTTAATAGTAGATATATACACTAAAATTGGTCTTTTTTTAATTAATAAGGAAAGGAAAGCACAGAGAAGTTAACTTGTGCGTGATTGCATCATTAGTGGGAGGCATGTCTGGAATTTGAAGCCAGATAGTCTGAAGCACAATGCCCAACTGCTGAGACACCGCTTGTCACGGTTTGGGGTTCTGCAGAAGGACAAATGGCACCCCACTCCAGCACTCTTGCCTGGAAAATCCCATGGATGGAGGAGCCTGGAAGGCTGCATCCATGGCGTCGCTGAGGGTCAGACACAACTGAGTGACTTCACTTTCACTTTTCACTTTCATGCATTGGAGAAGGAAATGGCAACCCACTCCAGTGTTCTTGCCTGGAGAATCCCAGGGACGGGGGAGCCTGGTGGGCTGCCATCTATGGGGTCGCACAGAGTCAGGCACAGAGTCGCAGAGAAGCGACTTAGCAGCAGCAGCAGTAGCAGAAGGACAAAAGAGGGGAAGCCACGCTTCTCCTGTCCACTTGTTTACTCCTAGTAATACCGCAATAAAAGGTTGTAGGAATGTTTGCAATTGTAGATTGTTACGATGCTTGAAAATGTGTAGTTTAACAAGAGAAGAAAAATTTTTAACTATACACAAAATATGCCTATTCTCATGGTTTGAGGAACATAAACCCCAAAACCAAAGAAAACTCATCACAGGTGGACAAAATCCAGCTCCTGGCTTTGGTTGTCTCTCTGCCCTCTTAAATCTTCTGTAGTGTAAATCCCCCCCATCCTTTTGAAAAGGTACCCTCACATGCCCTAAGTCCTACCCTCAGGAACAGACCCACTTCCTGCCCCCTAGTATATATTCTGATGTACAATGTCAGATTCTTTCACCCAGAGTGCATTATTCAGACAGGCATTGGGGTTGTATTTAAGGAAAAGATCCTCGGTAGCCTAGAGGAGAATAGGAGGAATGCTCCATGGTCCAAAAGTTGTCATCACTGGCATGCCCATTCAAAAGGGTTTTGAATCTTGGGACCCATAAAACAGTACTGGGTGGCGTTGCTGGGTCAAGTTCCCTCCTGCTTAAGATCACTTATCAGCATAAGGTGTGGATGTCCTCCTTGATCTTGCTTGCCATTCAGCAGGAAAAGAATGGTATTCATGCACCTACACACACACACACACACACACACACACAAACACACAGGCTCACACATGGGAACACAGCCATGCATATACAGAAGCTTATCATTCTCTGAAAAACTGATTCTCAGAGACAACACAGTCGGTTTAGTTCATAGTTGTAAGAGAAGTACTCTCCTAAATGTAATCTGCAAAAATTTCTGCCAACCCTAGGGACATTATTTCACCTTATTAGGCAGAATGATAAAGACCTACTTCATTTATTCTCCTAAACCATGGTCAGTGGCCTCAGATATAGAGAAATATGGGGTAGAGATCCAGTGGTTTTTTTTTTTTATTTTATTTTATTGAAGGATAGTTGATTTACAACTTTGTGTTAATTTCTGCTGTGTAACCAAGTGATTCAGCTATATATGTATATTCCTTTTCATATTCTTTTCCATCATGGTTTCCTACAGAATATTAAATGCAGTTCCCTGTGCTATATGGTAGGTCCTTGTTGTTTATCCATTCTGCATATACTAGTTTGCATCTGCTAATCCCAAACTCCCAATCCTTCCCTCCCCCATACTCCCTCCCTCTTGGCAACCACAAGTTGGATCACGTTTTTATAAGCAATAGAGTCTTTGGTGCCTGATTGCTAACCAACGGTTGCACAAAGACTTGGCTGAAATTCTGAAACTGCTATTTTTGAACCACACTTTAAGGCTGACTGTTGTTCACTATTCTCTTTGAGGGAAGGAGGCAGCAAGATGTTTCATTATTCTCACATTACAAATCAAAAAGCGGATATGGGAGCCATTCTTCTGGGTACATAAAAATTTGTGACTTACAGGACAGTGGTTATCAGACCATCCCACCTTTCTTATGTAACCAAGACCTTCCAAGACAGTTGCTTTACATTTATAGAATTTGACTGTCTAAAAAGTAAACAGCTTGAATCTTAAATGACCTGTATGACCTAAGATATAACCTGTTGTGTGTAATGACAGGAACAATTTGTGGTCCTTCCCCTTGCCTGCCAGGTAAACAAAGGAGAAAAAAAATCGGCATTAACCTCACCCTTGTGGCATCCTAGCTTCAGTGGGAAGAAGCACTTTATTAATTAGAGATAAAGGGCCCTATGAAGAAACAAAGTTCAGGAAAATATAGGCAAAGAAACAAAGATTGCAATAGTATCACAAATGAAGCCTGAGAGAGTGAGCACTTCACAGGGTACAGTTACAGATGCTGTAGGCACAGCATTGAAGAGTTGTGGCTCTTTGTGATCATTCTCTAACTTTGTGGCTGTCTTTCAGTCACTCATCATGGATAGTGTTGAAGAGGTGGGGTTTTAATTTTTCCCAAGGTAGGGGGAAATGAACAAACTCCAGGTCAGGTCTTTGGGAAGACAAATAGGGGAGAGGAGAGTCAACTCAGCATTCAGGACTCGGGAAATTGTACCTGACTCTGCACTAGGTCTGGGAATAGAGTCTTTTCTAATGGTCCTGAACCAGCTCCCTTCTGCCTCCTCCTGGAGAAAAGCTACTTGTAGCTAGGAGTTTGGCATCTAGAAAGGCTCTTGGGGACTCCCCGAAAATCCTGATGAGACAGGAAGTCTGGAGGTGGGGGAAAAGATACAAGGGGATGATTCCCAGGACACTTGAGCTGAGGGCCTTTTAGAAATAAAAAATCTTTTGGATGTTTCTGCAGTCTTTGATTATTCTGAGGAGTAGCACTCCTGATGCCACCCTGTTTCAGTGAATGACAGCTTAGTTAATTTCCTTGCAGCTCACTCATCTGAGAGAAACCAGTCTGTGCTGAACCTGAGTCCCTGACTTCAAAGACTGTTCTGAAAGAACCTGTTCTTGATCTTCCCACCCACTCCAACACACAAGACATGCACCCAGCTACTAAGAGCTAACCTTTAGCATGTCGTTCCTCTCACCACCCCCACTGTTGGGTGCTTCTCCTTGACAAGCCAGAACTCAGTGGCAGACCATGGCTGTCTTTGGACTGGTGACCTCTCAGGATATTCTGTGCTGACTGACGCCTCGATACTACTCCAGCTGGTGGGACTGTATGGCTCCTGAAGTTCCCAAATGCCAACATCTGCCAAAACTCTTAGCTCTGTTATGTCCTGTGCCTTGGCCTTGGGGAGCACGTTCAGTTCACTTTTGCCTGGGGAAATAGAAACAATGAATCCCATAGAGTCATGTTGCACATGGTAGGGCTACCACATTTCCGCTGTACAGCTTTATGACAAAATAAAGGCAATGGCACCCCACTCCAGGACTCTTGCCTGGAAAATCCCATGGACGGAGGAGCCTGGGGGCCGCAGTCCATGGGGTCGCTAAGAGTCGGACCCGACTGAGCGACTTCTTTCACTTTTCACTTTCATGCACTGGAGAAGGAAATGGCAACCCACTCCAGTGTTCTTGCCTGGAGAATCCCAGGGACGGGGGAGCCTGGTGGGCTGCCGTCTATGGGGTCGCACAGAGTCGGACACGACTGAGGCAACTTAGCAGCAGCAGCAGCAACAACCTTTTGAATGGATTCTCCCCCCAAACTAGAGAATCTCCTGCCAGGCTGGGCCTCACGTCTAAGAGGGGAAGTGAAGTACAGCAAGAAGGGTGTAAACTACCAAGGAGTTCTGGCCATGAATTTCTGCATGGGTCTCACATGTTCCAAATGCAAGACATGCAAAGGTGGTCCCTATGTGAATTACTTCCTTGACAATGGCCGGTTAAGTCTTAAATCCCAGCCAGGCTCCTGGGAGCCCAAGTTTAAGTGGAAGTTTGCCCATGAATAGTGTTTTCTCTGCAAGCAAGAGAAAGATTTTATATTTTTATGAGACGGTGTTTTTCTTAGCCATTCTCCCCATCTCTCTCCCTGCCATGTGATGATTCAGGGTGCAGGTCCCTCTAGAGCTAGAGCCCTGGGAGCTGTTCTCCGGATTCTAGAGAAGGAGACAGCACAAGGGAGTGGACAAATAACAGCCCACTGAATCAGGCAGGTGCATGCCTTGTGACACCTGGAGAGAGACGCTGCAGCTCTCAGTGCTCCTGGGTCAGCGCTGAGCTGGAGTCAATTACTCCCAACCTATGAAGCTGTTCAGAGAATTCAAAAGATGAAATGGGTCTCATGCCCAAAGACTGTTTGAGACGTCTTCGTGTTTGGCCCCTCCCCTTTGCCATCACCCAGGAGTGAGTCTATTAAGTCCGAACAAAGGTATCAGATATATATAATATATATATATATATATCTGAGAGGTCCTGTCTCACCTATGCAGTCACAGGGCACAGAGACGTTCAGTAACTGTTTGAGGTCACACAGCAGACAGGTAACACGCTTGGGCTCCCATCCCACGTGTGCGTGGGGTCCTCTCCGGATGAAGATTACATGAGGGATCTCACTTGGGTAGATTGTGTGTGTGTGGCTCTAGAGATGAGCTTGTTCAGGTAATCAGCCCCCACACTCCCTCCCTCCCCGAGAAGGGTGACCTGCCATCACCACTGCCTGTCTTCTGTGTTGTGACTCCTAACGGCAAGGTGAAGGCCAGGAACTTGAAATCAGGCTGTTACAGCAGAGGCCCCATTCCCTGTGCCTCTCAGGCAAACCACACTCATCAGGCCATCCAGTTTCTCATCGGGTGTCTCTGACTATCTGATCTGTGCAAGGCATCATTCTAGCTGCTGAGAAGAAAGCAGCGTAACACACGAAACTCTTGTGTTTGTGCAACTTCTGCTCTTGTGAGGGGAGAGAGACAAAATAGCCATAAGGAAGGAGAAGCTAGAGAAGGACAAAGTGGGTTAAGTACTCTAGTTCAGTTCAGTTCAATTGCTCAGTTGTGTCCGACTCTTTGCGACCTCATGAATCGCAGCAAGCCAGGCCTCCCTATCCATCACCAACTCCCGGAGTTGACTCAGACTCACGCCCATCGAGTCAGCGATGCCATCCAGCCATCTCATCCTCTGTCATCCCCTTCTCCTCCTGCTCCCAATCCCTCCCAGCATCAGAGTCTTTTCCAATGAGTTTGCTCCTCGCATGAGGTGGCCAAAGTACTGGAGTTTCAGCTTTAGCATCATTCCCTCCAAAGGAATCCCAGGGCTGATCTTCAGAATGGACTGGTTGGACCTGCTTGCAGTCCAAGGGACTCTCAAGAGTCTTCTCCAACACCACAGCATCAATTCAAAAGCATCAATTCTTCGGTGCTCAGCCTTCTTCACAGTCCAACTCTTACATCCATACATGACTACTGGAAAAACCACAGCCTTGACTAGACGGACCTTAGTCAGCAAAGTAATGTCTCTGCTTTTGAATATGCTGTCTAGGTTGGTCATAACTTTTCTTCCAAGGACTAAGCATCTTTTAATTTCATGGCTGCAGTTACCATCTGCAGTGATTTTGGAGCCCCCAAAAATAAAGTCTGACACTGTTTCCACTGTTTCCCCATCTATTTCCCATGAAGTGATGGGACCAGATGCCATGATCTTCATTTTCTGAATGTTGAGCTTTAAGCCAGCTTTTTCACTCTCCTCTTTTACTTTCATCANCATAACTTTTCTTCCAAAGAGTAAGCATCTTTTAATTTCATGGCTGCAGTCACCATCTGCAGTGATTTTGGAGCCCCCAAAAATAAAGTCTGACATTGTTTCTACTGTTTCCTCATCTATTTCCCATGAAATGATGGGGCTGGATGCCATGATCTTCATTTTCTGAATGTTGAGCTTTAACCAGCCTTTCCACTCTCCTCTTTCACTTTCATCAAGAGGCTTTTTAGTTCCTCTTCACTTTCTGCCATAAGGGTGGTGTCATCTGCATATCTGAGGTTATTGATATTTCTCCCGGCAATCTTGATTCCAGCTTGTGCTTCTTCCAGTCCAGCGTTTCTCATGATGTACTCTGCATATAAGTTAAATAAGCAGGGTGACAACATACAGTCTTGATGTACTCCTTTTCCTATTTGGAACCAGTCTGTTGTTCCATGTCCAGTTCTAACTGCTTCTTCCTGAGCTGCATACAGATTTCTCAAGAGGCAGGTCAGGTGGTCTGTTATTCCCATCTCTTTCAGAATTTTCCACAGTCTATTGTGATCCACACAGTCAAAGCCTTTGGCATAGTCAATAAAGCAGAAATGGATAGCATCTATAAACAAAAGGAATTCTTTATCCTACTTTATTAATTAAATGAGTCAGAAAACTTGGATCTTTATTTCTGGCTCTGCCTGTTATTTGCTTTTTCTCTTTTAAGAAGTTATTGACAATAATAATGTTTGATCTATACATCTTTATCTGTACATGTTTATACTGGAAAGACCCTGATGTTGGGAGGGATTGGGGTCAGGAGGAGAAGGGGACGACAGAGGATGAGATGGCTGGATGGCATCACCAGCTTGATGGACAGGAGTTTGAGTAAACTCTGGGAGTTGGTGATGGACAGGGAGGCCTGGCCTGCTGTGATTCACGGGGTCACAAAGAGTCGGACATGACTGAGCAACTGAAATGAACTGAACTGAACTGATACAACTCATATGTAAAACCTAGGATATTGAATAGAAAGGAAAGAACTTTGAAGGTTGTAATAAGATACTAATAAAGTCTTACATGCAGTTATTGCTTTCTGGAATTGTATTATTTATTGCGTATTTATTCATTCAAGTGAATTCAGCACCTAGACTGCTGGGCATTGTACTACATGATATGGCTACAATGATAAATAATATAAATTCTTATCTTAAGCAACATATACATCATTGGCTTCCTTGATAGCTCAGTTGGTAAGGAATTCACCTGCAGTGCAGGAGATCTGGGTTCATTCCCTGGGTTGGGAAGATCCCCTGGAGAAGGGAAAGGCTACCCACTCCAGTATTCTGGCTTAGAGAATTCCATGGACTGTGTAGGCCATGGGGTCACAAAGAGTCAGACACAACTGAGTGACTTTCAGTTTTCACTTTCACTGTACCTCATTAGGATTTGCTGAACCATAAACTTATAATTATTATAAGAATTTTCCTCATCTGATTTTGTGAGTGCCCCTAAATTTTAATAGTTTCCTAATTGTTCCTAAAGAATCTGCTTGCAGTGCTGGAGACCCTGGTTCAATTCCTGGTCAGAGAGATTCTTCTGGAGAAGGAAATGGCAACCCACTCCAGTATTCTTGCCTGGAAAATCCTATGGACAGGGGAGCCTAGCGGGCTGGGTCACAAATGTAGGACACGACTTAGCGACTAAACCACCACCTAATTGTTCAAGTCCATTTTCTTGTTTCATTGGTGAGAGGAGAGTTGAGGTTGCTTAATTTAAATGGAGAGTTGAGGTTGCTTAATTTAAATAATGCATCAATATCCAGTTTGGAGAAGGCAATGGCACCCCACTCCAGTACTCTTGCCTGGTAAATCCCATGGATGGAGGAGCCTGGTGGGCTGCAGTCCGTGGGGTCGCTGAGAGTTGGACTTGAGTCAGTGACTTCACTTTTGCTTTTCACTTTCATGCATTGGAGAAGGAAATGGCAACCCACTCCAGTGTTCTTGCCTGGAGAATCTCAGGGATGGCGGAGCCTGGTGGGCTGCCGTCTATGGGGTCGCACAGAGTCGGACACGACTGAAGTGACTTAGCAGCAGTAACAGCAATATCCAGTTAATGTCTTGATTTCTGTGACTTGTCCATACTCTACCCCATTGCTAATAAGGATACCAACTTTATTATTTTTTTATGATTCCTTTTGCTCTTTAGTGTCTTAGTTTGCCTCTTTTGTATTTTGGACACAGTCTTTAATTTTTTTGGCTGAATCCGATACCTTTGGCTCAAATTGTCTTGTTCTTGACTTTATTTTCTATCACAAATTATGTATTTTATCTGTCTTTCTGTTTTCAGTGGAGAATTTTAGTTTCCATTCAGTACTGAATGATTATGTCAGAAACAGTTACATTTTTTTTTTTTTAACTGTCAGGTTATGTGATGAAATATTGGTTAAATGTTTTGGGAACTGAACGAGAGTCCATGTGATCTGTGATCAATTCTTTTGTGCGTATGTTCATGCAGCTTATGCCCTCTGTTTACAAAAATAATCTGATCGATGATTCCTAAAGTTCATGTGGCACTTATAAATTAAATAAGTCCATCCTGACTTTCTTTTATTTGGAGGAAGTCCTTGAAAATGCTTAGAAGAATTTCCATGAATAATCTGAAAACTGTTGTTTTAGGAAATGCACCTGTTTAAGAGTCTTCTAGAATTATTTTACTCCTCTATTCTCAAGAGTTTATTGGCTTTGACATGATCTTCCATTGGAATTGGGACAGGTAGTCTGCTAAATACGTTTATGGAGAAATCGCCACATTTATTGATTTAATACAAACCTAAACTTATAAGACTGACAATGAAGCGTTAAAAAAAATCTCTTCAAGGGAGGAACAACTGAATATTACTAGCATTACCTTTTGTATTATTTAGGAATATTTTGGTTGTGAATGACAGAAACCTAAGTGGAACTCAGTTAAGCAAAAAGATGGCTTATTGGAAATATCCTGGTAAAATTCCTAGAATCATTGGAATTAAGGAACGATCAAGGTTTGGAAGGCAGGAATTTTGGGAAGTTCCTCAAGGGTTTTATTAGTTAGGATATCAGTTTAGCTATTTTAATAGTATGGCTTAAACAGGACAGCCTTATTTATGTCTTGTGTAAAAGCATGAGTGAGCAGACGGTCTAGAGGCAGGTGGTCATCTGATCTACGTGATCCACAGTCCAAGGTTTGTTCTACCTGATCGTTCCATCATACCTAAGCATGTTATGTTCTCTGCGTATTTATTCTGGATCACTTCCTGTTAGGTCTAAGCTCCAGCTGCTGGGATTGGGGAAAATGGGGGAGCAAGCTGTTTCCTTGTCAGAAGGTGACACGGAAGTTGCTTATGTCACTTCTGCTCACATGTCTGTGTCTGAACTTAGTCATGTTGCTGCAAGAGAGGCTGAGAATTATATTTCCCAGCTGGTAAACCATGTTCCCCACTCAAATATGAGGGCTCTGTTACCAAAAGGAAGAATGGGAGAAAGGATAGCAGGAAGAATTTGCTGTCTTTACCACAGGACTTACCCTTGGACATGGTCAAGATTCTGTCTGTGGCACTTGTCTCTATCAGTGGGCTTCATTCTGTTCTACTACAGGACACAGAGCAGGAGAAATGGTTATCAATGGCTCTGTGTTAACACTCCCTCTGCATCAAGATCAATGTCATGTCCAACAAGTAGACTCAATTTGTTTGGCCCTGGAAAATTGCCCTAGGGAGCAGTGACTAAAGAGGAGGATAGAGTTATAGGTAAGAACAACAATTTGTTTAACACATATTTATTAAGCACCATGTACTGGTAGTATTACAGTCCAGGGATACATCTGACCTGCCATCTATTTTTGTAAATGAACATTTATTGAAACATAGTCACACCTGTTTGTTAGCAGATTGTCTGGGACTACTTTTGTGCTACAGCAGCAGAGATGAGTAGTTACCACTGATGTGATATGTTCTTGAAGTCTAGAATATTTATTATATGGCCCTTAGTGGGAAAAGTTTGACAACCCACTATTGAAGTATTGGGGATACAGTGGTGATTAAGATATGCAAACTCTCCATCCTTTTGGAAAAAATATGCATAGGATTTGCCCTCTGAGATTTGGTTTTCTGGGTGATTCCTGTCTCTTACTAGGGTGTCTGACAGAGCAAACAATCAGTCTGTTCATTATTTACATGGAATTTCAGATCTCTTTAGGATAGCCCTGTGTGGTATGGTATGTTCATACAAGGAGGGTTATACCACTACAGCCTAGTTCAAGTCCTTATGAACTTATAAAATAGATTTAGCAGCCATCAAAATAACCTTTGTAGCTTAGGTTATATTTTGTACTTGGCTCCCAGTCCTTTTTGGGCCATGGATAATTCAATCTGTCATTTGTTGTATTATCTGCCTTGCTGTCTTCTTGCTTCTGACCATTTTCCATATGGATTCTTTCAGTTTCTTGCTCTGTATTATCATGGTGTTTGGTTCTTTTGAAAATGGGTGTGAAAATTTGGCTGAAATAGTGATATATGCATATTTGTGTGTGTGTGTGTGTATTTTTTTTTTCTTATTTAGCATCTCTCTCCTCTCCAGTTTGCTCTTTCATTTATCTTAAAATTTTATAGGGGTGAGTACAGAATGTGGAAATTCCTTCAGTTAGATTGAGGTTACTCATTACAGGTCTCACTCAATCTGCAAAGTAATGCAGTATATTAGTTTAACTCTCGTACGTCCTCCACTACAGGGTGACATCCTGCCAACATCTGATTGTAAGTGTTGAGATTAGAGCCTTCCTGTAACACAGCCATTGGGAGTTCAGCACTTGTCTGCCTAGAAATATGCTGCCATCAGAAGGTGGATAATTAATATAAGGGGAAGTAATGAGGTAGGGGGTAAAGGTGCAAGAGCCTCATGGTAGAAGAAATTTATGATGAGAGAACTTTATAATGAGAACAAAGTGTAGTGTACATTAGTAAATTCATCAAAGGGTCAAAATTGAAAATCTGTTGAGTATGGTGTGTGCTCATTGACTTCATCTCCAGTCTAATCAGGACTGAGAGACTTACTGTGGCCTTGTTTAGTTTATTAGTCATCTGCTTTTCCTTCTTAACTTTGCACTGTCTCCCTTTCTCCCTCCCTCCTTCCCTCCCTTCCTTCCTCCCCCCTCTCTGTTTTCTCCTTTCTTTCTTCCTTCTAGCCCACTTGCTTGCCTTCTTCCTTCCTATTTGCAGTCCCTCCTTCCTGTTTCTCTCCCGTCCTTTTTTCCACAAACCATTATGCAGTGTTTACTTAAGTGGAGGTTCTGAGCAAGATATTGAGACTATATCTCTGAACAATAGAGAACATAGTGCTTATCCTTGCTTATCCTCACGGAGCTTATGGTCTCAAATGGGTGACAGATAAGAGAACAGGAGGCGACTGTGGAAGCACATGCTGAGAACTAATAGATTTTTTTTTCCTAGTGAAAAATGCATTAGTAATTATATAATTATTTTTTATTAATATGAATCTCAGTTCATTTTTTTCTATAAATGCCAATGAAGTTTCTAAATGACCAGGTAAGTATTCAATAGCATCCAAGAACTATAGCTGGAATCAAGACTGCCAGGAGAAATATCAGTAACCTCAGATATGGAGATGACACCACCCTTATGGCAGAAAGTGAAGGAGAACTAAAGAGCCTCTTGATGAAAGAGGAGAGTGAAATTGGCTTAAAATTCAACATTCAGAAAACGAAGATCATGGAATCTGGTCCCATCACTTCATGGCAAATAGATGGGGAAACAATGGAAACAGTGAGAGACTTTATTTTGGGGGTGGGGGCTCCAAAATCACTGTAGATGGTGACTGCAGCCATGAAATCAAAAGACGTTTCCTCCTTGGAAGAAAAGTTATGACCAACCTAGACAGCATATTAAAAAGTAGAGCCATTACTTTGCCAGCAAAGGTCCATTTAGTCAAGCCTATGGGTTTTCCAGTAGTCATGTATGGATATGAAAATTGGACTATAAAGAAAGCTGAGTGCTGAAGAACGGATGCTTTTGAACTGTGGTGTTGGAGAAGACTCTTGAGAGTGCCTTGGACTGCAAGGAGATCCAACCAGTCCATCCTAAAGGAGATCAGTCCTGAAAATTCATTGGAAGGACTGATGCTGAAACTGAAGGTCCAATACTTTGGCCACCTGATGCGAAGAACTGACTCATTTGAAAAGACCCTGATGCTGGGAAAGATTGAAGGCAGGAGGAGAAGGGGATGACAGGATGGGATGGTCGGATGGCATGACTGACTCAATGGACATGAATTTGAGAAAAAAACAGGATTGGTAATGGATAGGGAAGCCTGGTGTGCTGCAGTCCATGGGGTTGCAAAGAGTTGGACATGACTGAGTAACTGAACCAAAGAACTATAACATGGTAAGTAGATGATATAATCATGGGCTAGTATCTTTGGATTATTGCTTTGACACTACTAGTTAAAACAGTATCATCTTTTAAGGCAACACTGGTTAGCTTTATGTACTGTGTGTAATAAACTTGAATTTCTTTAAAAAAATTCTGTAACTCACAGTTTTTATTAGTTTACTCTAAGATTCTGGGTTTTTTTAATATACAGATTTGAGGAACATTCTTTGTACTCTCTTCCATCATGACCACTAGAGAGGTGGGAGGCTAGTGACTGTATCGGAGTATGAATGGGTTTCCAAAATTTGTTGCTACCTTTGATTACTTATACCTAAGCAGCGATGATGATGATTAATAATAATAATAGCAATACTGATAAATAGCTAATATTCTCATAGTCCTAAATTATAAATGTTTTACATGTATGAACTTGTTAACTCTCACAACAACTCTATCATTAGCTCCATTACATAGATGAAGTTACTGAGGTCCATAGCTAGTCAGTGACTGAACTGGGTGATTCAAACCAGGCTCTGGAGTACATGTTTATAAATATTATTTTTCTGTTCTCCTTCACTCCTATAGAACATGAAACAGGTTTCTGGTGTTGGGAAGAGGACATTTTAAAAATTAAATGACCTGAGTTCTTATGCCAACTCTATTAACATGCCTTTTGCCTAGGTTTACATGACTAAATTGAGGAATTGAGTTATATTGATATTCCATAAAGTATATTATTAGACATGTTCTATAAAAAAGGGCTTAGTAGTTAAATAAGCTTAAGAAATGCTGCAGTTCATCTCCTGGAAAGTTGCAGTGTTCCAAAAAGCTTTGTAGTAAAGATGCCTATTCAACTTTGTTTGACTGAGTTCTTCTTAAACTTTTGACTAAGAGATGCCCTTTTGGAGAAGAATGGAAAGGGTAACATATGTGAACACATGGAGAACTAGTGGTTTATGAAATTATTTTCAGAAACTCTGAACCATACAATCTTTAATGTCTCCTTCAAATTCAAAATTCCTATAATTGTAAACATCAATCATGCATCTATGTATGTTTGCCAGTTTTACTTATTTGTATTGATCTCTGATGTTGACACCAAACTGAGAGTTTGACCTACCTGCATAGAATGTAATACTGTGGGTGGAAGGTATCCTTTATATTTTTTGTAAATAAACATAGCCCGGTAGTATCAAATTTACAGTTTCAGGCTCTTCCAACTGGCTTTCTGGCATGTGTAACTTATGTTCCCTATCAAGCTAAAGTAGAACTTGCCTTACCCATGACTTATTAGAAGGTTTAATGATAATAATTTTCTGTTAAATTTAACTGAATTACAGTTTTACTTGCAAATGTGTATACATTGTAACATCCCTGAAGTATTGGTGTTGGTAATAGAAAGTAGTGTTTATAGTGTTTGTTTCACCATTCAAGAAGTTTTCTGCAAATATATGCCTCTAGCACAACAATTTTCTTACTTTTTTCTTAGCTCATGGACAGAGGATCCTGGTGGGCTGCAGTCCATGGGGTCGCAAAGAGTCGGACACAACTGAGCGACTAACACTTTTGTGGAGTAGTTTAGAGGTTTATCCTTAAGCTCTGTCAGTGCTGACATGTGTGAGCTTCCTGTTCTGTATGTATTTGTGAAAGTACATATAGGGAGGACTTAACTGATTCTGTTTGTACAGCCACAGTTCAAGACCACAAATGGTACATTGCTTTGCTTTTAAAGCAAACACACTGAAGCCACATATAATACAAGTTCTGAGAAACTGAGAACCTTATCTAATTTCTTCCCACCATCAAGAAATAAGGAATTGGAATTGGTAGAGGAGTTCTTTTTAGGGTAGTGAAATTGAACTTATATAACTTATTATCTCCAAGTTTTACCCACAGTCAGGAAGTAAGAAATTAGCCTTGTTAGGTAAAAAGATGTCTTCCTGAGGAACTGAGCAAATGGGCATTTGACAAAGTGCCACTGTAATATGACAGGTTACCTAAGACTTTCAGAAATGAGATACTCTGTGGTACGAATGAACTCTATTAGAAAAAATAAAAGTGGGAGAAAAAATATCTTGTGCAGAAACACTGAACTGGGTCTTTTTCTCATACAAGAATTTTTAATGGTTCTAGTAAGCGCTGAAAAGAGACTTAATGGGATAAGCTGGCCTCTTTTATGGAATTTTCAGCTGGTGCATTTTTCTAGCTTTTAGTGAAAAATATAACTGCTAGTGACTTAAATTGAAATTCTTGACAGACATTTCACCAAATGTCTTCTCCCTCTTTGTTAAAGACAAAATACAGATCTTTAGCTGACCCAGAGTCCCCTTTCCTTTCTGAAAGTGCTTTTCATTCATTGCAGGGCTGGCTTGCTGATGATTATGAATCTGGCCCCATGGAAGGTCAGTATATTAAATTGGTCAAGGAAGATTAGTCACTTGTTATTGTAATCCAAAAGTGGGAAGGAGCAGAAACACCCCCACAAAAACTTACTCTCAGGGGATTCTTTGGCACTATGGCACAAATAATCAGAACTTCATTTTCCAGCTCCATCACTTTCTAGTTGCATCATCTCAAGACAATTACTTCACTTCTCTTAGCTTCAGTTTACTTATCCACAAAATAGGGACTGTAAAAATGCCCCCACCCTGGTAGAGATGTTGTGAGGATTAAAAGAGGCAGAATATATGAAGCATTTGGGATATTATTGTCATGCAGAAATATTAGGTGCCATATTCAGTGGTTGCAGAGATTCACATGTTTTCATCAAGTTTGTTAATTTAGGGAAGTATACCCAGTTTGACTCATTGGAAAAGACCCTGATGCTGGGAGGGATTGGGGGCAGGAGGAGAAAGGGACGACCGAGGGTGAGATGGCTGGATGGCATCACAGACTCAATGGACGTGAGTCTGAGTGAACTCCGGGAGTTGGTGATGGACAAGGAGGCCTGGCGTACTGCGATTCATGGGGTCGCAAAGAGTCGGCACGACTGCGCGACTGAACTGAACTGAACTGAACCCAGTTGGTTTATCAGCAGAATCTTTGTAAGCCCTTGAAAAAAAATGCCACATTATTTCCTCAATGATAGAGCCAATATAATTGTGGAAATTGTAGCAGCAGCAATTTTCTTCATGGTTATAATGTTATATTGCATCTAGGTTCTTTAATATATCTTTTATTTCAGCTTATTATGGTTTAAGAACATCAGGAAGAGGAAGAAGAACCAGCATGAGGTTGATGGTTGAGTGGCAACTGTAATTTTCCACATAACAGAATCTTTGCTAATATAAAAGCTACCTTCTAGTTATGCAAAAGTTTAATGAAATATAGGCACAAAGCAGTGTTTTCTATCCAACAAAGAACAAGTGCAGTCACAGAATTTAGCATGTTGAGTTATTCTTTCCAAAATCAGCCACCCAAGGACCAAGGAATACGATTTAAAACAAAATTTCTATGCATTCTTTTTTGAGTGAACAAAACAGCTTGTGTAGCTAAACTGGGTAGCTGCAGTGTAATTTTGTAATGTTTCTATTTGTTGAAGAAATGCCGAATATTTGCAAGAATGGCAAGAAGCAAAACATAGCTCTCATTTGTATGCAACATAGTCATAACATAAAATTACGAGCTCAGAGATATGATTTCTGAAAAGATTGAATTAACATTGTGAAGATTAGAGCCCCCTCATTTGCATAAGTCTGGGGAATGCCATAGCATGACAAAGCTAGCAATTTCTCTGGCAGTAGTGAAGAGTGGAGTTGTACGGCACTCCACAGTTCTGGCTCCCTGGTTGAAGAAAGAAGTGGGAAAGTAGGAGTTCACTCTTTGAGGAAGGGCCCGTAAATAGGTATAGTTCAGATGCCACTCCCAACTCAAAGCTCACTTGAAATAAAAAGAGTTAACTTTAGAAATGCTGCCTGAAAATGATGAGTAACTTCTGATATGCAGTTACCTGTAGTGAAAATTTCTCTGGGAAGAAGAGTATAATTATTTGCTCAATGCAAAACCTGTGTAGTCTTTGTAGCTAGCTATGGTTACTTGCAGGTGACTCTGATTCCTTGAGCTTTCAAGAAGGAGAACTTAACCTGGATGAGAATCAAAGCTTTTAGCAGGAAACATGCTGACATATTCCTGGGGTCATGTGATCATTTTATATCCGAAGTCTTAACTAGGGGGAAAAATCACTTGTGTTCACAGAATGCGCAAGCTGGTGTCTCTTAGATGGCTGATATGTCCGTCTAATCAAGGCTCCAAAATCACTGCAGATGGTGATTGCAGCCATGAAATGAAAAGACTCTTACTCCTTGGAAGGAAAGTTATGACCAACCTAGATAGCATATTCAAAAGCAGAGACATTACTTTGCCTACAAAGGTCTGTCTAGTCAAGGCTATGGTTTTTCCTGTGGTTATGTATGGATGTGAGAGTTGGACTATGAAGAAGGCTGAGCGCCAAAGAATTGATGCTTTTGAACTGTGGTGTTGGAGAAGACTCTTGAGAGTCCCTTGGACTGCAAGGAGATCCAATCAGTCCATTCTGAAGGAGATCAGCCCTGGGTGTTTATTGGAAGGACTGACGCTGAAGCTGAAGCTCCAGTACTTTGGCCACCTCATGCGAAGAGGTGACTCATTGGAAAAGACCCTGATGCTGGGAGGGATTGGGGGCAGGAGGAGAAGGGGACGACAGAGGATGAGATGGCTGGATGGCATCATCGACTTGATGGACGTGAGTCTGAGTGAACTCCCGGAGTTGGTGATGGACAGGGAGGCCTGGCATGCTGCAATTCATGGGGTTGCAAAGAGTGGACACTGCTGAGCGACTGAACTGAACTGAACTGAACTATTAAAGGTGCAGCAGGGAAGGGAAGAGCCATGGGTGTGGAATGTAAAAGATGAAATTGCAGTTACAATGTTATAAAGATAGAGGGAAAAGGAAGTGAATACAACATAAGTAAAAGTACAGATAGGTGTTCTCTTCTGCACTTAGATCAATTGAGACTGGGATGAATTGTAAGTAAGAAATATGGTACATCCAATGCATGGAAGAAGAGTTTGATTTAGAATGGCGATGTCTGAAAAGGCCCAAGAGGTTGATCAAAGTGGGAAAGAGGGCCTTTGAAGTAAAAACATTGAGTTTGAAAGAGTCTGTTTTCCTGCCTGCTGAGATGGGGACTCCTGTTCTCATCTCAGGTAATTGATATTGGCACTATAGAGTTCTATTCTACACTGAGTTTTCTCATATTGTGTGACTGTGCTTCCCCCATGGACTCTTTTTATTGTCCAGAGACCTGGGCCAATCTGTGCAATATTCGTAAAACAAAAGTTAAAAATCAAAGTTAACAATTAAGGTGGATAAAAATTTCTTTTCTCGCACCAAAACAATCTCCCCCTCATTAAATTAGCAATTAAGTAAACAAAGGCAGTAACACACAACTTACAGGAATTCTGAAAACCATAGAATGGTGGTGGAAATGGCTAATTTGTTCAATATAGACGAAGTAAAATTGATTCTGAAGCCCTGAATAATTCAGTCTCACATCTTATGGAGCATGCAACTTATAACTGAGACAATAAATGTTAGAAAAAGCCTAGATTGCTATAGAAGAAAAAAGTATAGGGTAGTTAATTTTTAGCTGTAGGAAGGACAACAAGGAAAACTCTACAGAGAAGAGGACATAAGAGCTGGACAATTAAGAATGAATGTGATTCTATTTCTTAGATAAGAAGTGGTAGACGTTCTGGGAGAAGATGAGATAAATAAGGACAATATGTTGTGAATGTTCATGGTGCAGTCAGGGAAAATTAAATAGGTCAATGTGGCTAAAATAGACTACATGAGTAGGAGAAGGGGCTAAGGATTTCTAGTTGGAAGGCAAGTTGGGATTATATTATAAAAGGTGCTTATAAGTCAGTCATACTCTTGGTTTTGAATCTTATTAAACACTCAAAGTGTTTTAAAGCAGGCCAGCTTGCCTGGAAAATCCCATGGATGGAGGAGTCTGGGAGGCTGCAGTCCATGGAGTCGCTGAGGGTCGGACATGACTGAGCGACTTCACTTGACTTTTCACTTTCATGCACTGGAGAAGGAAATGGCAACCCACTCCAGTGTTCTTACCTGGAGAATCCCAGGGACGAGGGAGCCTGGTGGGCTGCCATCTATGGGGTCGCACAGAATCAGACACGACTGAAGTGACTTAGCAGCAGCAGTAGCAGTGCTGTGTTTAGTCTCTGCAGAGTAAAGGATACATCCATGATGGAGAAATCTGGAGAAAAGGGAATGTATTAAGAGGCTATTGTTATAGCCTAGATAAAAGAATATGAAAGCATAATGAAGTAGGAAGAAGAGATGGATTTGAACAATATTTTATTAGGATAATCAGTTGAGCTCAGTAGTTTGCTGGATGTAGAAAGTAAGTCAAAGGATGAATCCATAATGACCTTGAGTTTTCTGTTTGGGGGATTGGCTGGGTGGACATGTCATTAGCAAAGATAGGGAACATACATGGAGGAAAACAGGGATTGAGGGGAATACTGAATTCAGTTTTGTACATAGTGAATTTTTGATGCTTATGGGATGGTTAGGTGAAAATGCTCAGTAAGTGATTCACAGGTGAATTTAGAGCCCAGAAGAAATAAGAATTGGAGACATAGATTTGTATGTTACTAATAAACAGGTGAGACAGTGAGAAACCATCAGAAAGGTGTAGAGAGGAAACAAGAGTGGATCAGGGAGGCACCCTGATGACCATCTGACGTTTTCTAGGCAGTCTAAGGAAGGGCGGCCAGGGAGGAAGATTTAAAAGAGGGCAGATAGGCAGTAAGAGAACCAGAAAAAAGTAGTGATTTGGAGAGTAATATAGAAAAGAATAAAAAAAAGAAGAAACAACAGAGAGTAGTCAGAAATGACAGATACACATAGAAATCATGTTGGATAAAAATCTTCTATTTTTTTTTTCCAACTGTACTTTGCTACCCAGTGGGCTCTGGATAGCTCATACTATTCATGTCTATGAAATAGAAAAAGGGTTTGAGGAGAAAAGGTGACCTATATATATATATATATATATATATATATATACTAGACAAATGAAACCCTCCTTCCAGTTGAAGGTAGTGTTTAGCCTGGCAAGCAGCACTTTTCTTGCTTCCCTGCCTGAATAGTCTCTATCCTCGTTGNAAATACTTTGTAAAATATATGCAAATGATCCAAGTGTTTATTTACTTGTATTACTAATATTATTTACTGAGTAGAATGGATATCTACTATTGCCCTATGTGACCTATATATATATATATATATATATATATATATATATATATACTAGACAAATGAAACCCTCCTTCCAGTTGAAGGTAGTGTTTAGCCTGGCAAGCAGCACTTTTCTTGCTTCCCTGCCTGAATAGTCTCTATCCTCGTTGGGCCAAAGGGAATGATGTGAAGAGAAGAGCCTGATCAGCTTGAGGAAATGAGTTAAGAAGTCAATAGAGATTTGATGAGACCTAAGAGCAGAGTCTCTAAAGGTTGGTGGGGGTGAAAGAATTGATTACAAAATCAATGGGAATGGATTCTGGAGGAGAAGTAAGGTTTTGAAGTGAAGGATGTCATGAAATGATGAGGCCAAAGGTGTTGAGTGGTTTCATCAGAATATGTATTGAAATCCCTTGGGGTGAGAGAAGGCAGTTAAGTAGAAAAGACAAATGTGATCCTTAAGAAATGGGAGGGAATGATGGGGGGTGTAGTTGGAAAGTTATCATGAGGTTGGAAAAAGAGTAGTGTAACTTGATGTCATGGAATTCAGCTGGTGGCTAAAATTCAGCTAGTGGGAAAAGGGACAAAAGTAGTTTTTTCTACAAGACTAGTTCAGTTTATAACTTAACAACTCTTTGGGTAAATAAAATTCTTGCTCTGGCTGTTTCGTGTGGTTGTGATGAGTAAAATGCAATAGATGAGAAGGCAATAGCAGAAGAAACCATGGGTTTAAAAATTACAACCAGAAAAGTGGGTGGTTTCTAGAGATATTACAATTTTTATTGCTCTAATAGAAAATAACCAGTCCAAAGGTACATACCTTTTAATAGGATTTCTTTAGGTGGCAATTTCTAATCTCTAATTTCTTTAGAGTGAGAATTCTGTGCATTTCACCTTGGGAGATATTTCAGCTCTGCTAGGCTTTTTGGTCCAATTGTCCCAACTGTTAGAAAACCTGGAGTAATTCTGAAGTTTGTTGCTGGGCAAATTTGGTATGCCATCAATATTCTGATCTCGTTCATTGACTCAATGCTTAAGAACTTTGGATCACAGTTTTCAATTTCTCCTTGATTAAGATCTTTAATATGGATCTTTAGTTTATTTGGGAGAGCTGAAAGCCTTGGGCTTAACCTTGTCTTTCAAGAAGGCACACACTTGAACAATATGTTGATATGAGAAGAAAAGAAAGAATATAAACATACTTTTAAAATCAAATATTTTGTTCTTCTCTGCTTCTAAGGTCTTAAGAGTTAAAGGGACAATGACAAAACAACAGAAAAAGTGTCAAAGACCTCAATTAGTCCCTTATTTGTGTTCTCTGATACTTAGTGGCATAACTAGTAAAAATGATTCTGATTAAAAACTTGATGTCGTTCTCAATTACTGTAAGCTTCTGCTGCTGCTAAGTCGCTTCAGTCGTGTCCGACTCTGTGTGACCCCACAGACGGCAGCCCACCAGGCTCCCCCATCCCTGGGATTCTTCAGGCAAGAACACTGGAGTGGGTTGCCATTTCCTTCTCCAATGCATGAAAGTGAAAAGTGAAAGTGAAGTTGCTCAGTCATGTCTGACTCATAGGGACCCAATGGACTGCAGCCTCCCAGGCTTCTCCATCCATGGGATTTTCCAGGCAAGAGTACTGGAGTGAGGTGCCATTGCCTTCTCCGCCATTACTGTATACCTCTGTTCAAAATAAAAAGCTCTTTTCTCCTGTACAATGTTGTGCACTCTGTTCATAGTTCTTCAGGCACTCTGTCAGATCTAATCCTTTGAATCAATTTGTCATTTTCACTGTATAATCATAAGGGTTTTGATTTAAGTCATACCTGAATGGCCTAGTGATTTTCCCTACTTTCTTCAATTTAAGTCTGAATTTGGCAATAAGGAGTTCATGATGTGAGCCACAGTCAGCTCCTGGTCTTGTTTTTGTTGACTATACAGCAGTGATCAAACCATCCCCAAGAAAAAGAAAGGCAAAATGGTTTTCTCAGGAGGCCTTGCGAGTATCTGAAAAAAAAAGAAGTGAAAGGCAAAGAGAAAAGGAAAGATGTGCCAATCTGAATGCAGAGTTCCGAAGAATACCAAGGAGAGATAAGAAAGCCTAAGTGAACAATGCAAAGAAATAGAGGAAAACAAGAGAATGCGAAAGACTAGAGATTTCTTCAAGAAAATTATAGGTACCAAGGGAACATATTGTTGAAAGATGGGCACAATAAAGGACAGAGATGGTATGGACCTAACAGAAGCAGAGATATTAAGAAAGAAGTGGCAAGAATACATAGAAGAACTATACAAAAAAGATCTTAATGATCTGGATAACCACAATGGTGTGATCACTCACCTAGAGCTGGCCATCTTGGAGTGCAAAGCCAAGTGGGTCTTAGGAAGCATCACTATGAACAAAGCTAGTGGAGGTGATGGAATTCCAGCTGAGTTATTTCAAATGCTAAAATTTGATGCTGTGAAAGTGCTGCACTCAATATGCCAGCAAATTTGGAAAACTCAGCAGTGGCCACAGGACTGGAAAAGGTCAGTTTTCATTCCAACCCCAAAGAAGGGCAGTGCCAAACTTCCCTTCAAACTATAGCACTCTTGCACTCATTTCACATGCTAACAAAGTAATGCTCAAAATTCTCCAAGCTAGGCTTCAACAGTACATGAACTGAGAACTCCCAGATGTTCAAGCTGGATTTATAAAAGGCAGAAGAACCAGAGATCAAATTGCCAACATTCATTGGATCATCGAAAAGCAAGAGAATTCCAGAAAAATCTCTACTTTTGCTTTATCGACTATTCTAAAGCCTTTGTTGTGTGGATCACAACAAAGGTGTGGAACATTCTCAAAGAGATGGGAATACCAGACCACCTTACCTGCCCCCTGAAAAACCTGTATGCAGGTCAAGAGGCAATAGTGAGAACCAGACAGGGAACAAGGGACTGGTTCCAAATTGGGAATGAAGTATGTTAAGGCTATATATTGTCACCCGGCTTATTTAACTTTTACGTAGAGTACATCATGTGAGATGCTGGGCTGGATGAAGCACAAGCTGGAATCAAGATTGCCAGGAGAAATATCAATAACCTCAGATATGCAGATGACACCACCTTAAAGGCAGAAAGTGGAGAGGAAGTAAAGAGCCTCTTGATGAATATGAAAGAGGACAGTGGAAAAAGCTAATTTCAAACTCAACATTCAAAAAACTAAGATCATCTGGTCCCATCACTTCATAGCAAATAGATGAGGACATAATGGAAACAATGACAAATTTTATTTTCTTGGGCTTCAAAATCACTGCAGATGGTGACTGCAGCCATGAAATAAAAAGATGCTTGCTCCTTAGAAGAAAAGTTATGACAAACCTAGACAGTGCTTTAAAAAGCAGAGACATTACTTTGCCAACAAATGTCTGTCTAATCAAAGCTATGGTTTTTCCACTAGTCATGTATGGATGTAAGTGTTAAACTGTAAAGAAGGTTGAGTGTCAAAGAAGTGATGCTTTTGAACTGTGGTTTTGGAAGAGACTCTTTAGAGCCCCTTGGACTGCAAGGAGATGAAATCAGTCAGTCCTAAAGGAAATACACCCTGAATATTTATTGGAAGGACTGATGCTGAAGCTGAGGCTCCAATGCTTTGGCCACCTGATGCAAAGAGCCAAATCTTTAGAAAAGACCCTGATGCTGGGCAAGATTGAAGGCAGGAGAAGGGGATGATAGAGGATGAGTTGGTTGGATGGCATCACTGACACAATGGACATGAGTTTGACCAAACTCAGAAGATAGTGAAGGACATCAGAAGATGGTGTGCTGCAGTCTGTGGGATTGCAAAGAGTTGGACACAACTGAATGACTGAACAACAACAACTCTTTTCTCATTGGGGTGTGGGAGACACTGACATTTGACTAAGTAAATTGAGTGGTCAAAAGCCAGAACTTTGAACAGCAACTGGAGTTGAGGAGAGAGAACTGGACAAGAGTCTTTCTACGGAAACAATCTCTTTCAAAGGTGAACTGATCAGGAAGCATCCAAAGACCTATTCTGAACTGCCTTGACTTCATTTTATTGGCTTTGACTTACTAGTTAAAAATGGATTAGAGGTAGCCTTTCTAAACTGCTTATATTTACTATGTAACTATTTAATATAGTGAAAAGTTTTATGATTTCTACTATCAAATCTAGCTGAGCCAAACCTTCCTGTTCATGTACACACTGTACATGTATATACAGTTATGTATTTCTTGGGATTAAGAGAGCTTAAGAGTACATCATGAGAAACGCTGGACTGGAAGAAACACAAGCTGGAATCAAGATTGCCGAGAGAAATATCAACAAACTCAGATATGCAGATGACACCACCCTTATGGCAGAAAGTGAAGAGGAGCTAAAAAGCTTCTTGATGAAAGTGAAAGAGGAGAGTGAAAAAGTTCACTTAAAGCTCAACATTCAGAAAACGAAGATCATGGAACCTGGTCCCATCACTTCATGGGAAATAGATGGGGAAACAGTAGAAACAGTGTCAGACTTTATTTTTTTGGGCTCCAAAATCACTGCAGATGGTGACTACAGCCATGAAATTAAAAGACGCTTACTCCTTGGAAGAAAAGTTATGTCCAACCTAGATAGTATATTCAAAAGCGGAGACATTACTTTGCCAACTAAGGTCCGTCTAGTCAAGGCTATGGTTTTTCCTGTGGTCATGTATGGATGTGAGAGTTGGACTATGAAGAAGGCTGAGCGCCAAGGAATTGATGCTTTTGAACTGTGGTGTTGGAGAAGACTCTTGAGAGTCCCTTGGCTGCAAGAAGATCCAACCAGTCCATTCTAAAGGAGATCAGCCCTGGGATTTCTTTGGAAGGAATGATGCTAAAGCTGAAACTCCAGTACTTTGGCCACCTCATGCGAAGAGTTGACTCATTGGAAAAGACCCTGATGCTGGGAGGGATTGGGGGCAGGAGGAGAAGGGGACGACCGAGGATGAGATGGCTGGATGGCATCACGGACTCAATGGACGTGAGTCTGAGTGAACTCCGGGAGTTGGTGATGGACAGGGAGGCCTGGTGTGCTGCGATTCACAGGGTTGCAAAGAGTCAGACACGACCGAGCGACTGAACTGAACTGAACTGAACTGAAGAGTAAGGTACCATCTGTCCCAATGACTGTTTTGCAGTTGTCTATTAGTTACCTGGTGGTTGCTTTGGCCATCACAATGAAGTAGATCCCATAAGAGACTCTAGTCAGAGTGAGGTTCACAGCCTCTGTCTATGGACTTGACCTTCATTAACATTTGGAGAGTGAAGAGACAGCCATAGAAACTCAGAGTTCTTACATTTGGTGAAGACTTTTACATTGTTCCCAGGTATGGTGAATGCTGGTGGCTCAGAGGTTAAAGCATCTGTCTGCAATGCAAGAGACTTAGGTTTGATCCCTGGGTCGGGAAGATCCCCTAGAGAAGGAAATGGCAACCCACTCCAGTATTCTTGCCTGGAGAATCCCATGGATGGAGGAGCCTGGTGGGCTACAGTCCACGGGGTTGCAAAGAGTCGGACACAACTGAGCGACTTCACTTTCTTTCTCTTTCATGGTGAATGCACATGCTGGTTCTGCTACCACGTCTTTTGGCTACTGATTTTCCACACAAGCAGGTTAAACACATCCTCTCTCCTCTTGCCCGACCAGTTTTCTTCCCAGTCTCACATACCACAGCTCCTCAGCATCAGGGAGGAGCGATCATTTTGTATGGTCAGACTGTGATGAGAGGAAGTTGCCTTCAGATCTGACTCTTTGAGCCTCGGGGGAGAGACCCCGAGGTTCTAAACAATACAAGGTATTTTCCAAATGTTCTTCATCCCCCTTTCTGCTGCCTTTCCTGCCTAACCTGGAGACCTGGATGTGTGTACGATTGTTTTTGATATTAACCCATACAGTGCAATTATTTATTTTCTAGATGGAGAAGATCTTGAGAGCAGACTTTGGTTTATCTTTGTCTTTTACCACCTACAATAGTGCTTGGGACCAAAGGATGTTTAGTAATTTTGCTGAATTAAATTTAATCTCATCTTCCTTGAGAAGATGGAGCTGATGATAATAAACCATTGAGTATTTGCTATGCTATAGGTAATGTTTCAAGTGTATACATACTGACTTATTTGAGCAACAATCCTATAAGATGGGTTACTATTTCCTCCATTTTACAGATGGGGAACCTGAGGCTAATTAACCTGCCTAACGCCATTTATCTAATAAGTAATAGTTCTGATCTGGTTCGGATGGTCTTGCTTTAAAGTCTAAGCCCCAAACTGTATGCTAAATTGCCTCTCAGGAGTGGAAGGGCTAGATAGAGAAAGTAGATTATCAATTTCAGTGTTTAACACTCCCCCAATCCCATCCCCAGCATGAATTATTTGTATCATCTCCCTTTTCCCCCCATGTATCTAGTTTTTCTTCCTTCAACATGTGATCTGGAGCAAGTCCATCCCACCTTAGATAGATGAACAAATAAACCAGCTTAATCGTATACCTTTCTATAGTTTCATGGTGCCTGCAAGAAAAACAAAATCTGTTGCCTCTGGGCAACCAATTATCCTGAGCTGAGACCCGTAGAAATGTGTGTGATCAATCTTCATAAAGGTTACTGTGTAAGACAGACATGGCTTACAGGACATGCTCACAGTGACTATGTCATAGGACTATTCCTATAGCATCCCTTAATATGGTCCAAGGTTATAAAGATGCTCATTAGAAATGATTTTAAGATGAAAGCAATGTGTTCTAAATTTGTTACTTCCTGCTGGTTGCTTGAACTGCATGCCTAGTTCTCTGTTACCTTGTGGAATCTATATGCTCTGAATGGCTAGGACATGTATTTTACCAGTTGCTTGGCATTACCATATAAATACTGTGAATAATACAGGCCCTTAGGGATTCCTAGGTAGCTCATTGGTAAAGAATCCACCTGGCAATGCAGGAGACGCAGGTTTAATCCCCCTGTCAGGAAGATCCCCTGGAGTAGAAAATGGCAAACCACTCCAGTATTCTTGCCTGGAAGGCCCACGGACAAAGGAGCCTGGGGGGCTATAGTCCATGAGGTCCCAAAGAGGTAGACATGACTGAATGACTAAACAACAACAACATAGGCCCTTCAGTTCTTGGTTTCAGTTTTGACAGAGGTCACTTGGGAGGTTCTTTTGAGGATGTGGCATCCTCCATGCAAAGGAGTCAAGATGTGTCCTAAACAAATATGACTCAGAAACAGCACTTTTCTTTTTTTTTTTTCCCAATGTTCTCCAAAATTAAAATAACACTTGACATGTCCTCCCATAGATTTACTCTATGTCCAAAAATAATACTAAACCTCACATGTCTGTATGTGTACTTCCCTGTACAAGGGACATGGGGATGGCAGAGGGGTAAGACTTATCATAATACTTGCTGCAGAGGGGTGAGACTCATTGTAATACTTGCTGCTATGACCTTCAGAGTCTTAAATAAGTAAAGAGATTTATTTCTCTTATTAATAAAAAAGATAGAAACAGCTGAAGTGGCAGCTAATAAAGGAATATTTGAAGGCAAGAAAAACATGAAATTACTAGAGAAAGTGGCTTTGGTGATACTAATTTTTAATATTTTTTGCTTTCTAGTGAAATATATAAAGAACTGGCATTATTTGAATATCCACCTAGACTTCTAGACTTCTGATTTTATGTCTGGAAATTTATGATTTATTTTATTTTTCTCAAATAGAATGGGAGGAAATTCTTATGGACCCTGTCCAGAAAAGTTCACTAAACTCTATTTACTTACTGACATGAAAAGAAGAAAAATACAGCTTTTCCCTGTAATGATTTCCCCAGCTGAAAGATGATTAAATAAGAAAAATTCCAGAATACAAAATGTGACAAACATGGCATTTTGGAGCAAGTCTAATGGATGCTTTCCCTGAACCTATGAAGGAGCCTATATTAAAAACTTATTTGGAATAATGTTGTATGGAAATGGAAAAGTTCTTGTAGTTTGCTTAGTTAAAAGGCATAGAGGAAACAGTAAAATGTCAACCAGAAAGTGTTACATGTCAACTCAATGTCAATCAAGAAAAAACAGTTAACAATTAAGAGATAAGGTGATATAAAGAGAAATATCCTGGATTTAGAATACTTAGGTTTTAGCCTTAATTCTACTACTGATTTTGTGAGGTTGGAAAGGTCAGTCACTTAACATTCCAAGGAATTGAATTTCTTCATTTTAAAATTAAAAGTGTTGAATTAGATAATTTCAAATGTTCTTCCCAGTCTAGAATTTCATGTTTTTCATTGAGATCAAGATTATAACAACTTCTATGAGTTATTATAATTTATACTTCAATAATTCACTTTATTCATCAATAATTTAAAGTTTATACTTCCGATAGCAGTTTATACTTCAATAATTGATGTGTAAAAACCGTTGGTAAAGTATCTGCCTGCAATGCAAGAGGCCCTGTTTCAACTCCTGGGTTGGGAAGATATGCTGGAGAAAGGATAGGCTACTCACTCCAGTATTCTTGGGCTTCCCTTGTGGCTTTGCTGGTAAAGAATCCACCTGCAATGTGGGAGACCTGGATTTGATCCCTGGGTTGGGAAGATCCCCTGGAGAAGGGAAAGGCTACCCACTCCCATATTCTGGCCTAGAGAATTCTATGAAATGTATAGTCCATGGGATCACAAACAGTTGAACACAACTGAGCATGTATTTCATTTTCACTTTCTAAAAATGGAAAAAAATACAATAAATTAGCTTAAAAAGGCAAATTAGGTAGATTATTTGCAGTATAAATAAGCTTTAATAAGCTGGAAACCAAATTTGTATTACCCAGCTAGAGATTCTGCCACCCATATGTTCATAAAAACATGTAGTGGTTTTATTGTTCTCTCTGGCAATGCCAATCATAGTTAGCACTAATTAATGAAATTCCAGGGCGCTGTTTGCCAGGAGGTTCATGCAATGGGTGAAGCAAACTACAGTGGCAAAGTTTCCATCATTTATATTGCCGTGACAATATTGGCTCAAGTTTCAGAAACAGTAATTCCAGCTCCCAGTCCCTGTGAGAACAAATGTAGATTGATTTATGTTCCGAGCCTCTCTAGCATATTGTCAACACTCAAATGGCTGCCAGAGCTCATCATACAAGGTGCTGACATTTTCTGGGAATCTGCCTGCCTTTACACATATTTCCTCTTGCACACATTGCTGTGTTTTTTCTTTCTTTGTTTTAAGCTCTAAACAACAGAGTTGGACAGGACTGACGCGACTTAGCAGCAGCAGCAGAGATTATTGCTATTAAAAGCAGTCTAACATTATTAACTTAGTTTATACCAATACAAATGTTTTAGAGGTAAGCCATGGTCACAAACAGAGAAGGCAATGGCACCCCATTCCAGTACTCTTGTTTGGAAAATCCCATGGACGGAGGAGCCTGGTGGGCTGCAGTCTATGAGGTCGCTGAGAGTTGGACATGACTCAATGACTTCACTTTCACTTTTCACTTTCATGCATTGGAGAAGGAAATGGCAACCCACTCCAGTGTTCTTGCCTGGAGAATCCCAGGGACGGCAGAGCCTGGTGGGCTACCGTCTATGGGGTCGCACAGAGTCGGACACGACTGAAGCGACTTAGCAGCATGCTCACAAAAGACCATAAACTTTCTTAAACCCATATTGGTCTTACAGTCAACAATGTTTAAACTTAGTGACTTTCCTTAGAATCATGCTTCCTATTTAGTCCACTCATCCCCATCTTCCACAGTACCCCTCCCTTCCTGCCCCCTGCCTTATTTCCCACCTATGTTCTTCAGTTTTCAAATCTCCCTATTTAGGTCCATTTCTCCTACTCCAACCCATATTGTCATTGCTGCAAAGTCTAGGTCTTTTGGGTCTGTAGAGGCTTTCCAGCCTCAGTTATAGATATAGCCACTCATACCAGTGATTCAGTGGTAAAGAATCTGCCTTCAGTGCAGGAGATGCAGAAGACGTGGGTTCGATCCCTGAGTTGGGAAGATCCCCTGGAAATGAGAATGGCTACCCACTGAAGCATTCTTGCCAGAAAAATCCCATGGGCAGAAGAGCCTCATGGCCTACCGACTGTGGGGTCGCAAAGAGTCAGATATGACAGAGCACACACACATGCACTGATTATTTATTTTTAAATTTGTCTCTTGAGAAAAAGAACCAAATATTTCTATTGATTGTTATAGTGAAAGATAAACACATCATCTCAATAATGAAGCATCTCTGTATGGATTAAATCAAATGAATAGTTCCCTCAGTTGTGTGGTGATAAATTAAAGGTTATGTTGCAGATTTCTAGCACTTTTTTTTTTTTCTTGGAAATGTAAGACATTTAATTGCTTTTCAGAACAAATCATAAAATCAACTATGGGCTCATCATGGTCAATTTTTGGTCCTTTGTTTCTGAATAGGAAAAATTTTCCCCACTTTTGAGAAATTGAGATGCAACGTGGGTAAAGTGTAATCTCAGACATACAGCTTGATGAATTTTTATAACTTCCCTCTTACCCTGATCAAAATATAGACTATTTTTTTTCTTCCTGGAAGGATCTCTTATCCCCTCTCTCAGTATGCCAGCCAATCTCCACTTCTGCAGAAGGAAAACGATTATTATTAAATGAGTAGTGATTTGAATGTTTAAAATTTTTATTATCTATTTTTACCCCCTATTTTTTTGTCATTGCAGAATTGTTTTATCTTTAAAAATCCTCTTTCAGATCTTCCTTGTGAAGAATAGGGTAGAAAATAGCTGAATGTTTGTATCATACTTTTATAGTTTATAAAATCCATCTTTCAATTTTATCTCATTATTTTTAATGACAGATTTGTACAGTAAATATTATAAGCCTGTTATCCTTTCTCTCTCTCCTTTTTGCTGTTATGAATCCGAATTTAAAGAGATTAAGAGTTGTCCTTTAGTCGTTCAGTTCCTTACAATCTGGCTCCACAGTTAGAATCCTAGGGGATTTCTAAGTTTATTATTGACTCTGAAGCACATATTAGTTACAGTCATATATTCAGAGAATAAAGGAAGTCGTGCCAAATGTGCTGAGGATCCTTTTATAATATAATACCAATAAAATGGGATTTTGTAGGACAGCTCGATCCTGGACAAGTTTCTTGTCCACTCATTTTTTATATCATTAGTTTGAATTACTGCAGTCTGTGGTTTCAGAAATAACTTTTCCATGTGGATATTGCTTGAACTTAGCTCTTTCAGCACCCCAGGCTAAAAGACTTTAAAGCCATGAACTTGTCAGATTGGATGCTACTAGGATTTAAGACTAGCCAAGCCTAGATTAAGATAGTGTTGAATATGGTGAGTAACTAATAAATATTTATTGAACAATTGAATGGTTCTAAATATGGTTCATTGTTATTTGTTGCTGGATGGCAAGAATAAGAGCTTTGTTAATTTTATAATGCTGTTAACACAACAATGGAATTTACAGATTCACAGTTTTACTCAAATATTCTGGATATGATCAGTAACAAAAGAACTGCTGAATTGTTCTGAAATTCTTGGAATAAACAAAGGTCTGTGTTGATAGCAAAAACTGCAAGCATGTTATTTCCTTTGTTGGTAGATTAGTAATATCAACAAGTTATTAAAAATGTTAGCAAAGAAAGAATGAAAATTGCTATTTAAATCCTTTTTGCCTCTATATTTTATAGAAATGTCACAGCTGATCTTCTTTTCTCTCAGCCACTGGATCTTAAGAACTGTAGATGGCAATCCAACCACAAAAATGACCTAGTTTGCTAAATTTAGTCATGGATTTGTTTTTCCTAGCCACAAAAAACTTATGTTGCTCTGGGAGAACAGCATATCAGGAAAAAAGATCATAAAAACAAAAGCAAATCTCAAAGAAATAGAAAACAAGATAATTTTTTGTAGCCTTTTCTTTTTAGTTCAACTACATGTAAGTTTACAAAATGTAATTTCAGGCTCATGAGTTAATCAAGAAATACTGTGGAGGCATTTCAAATTATGGATAGCTGAACATCTCAGTTACCATGGAAACAAGATACCATACATGAGAACAGGCCACATCATATAGATTTAATTACAATGAAATGATAAATGAATAAAGGCAATTTTTTAGGCTATTTGTGGGTAAAATCCATCAGAGCTCTGGTTTCCAAGGAAACCCATGTCTAAAAACAGTAATAAGAAAAATTATGGAATAAGATAAACTACATTTGAAAAAGATTTTGAAAAGATTACAGCCATCCCATCAATTAAGAATATTTCTAATTTTAAAAGAATCACATTTGGATGAACTTAGAGTTCTTGTGAGAATCATGAACTAACCATGACAATAACACATGGGCTTTCTACACAGAATAATAAAATACTTGTTTGATTGAAGAGTGTTCATGAATCTAAGTTTTAGAATATGATTGGAATGGCATATTTAGACATGTTTTTATTTTGAAGTGAGTTTCACTGTGATTTGAAAGATCAAAGCATGGCTGTGTCAGCAGATCATTTTGATTCTAAATGTTGTGCCCTATTACCAAATTTGCTGCTGATTTATGCATGTGTGTTTGGGCTGAGCCAACAAGAAATAAACCATCTGGAGGGCCCTTTTGATGTAAGGATATGTGTAAAAAATATTCACTAACCAATTTAGTCTTGCTGAGAAGTTGATTTAAGACTAGATGGCCCAGAGGTCCTTAGAAGCACGGTATGTTCCAAGTTTTAGGTCACTAGCAAGAAGCTTATTTGCAGGCGCATTGTTTTGGTAGTGTGCATCTACAGTAGGCACTGGTATTTTAGGGGAGAACACTACCAGCACCTCTCTCCCGTCATAGGATGTGATTACATGCAAAGCTGGTGAGGGGGGTGGGTCAAAGAAACAAGACTTGGGGGCTGATCTGTACATCTGCCATGTCAAAGAGCAGCCATCTGGCCAGTGATCAGTTCATCTATGCTGCTGCCCCTCCTTTGCACATTCACAACAGCAGTCCCTGTTGATTTGGACTTGTGTAAAAAATATCATTTGAAGACCATGGGTTGTAGAGTGAAGACCAACATGAGTTTGGATCCCAGCTCTCTTCTTTACTAGCTACGTGCTCTTGGGGAAGTTTCTGAAACTCTTTGACCTCATTTTCTTCATCAGAAATAATATTTACTGTTGGATTATGATTATTAGTGTCAATACATGTAAAGCAAGTTTTCTCAGCCTCAGCCCTATTGAAATTTTAGGCCATATAATCTTCACTGTGAAGGCTGTCCTATGTGTAGCTGGATGATTAGCAGGATCCCTGCTGCTTCTCATTAGATGCCAGCAGCAATTCTTCCCTACCCCTACCATTACTCCCCAGTTGTGGTAATGAATGACTATCTCTGACATGGCCCAGTGTCTTCTGGTGGTCACAAGTGCCCCCCGTTGAGAAATACTGATGTCAAGTGACCTGCTAATAATGGATGATACACGGTAGTTAAATGTTTAAAGTTTTTGTGAGGATGTAGTATACAGTATAGTGGTTAGGTGTAGATTTAATCACTTAATTTCTCTCATGACCCATACTTTCCTATGCTTTTGTACAGTTCTGAAAATTTCTCAGGCAACATCTTTTCAAATGTTCAGTCACTTCTGTTCTTTCATTTTTCTATCTAGTTTGCCTACCGAATTATGTTGAAATTTCTTGTTCTCTATTCCATGTCCCTTAACCTCCGATAGTTTTCTCTGTTTTCACCCAGACTATGTTCTAGATGATTACTATGAAGCTATCATCTATTTGAGGATTCTCTCTTCAGAGGAATCTTTTGTTTAATCTTGGCTACTGAGTTTTTTTTTTTTTTTTTGAAATTAATGGCTATAATGACTATATTTCCATTTCAAGATGGCAGAGTAGGATGTGTGATCATCTTCTCCTTCAAGAACTCCAAAATTACAACTCACTGATGAACAACCATCGACAGGAGAATGTTGGATCCCAGGAAAAAAGATACTCCTCAACCAAGGGCAAAGAAGAAGCCCCAGCAAGATGGTAGGAGGGGGCAAAATCACATTTAGAATCAATCCTCATACCTGCCAGAGATGCTTGGAGGCCTCAAAGAAACCTTGTGTGCACCAGGACCCAGAGACCCCACAGAGACTGAGCCAGAACTGTGTTTGGGTATTTCCTGCAGCTGTATGGGTCAGCAGTAGCCTGCTGCAGGGGCAGGGGCTCTGGGTGCAGCAGGCCTGGGTATGGCATAAGCCCTCTTGGAGGAGGTCACCATTAACCCCACCATAGAGCTGCCAGAACTTACACAGGACTGGGGAAACAGACTCTTGGAGGGCACAAACTAAACGTTGGGCACACCAGGACCCAGGAGAAAGGAGCAGTGACCCCACAAGAGACTGACCCAGACTTGTGTATGTCCAGGAGTCTCTGGTGGAGGTGTGGGTCAGCAGTGGTCTGCTGCAGGGTTGGAGGCACTGAGGGTGGCAGTGCATGCACGGGCCCTTTTGAAGGAGCTTGCCATTATCCTCATTACCTCTGCCATACTTTGGCCTCAGGTCAAACAACAGGGAGGGAACACAACCCAATCCACAACAGAAAACTGGATTAAAGCTTTGCTGAGCATGGCCCTGACCATCAGAATAAGACCCAGTTTCCCCATCAGTCAGTTTCTCCCATCAGGAAGCTTCCATAAGCCTCTTACCCTTATCCCTCAGAGGGCAGACAGAATGAAAACCACAATCACAGAAAACTAACCAAACTGATCACATGGTGGGTGGGTGAAGTCACTCAGTTGTGTCCGACTCTTTGCGACCCCATGGACTGTAACCTACGAGGCTTCTCCGTCCACGGGATTCTCCAGGCAAGAATACTGGAGTGGATTGCCATTTCCTTCTCCAGAGGATCTTCCCGACCCAGGGATCGAACCTGGGTCTCCCGCATTGAAGGCAGACGCTTTAACCTCTGAGCCACCGGGGAAGCCTGATCACATGGACCACAGCCTTGTCTAACTCAGTGAACTATGAGCCATGCCATGTAGGGCCACCCAAGATGGATGGGTCATGGTGGAGAAGTCTGACAAAACATGGGCCCCTGGAGAAGGGAATGGCAAGCCATTTCAGTATTCTTGCTTTGAGAACCCCATGAACAGTATGAAAAGGCAAAAAGATAGGACACTGAAAGATGAACTCCCCAGGTTGGTAGGTACCCAATATGCTACTGGAGATCAGTGTAGAAATAACTCCAGAAAGAATGAAGAGATAGAGCCAGAGCAAAAACAACACCCAGCTGTGTATGTGACAGGTGATGGAAGAAAAGTTCAATGCTGTAAAGAGCAATATTGCATAGGAAACTGGAATGTTAGGTCCATGAATCAAGGTAAATTGGAAGTGGTCAAACAGGAGATGGCAAGAGTGAACATCGACATTTTAGGAATCAACGAACTAAAATAGACTGGAATGAGTGAATTTAGCTTAGATGATCATTATATCTACTACTGTGGGCAAGAATCCCTTAGAAGAAATGGAGTGGCCATCAAAGTCAGCAAAATAGTCCAAAATGCAGTACTTGCCTGCAATTTCAAAAACAACAGAATGATCTCTGTATGTTTCCAAGGCAAACCAATCAATATCACAGTAATCCAAGTCTATGCCCTGACCAGTAATGCTGAAGAAGCTGAAGTTGAAGTTCTATGAAGACCTACAAGACCTTCTAGAACTAACCCCCCCAAAAAATCCTTTTCATTATAGGGGACTGGAATGCAAAAGTAAGAAGTCAAGAGATACCCGGAGTTACAGGCAAATTTGGCCTTGGAGTACAAAACAAAACAGGGCAAAAGCTAACAGAGTTTTGCCAAGAGAATGCACTGGTCATAGTAAACACCATCTTCCAACAGCACAAGAGAAGTCTCTACATGTGGACATCACCAGATGGTCAATGAAAGATGAACTGAAATCAGATTGATTGTATTCTTTGCAGCCGAAGATGGGGAAGCTCTATAAAGTCAGCAAAAATATGACTGGGAGCTGACTGTGGCTTAGACATGAACTCCTTATTGCCAAATTCAGACTTAAATGGAAGAAAGTAGGGAATACCACCAGACCATTCAGGTATGATCTAAATCAAATCCTGTACAAGTATACAGTGGAAGTGAGAAATAGATTCAAGGGATTAAATCTGATAGACAGAGTGCCTAAGGAACTATGGATGGAGGTTCATGACATTGTACAGGAAGCAGTGATCAAGACCATCCCCAAGAAAAAGAAATGCAAAAAGGCAAAATGGTTGTCTGCAGAGGCCTTACAAATAGCTGCAAAAAAGAAGAGACATGAAAGGCAAAGGAGAAAAGGAAAGATATATCCATTTGAATTCAGAGTTTCAAAGAATAGCAAGGAGAGATAAGAAAGCCTTCCTCAGTGATCAATGCAAAGAAATAGAGGAAAACAGTGGAATGGGAAAGACTAGAAATCTTTTCAAGAAAATTAGAGATACCAAAGGAACATTTCATGTATAGATGGGCACAATGAAGGACAGAAATGGTGTGGACCTAACAGAAGCAGAGATATTAAGAAGAGGTGGCAAGAATACTCAGAAGAACTACACAAAAAACATCTTCATGACCCAGATAACCACGGTGATGTGATCACTCACCTGGAGCCAGGCATACTGGAGTCCAAAGTCAGGAGGGCCTTAGGAAGCATCACTATGAACAAAGCTAGTGGAGGTGATGGAATTCCAGTTGAGCTATTTCAAATCCTGAAAGATGATGCTGTGAGATTGCTACACACAATATGCCAGCAAATTTGGAAAACTCAGCAGTGGCCACAGGACTGGAAAAGGTCAGTTTTTATTCCAATCCCAAAGAAAGGCAATGCCAAAGAATGTTCAACCTAAATTACAGTTGCACTCATCTCACATGCTAGCAAAGTAATGTTCAAAATTCTCTCAGACAGGCTTCAACAGTATGTGAAATGTGAACTCCCAGATATTCAAGATGGATTTAGAAAAGGCAGAGGAACCAGAGATCAAGTTGCCAACATCTGTTGGATCACTGAAAAAACAACGAGTTCCAGAAAATCATCTACTTCTGATTTATTGACTATGCCAAAGCCTTTGAGTATGTGGATCACAACAAAGGTGTGGAACATTCTTAAAGAGATGGGAATACCAGACTACCTGACCTGCCTCCTGAGAAATCTGTATGTAGGTTAAGAAGCAATAGTTAGAACTGGACATGGAAGAATGGACTGGTTCCAAATTGGGAAAAGAGTATGTCAAGTCTGTATATTGTCACCTTGCTTATTTAACTTATATGCAGAGCACATCATACCAAATTCTGGGGTGGATGAAGCACAAGCTGGAATTAAGATTGCCAAGAGAAATATCAATAACCTCAGATATGCAGATGACATCACCCTTATGGCAGAAAGTGGAAGAACTAAAGAGCCTCTTGATGAAAGTGAAAGAGAAGAGTGAAAAAGTTGGCTTAAAGCTCAACATTCAGAAAACTAAGATCATGGCATCAGGTTCCATCACTTCATGGCAAATAGATGGGGAAACAATGGAAACAGTGAGAAACTTTATTTTTTGGGGCTCCAAAATCACGGCAGAAGGTGATTGCAGCCATGAAATCAAAAGACACTTGCCTCTTGGAAGAAAAGCTATGGCCAACCTAGACAGCATATTAAAATGCAAAGATTACTTTGCCAGCAAAGGTCCAACTAGTCAAAGCTATGGTTTTTCCAGTGGTCATGTATGGATATGAGAGTTGGACTGTGAAGAAGGCTGAGCACAAAAGAACTGATGCTTTTGAACTGTGGTGTTGGAGAAGACTCTTGAGAGTCCCTTGGACTGCAGGGAGATCCAGCCAGTGAATCCTAAGGGAAATTAGTCCTGAATATTCATTGGGAGGACTGATGCTGAAGCTGAAGCTCCAATACTTTGGCCACCTGATATGAAGAACTGATTCACTAGAAAAGACCTTGACTCTGGGAAAGACTGAAGGCAGGAGGAGAAGGGGACAAAAGAGGATGAGATGGTTGGATGGCATCACTGACTCAATGGACATGAATTTGAGTAAGCTCTGGAGTTGGTGATGGATAAGGAAGCCTGGCGTCCTGTATTCCATGGGGTTGCAAAGAGAGGGGCACGACTCAGTGACTGAACTGAGATAATGACTATAATTTCCATCAAATCTTTTATGTTTTATTTATCTGCCTTTAGTAATATTGTTTTTATGGTTTTATTTTTCCCCTGCATTGGATATTAAAAAATAATTATAATATAAAAGTATCTTTTCAACTATTCTGTGATTGATGATTCCTCAGCTTCTGCTGGCTACTCTTGGCAGTGTATTTGTGTATTTTCTTACATGCTTTATAATTTTGTCAGTTCACTTTTTTCTAAAGCAATCCCATTTATTAATAGATATATTAAAACCATAATAAAATATTAGGAAAACAAATGTACCTATGTATTTTTAAGAAGGTACTTTAATAAAGTAGGGTTTATTCTGTGAATGTGCAAATGGCTTGACATGAAGAAATTTATAGTTATAATTTACGTTAATGTAGTAAGGGGAAAAGCTATACCATTTATCTCACATATACCTAATTATTGAAATAACCTCAAATGACAAAATTTAAATCAATGTATTAAATTTAATATCTATCTAACAAAATTCTTCAAAATGTTAACTCACTTTTGATGAAGCTACTTATTGTTGGTATTTCATCTTTGATTTATGTAAGTGACTCCATTGATAATTTAGTGGTTATCTCTGATGTAGTCTAATATATTCACTCATTCTGGACATGTTTTTATGTTAGACTTTTAGCACAGTGTCTCCATGGAAGCAGTAGAAGAATTTGAATCTCACACATTGATAGATATAGGCTAGGGAATCTTATTTCTTGAGATAAAAATTTTCCCTTTCAAGCCTCAGAATAGATAGCTCATATTCATGTCATGTCCTTAGTGGATGGAGTTTTGCCAATGGAATTTTCCTGACTTCCCACATTATTCAGAGATTGTAATTTCAGTTTCCTATAGGAGTACTAATCTTCAAACATCAAGGATTCCATTACACTCATATGATTTCAATATCCTTTACCACTGTGTATTCCCTTTTCATTTGTGGTACCTGCAGAATTACACTCCTTGCTTTGAATCTTTATTATTTATTTACATTAACAACTATTTTCTTCTGAATAGTTTTCTGTGTTTTGGAAGTAGTAGAAGGTATTCGTTTCTTATGTCAGCTCAGCCTGCCATTTTGACTAGAAGTTCCACTTTAACCTTTGTAAACTTCAGTTTATCTGCAACATTGGAATAAAGATAACAGCTACATTGTAGGGTTGTGGGGGAGTAAATGAGATGATGAATATAAAACTTTTATTTACTGGACACATAGTAATTGCTCAGTGTACACTATTAGCATGTGAATCAGCTACTGCACTTCCTGCCAAATTTCAGACACTCAATAATTTATCACTATAATCTATAATTATGCTTATTTGTATATATCCTCATCTCAGATCCATTCATGATTGGGAACCATATCAAGAATTGAAATAGTCCTAGCAAATAGTGTCAGAACTATTCAAATATTTCTACAATTTGCTAGTCACAGAGGTATGTACACACTGACATATATACTTTGACCAGGACAGTGTTCTTTGTTGAGAGCAATTTTGCCTCTAAAGAGACATTAGCAATGTCTGAAAACATTTTTGAGGGGTGAGATGCTCCTGGAATTTTTGTAGGTAGAAGACAGAGATGCTGCTAAACATCTTGCAGAGCCTCTCACAGCAAAGACTTACCTGGCTCACAATTTCACTGGTGCTGAGGTCGAGAAACCCTGAATTAGTTTATTCAAACAGTTTCATGTTTCAAAGTCTGTTTATCTTAAAACCGGTTGTCTCAAAAAAGTATCGTGAATGGTGCTGTTCACTGAATTGGTAACAATGTTGATTTTTAAGTTGGTGACCAAGGTCATCAATCTGATTCAAAGGAAACTTTTCATATGAAACAGGATTTTTTTGGCCAGTGTAGGGTGAAGAGAAGTTACCACATTCACATATTTATGTGGCAAAGAACAATATTAATAAACAAGACAACATCAATAAACTAACAGCAACAACTCACAGTCAGACACCTACATGCATAAACACATAGTCACACAACCAAAAGCCAGTGGGGCATGATAACACTTTTAAAGAGAATGTGAAATTAGCTGGGGATGTTTTTAGAATTCTGGAGTACCCAGCATGTAACATTTATACTGCTAAAGTTTCTGAATTTGTTCTGAATATAAAATTGAGTTCCTTTGGGAATCTAGCCCTCATCCTAGTCTCTTAATGGCTTTTTAAGAAAATATTTTTCATTGTATTTTAACTTCCTGTTTTTCTGTTTGTTTCCTTTTCTAGGCATCTTTGGTGGCAAATATCTTGCCTTATGTATTTTTGTATCTGTAGCATCAAGCATGAGACTTGATGCAAAGAAGATAATAAAGGTCCAAATTAATGAACGAGTAGGTGAATGACCAACACCTATAAAATAATTTATCAATATTTCTACTCATATTTAAGACTATATACCCTGGCTAAGTGAGGTACTGGAGCATGCAGTGAGTAGTTATAGAAGGGAAGAGAAAATGGAAAGAGAAATGGAAGCCCAGCCTCAAACAGAATGCAGGGCTGGAAAACAATGTCAGCAACCAAGATACTTTATACACAGCAATCCAAAATGACGTTTCAACAAAGACTGAAGTAATTCCTATTATCTTGGAACCAGACAAACATCACTAGTCTCTGCAAATATCAATGGCATGCCCAAAGTCAAGAACACATTTTGCTTGTGTGTGTGCGGTTGGTGTTTTGGGTTTATAACTCTTAGCCAACCAGCTGAGCTTTTCTCAGGCAGACTTCAGCACAGCATCTGGCATTTTATTCTTTCCATAGATTAGACAAATTCAAATGATAGTACCAAATCTCTAGTGAACAAATCCTCTATTGCCACTACTCGTATGTTCCATTTAGGAAAAGCTGTAACATCAACCCAGATCTAGAGAAGTATATACCCTAAGTGAACATTTTATGTTTGAATAATTTTCAATCTTTTCCAATTAATGATTTCTTAATATTAAAATCTTATATTTTGTACTCTCTTGAATAGCAACCATTTAATCTATTCTCTCTTAAGATGCTTCCACATTTTCATCTGGAAATCTTTTCCTCATTTTATATATGAGAAAACTGAGTTTTTGAAAGACAAAGAAACTTGTCCAAGAACTTCACCACTATTAGTGATGGGGCAGAAATTCAAGGCCAGGTCTTTTTGGCTCAGTATCTTGCCTTCATGTCTTGGGTTCCTCATGACCAATGTACAGCAAATTTCCACTCCTTAGATGAATTTCTCCATAGGAGGCCTTCACATTTTCTATTTTCAGTTGTTCACCATAAAACATATTTGAACATAAAAGTTTCAGTTTTAAGTTAGAATTACTCATAAATTTCTTCATGCTATGTGACTTTCTGCTAGACTGCGAACAATGTGAAAGAAAAATGATATTTTTCTTAAGAATCAATTATTCCTTTCATGAATGTATTGGACAAATACAAATATACCTCATTTGATAATCAGCCTAGAGCTTTCCTTAAAAAATGTTGTTTTAAATTTCAGGTAAAATGTGGATATAGTCTTATGAAAGATTCAAACAACACAGAAAAAGCGGAGCCCTCCTCAGACTTCAGTCCCACCCCCAGGTGTAGCCACCTGAACTAGTTATTATCTAGATTCCTCAGCAGCAAATTCACCTTACCTTCTTATATTTGTGACACGGCAGCTGGGGCTGCTCATTGCCAACAGTATGCTTCCTGGGAGGATTTATCAATAGGGGGTAGAAGGAGATGGAAAAGATTTCTCAGTTTTTTTTCCTGTACCATTCAGTATTAGTCCCACAGTGGCAATTTGCCCCTTCAGTCTCCATGTTCTTTTGACAATTCTGAGACCAGCCTCAGGGACTCCCCAGAAGCACAGCTGAGGCAGGTGGTTCTCCCCACAAATGGCTGAGCCTCCTTCTCCAGGCTCTGCCTTTGTGTGCCTGGTTTCTTATAACCTGGTTGCTTTGCTTTGCTTTGTTTGTTTGTTTCCCCAGACTGATGATGGTAGCTCTCCTTGCAGTTAGTATCTCTGGTTTCCTTTAGTGTTTCCTCTGTATTCTCTTACCCTTTTAACTTGTGTGTTAAATAACTTCTCTGTTTGCAATATAGTAAATTGGTTTTCTATTTTGCTGATTGGTTTTCTGTTTTTCTCTGAAAGTTATATCGTCACAATCATCTATACCCCTACAGATGTTTTTCTTATCCTCAACTTGATATTTTATAATTTTGACCAATGATTATTTCTGTTTAAAGTGAATGTGATAGGTGATAATATAGGAAAAGAGTAGCGAGTACAAACCCAACTGTGTAGGATAGGGCAATACTGCCACTGACTAATGCAGACTTTGAGAAAATGAAAAGCTGAAAAAATGAAAATGAAAAGCCAGGCTATGAGCTTCCAGCTCATAGCCTGGCTTCTGCTTCCTTGAGATTTGTTTTAGGTACTCCTGGGAGGGTAAGTGGATGGACAAGACCATGAGTTAATCTTTAGAGATGTCAGGCTTACCGCAGTGGTCTATCAGCATGGTTGTATTGAGCCAGGTACTGGTTGTTCAGCAGGAATATGGTCAGGGGTCAAGGCTGGTGGGCTGCTCTGTGTTTTCTATTTCTGTGTTCACTTTGGCCAGTTCTCAGAAGTTTGTAAAATCAGAACTTCTATGAAGTATAATGAGTGTTCTCACCACATGGCCCATTCAGGACATCTTGGTAATGATAGCACAGCACTCAGCAGGTTTAACTTTGGAGTACATTCCTCAAGCTGTGTGGGTGGCCCTCTGTACAGTGATATGCCACTGTCTTCCTGGGTTTTTCATTCACCATTATCCTGGGATTCTCTTTGCCTCTAGATTGGAAATAACTTTCTTTCATAATCTTGGAGATATTTTCCCACTATCTTCTAGTTTCCAGTGTTTGCTATGAGAAATTTGAAGGCATTCTGATTTCTTTTTCATATAAACTATTTTGTTCCTCTTAGAAAGCTCATAGAATCTTCTCTTTCACCTCATCTTCTGAAATTGTGTGATGATGTGTCTCGTGTGAGTCTGTGCGTGTGGTAGGCCCTTTATGTCTGGAGACTCATGTCCCTGACTTCTGAGAAATGTTCTTGAACTGTTTAGCCAATGATTGCCTCCTTTACTTTTGCTGTTTTCCAAATTCCTTTTTTGAAACTCTTCTTATACCTGTTCTCTAACTTCTTAAAATTTTCTTCCTCTTTTTAAAAAAAGTAGTTCTGTAAGATTTTTCTCTGCCTTCTGAGTCATTATTCCCTTCCCATCTCTGTCCTTGGCTGTTTCTAAAGGGAGAATTGGAAATACCTGTATTTTCTATTTATTTATTTATTTTTGGTGCCTGAGCAGTTTGCTATCTGCAAACTGAGGTGTTTTTGCATTTGAACAGTTTCCTTTTTACTCTAGGATATGCCTAGTACATCATGAGAAATGCTGGACTGGAAGAAGCATAAGCTGGAATCAAGATTGCCAGGAGTAATATCAATAACCTCAGATATGCAGATGACACCACCGTTATGGCAGAAAGTGAAGAGGAACTAAAAAGCCTCTTGATGAAAGTGAAAGAGAAGAGTGAAAAAGTTGGCTTAAAGCTTAACATTCAGAAAACGAAGATCATGGCATCTGGTCCCATCACTTCATGGGAAATAGATGGGGAAACAGTAGAAACAGTTTCAGACTTTATTTTTTGGGGCTCCAAAATCATGGCAGATGGTGACTGCAGCCATGAAATCAAAAGACGCTTACTCCTTGGAAGAAAAGTTATGACCAACCTAGACAGCATATTAAAAAGCAGAGACATTACTTTGCTGACTAAGGTCCGTCTAGTCAAGGATATGGTTTTTCCAGTGGTCATGTATGGATGTGAGAGTTGGACTGTGAAGAAGGCTGAGCACAAAAGAACTGATGCTTTTGAACTGTGGTGTTGGAGAAGACTCTTGAGAGTCCCTTGGACTGCAAGGAGATCCAACCAGTCCATTCTGAAGGAGATCAACCCTGGCATTTCTTTGGAAGGAATGATGCTAAAGCTGAAATTCCAATATTCTGGCCTCCACGGGGTCACAAAGAGTCGGACACGACTGAGTGACTTCACCTCAGTCAAGGCTATGGTTTTTCCTGTGGTCATGTATGGAGAAGGCTGAGCACTGAAGAATTGATGCTTTTGAACTGTGGTGTTGGAGAAGACTCTGAGAGTCCCTTGGACTGCAAGGAGATCCAACCAGTCCATTCTGAAGGAGATCAACCCTGGCATTTCTTTGGAAGGAATGATGCTAAAGCTGAAATTCCAATATTCTGGCCACCTCATGCAAAGAGTTGACTCATTGGAAAAGACTCTGATGCTGGGAGGGATTAGGGGCAGGAGGGGAAGGGGACGACAGAAGATGAGATGGCTGGATGGCATCACTGACTCAATGGACGTGAGTCTGAGTGAACTCCGGGAGTTGGTGATGGACAGGGAGGCCTGGTGTGCTGCGATCCATGGGGTCGCAGAGAGTCAGACACGATTGAGCAACTGAACTGAACTGAACGGAACTGATGCCTCCCTTGGGCTTCCCACATGGCTCAGTGGTAAAGAACCCACCTGCCAATATAGAGACACAGGAAACTTTGGTTTGAATCCTGGGTCACAAAGATCCCCTGGAGGAGGAAATGACAACCCACTCCAGTATTCTTGCCTGGAGAATCCCCATGGACAAAGAGTGTGGCAGGCTATATAGCCCATGGGATCGAAAGAGTTGGACTTGACTGAGTGACTGCGCATGCACGCAGGTGGTTTTCTTGCCAATTCGGGTCTCACAAATACTCAGTTGGGTGTTCATGTATTTGATTCCATTTCAGTCCGTGTGACAAAAACTACATCCACTATTATTTTCAAGACCTGCCTCTTCCTCTAGATTAGCAGCTACTGCACTTAATGTCAGGCTTTTGTGGTACCAGAGTCTTAAGGTTCATCGTCTTCAGACTTTCAGTGTTCTTTTTCAGAGTTTTAAAGCCACTATGATTCCGGATTATTTGCATATGATTTTTCTTCTTTTCTAGAGGCTTATTAAATCTCTGTTGAACTCATACAGGTTTGCATTTCTGATTCTCCACTGAGAATTATGCTCAAAGGCAGCTATCTTTGCTGTATATACATAGGTGTTTTGCAGGCAGGTGAAATAATACATGTCTTCGAATGTATTCTTTGCTCCCTATTCTGCTCTTCTTTCTTATTCCCGATACTCTTTTTTTAAACTGCCATCTACCCATTGTTTTAGGTCTATTACTCAGGTTTCACTCTTGACTTCTCTCTAGCTTCTTCATTGCACATAAAATAATCACCACAGTCTGCTGGTTGTGATCTTTTCTTACAAATTTGTTGAATTTTAATTTTTTTCTTGTTTATGTCACTACAAGGTGTAAATACTGCTCTCCTTGACTACTATAACAGCCTAGTCATGTGACTCTGCTCCATGACTTGTATTTACTCTCAGCAAATTTGTCAGAGTTATTCATCTAAATGTAACTCTGACCTTGGCCTCTGCTCTCAACCTTTCAGTGACTTCCCTTTGCTTACAAAGTAAAATGGAAGCTCCTCAATACAGGCATTTGGGGCCCTGCATGAACTCATTTCTATCTATGCATTTCTGCTCGAGTTACTGTTAACAAAATAAGATAGGCTGAGTGGCTTAAACAACAAACAGGTATTTCTTACAGTTTTGAAAGCTGGGGATTCTAAGGTCAGGGTGCAGATTGTGTTCCTATAAAAGCCCTCTTCCTGGCTTGCAGATGGTCCTTCTTGCTGCAGTCTTAGATGGAGGAGGGAGGAAGCTCTGACATCATTTCTTCTTCCTACATGGACACTGATCCCATCATGAGGGTTTCACCTTCGTGACCTCATGTAAACCTAATTACCTTCAAAAAGTTTCACCTCCTAATAGCTTCATATAAAGGGTTAGGGCTTCAACATATGAATTTTGGGGTGATATATTTAGTTTATAACACTGCCTCTTCAGCTTCATGTCCCCTAGCTTCATGCCTTATCATGCTTTATAACTTGCACTTAGGAAATTTGAAACTGTGTTTGTCTCAGCATGCCTCACGCTGTTCACCACTTTACATCTGTTCATGTTTTACACCTGCCTTGAATGCCTGTCCTACTTTCCTTTACATGGATATTATGATTTCTAGGAAACCTGTGCTTAACCTTCAAACTGGATCAATTTCCCTTTCTCTGTACTCCCTTAGTACACGAGTCTCCCTTGGTATTAGTTCAGCAAACACCTGGTATAGCCCCACTATGTGTATATGGTTTTCTTTTCCTCTAAATATTAAGCACCCCAAGTACAGAGATTATATCATTTATATTTCTATGCCCAGTGAGCACAGTGCCTGGTTCATGGCAGGCCCTCAGGAAATATTTGTTATTAGACTAAGTAAATATATAACTTTACTTGTGTTGTTAATCTGTGTTAACTACCCAAAACATCCTGAACAGTTTGCTGGTATCTGTGCCTGCATTTTATTTTAATTTTCTGTGTTGAAATGCTTAACATAAACATAAATTTGAAACAGTTTTGACGTCAGCACTCTTTTTATAGTCTCAATCTTACATTTATAGCATGCATGAGTTTATATGCTGAGACTAATGGGTCCCATTTATGACATTAAAAAATTGTGCTTAAGCTTTATCAGTAGGGCGTTGCCTCAGTGGATTCTCAAACACTGATCAGTGGGTGAAAGTAGATTCAGATGTGGGAAGTCCAGAGTATTGTGTTAAAGGGCAGTTGCTGAGATCAAGGCTAAACTTTGTAGCTTCTGGAGTGCTTATATCATCCATATCTTGTGATGATAGTTGTGAAGAAGTGAAACAGGCACTCTAATCATTATTTCTTAGAGAAGATCTCTGAAGAGATGACAGCAAATTAGAGGCCATCTTCTGGCAAGAGTGAAAAGAAAGTGAATCATTTTATAAAGGAAGTAATATGTGGAAAATATTTTTTCATCTGTGACATGATACACAATTGTTTACTCTTGAAATCACTATGATTGTTTTTAAGGCCAGTGTGAAAGTTAATTGCCTGTCTCAGCTCAGCCAGATTGTTAGGTCTCTCACATTGTCCCATGACTCAAGATGAGCAAATTCTCTTTGCCATTTATAATGGACTCTAGTAGCTATTATTTCTAGAGAATAGGTTGCTTTTTCTCTTTTTGTTTTAAGCAAACTCTATCTTTGGCCAGGAGTGTAACTGAGGCCTGGCCAAACTTGATGCTTATTCTCCTCGTCAGAGTAATTTGTTTAAAGAGATCCAAGCAGAATCAATCTTAATCCTTCTTTGGGATGTATGTATGGATGTTGGAGAGAGACATTTTTCTTTTCTATTGGTTTTTAAATTGGGGCATTATAGACATTTGGTGGGCTTTTTGAGTTGTCACTGGTTAACTTTCTGCATTGATGAAGTCCATGGGTAATTTTGTAATATTATAGATTTAGAATGAGAAAATCAAAGTTGAGAGATTGGGCAGGTGAAAGAGAGAGAACACTAGTAATATAATTTGCATTACTTGATCCTGTTATGTCTAAATCTAGCAACTTCTGAACTTACCAGTTACATGATTAATTCATCACTTTTTTTTTTTTTTTGGTTAAACTGTTTTTAGTTGTTTTCTTTTTCCTTCTTGCAGCTGAAAGTGTTCTGACAAAGATATCACTAGGGTGTTTGACCACCATTCTCCCGGCCTCATTATTTTCCCTGGGCCCTATTCTACTCCTAATTGCATGATGTTTGCTAGTTAAGCATAGGGATGATGAATCCAACTACCTGAACTTGAATCTTAGCTCTTCTAATGATTAGCTATATAATCTTAGGCAAGTTATTTAACCTCTCTGAACTTATTTTTGTGTCAGTAAAATGAGATAATTACTCGTGCCCACTTTTTGTGTTAATGCATGTAAGGTGAAATCGCTCAGTCGTGTCCAACTCTTTGCGACCCCGTGGACTGTAACCTACTAGGCTTCTCCGTCCATGGGAATCTCTAGGCAAGGATACTGGAGTGGATTGCCATTTCCTTCTCCAGAGGATCTTCCCGACCCAGGGATCGAACCCGGGTCTCCCACATTGGAGGCAGACGCTTTAACCTCTGAGCCACCAGGGAAGCCTAAGGACCTGTGACATGTTAGTTGTTTAGTAGATATTAGTTATTTTAATACTGTTTTCTAAAGAAGAAGAAATTCAAAATATTTGTGTTCATCATTATTGCCTGATGTGCAATTGTTAGATTTTGAAGGTTAAAGACTTATCTTCTTAGCTCGCATAGCTTGCACAGATTATGATACCTAGCGTAATCTCTTATTTATGGTGAATATTTCTCTGATTTACCTGTTCCCTCACCAGTTGCCGATACGAAGACTTGTCATTCACAGTCTCCTTCCTGAGGTCTGCATGCCTTGATCTGTTTCCTGGAGCACTTAACTTTTCTCTTGACCTCATTATTTTGTACTTTACTGAAGGTTCTTGTTTCCTTGTCCATTTCCCCTTCTTTGACTATAATTTTTATTCTACTTCTTATCATGCTATTCAATCCATTACTTCCTCACCAAACCTTTATTGAGAAGGGCTCTTCCTAGGTTTACTTGAATCTTGTGAGCAGGCTTAGGGCAGCATTCAATAAATATTTATGGTTAAGAAATTACAGAACACATCCCAAGCAGTAATATTCTAAACTCATAGTGAAAGAAAGTTAACTACACAATGATCGTTGTGATCTAATACAGGCTTGGCAGATTTGTGCTTTTCAAACTTGATTATTTGCTGCCTGATGTTTTCCTCAACCATTAATTTTTGTTTGTGGTAAATGAGTTTAATATTAAAGTAAACAGTGTTATATTTTTAACTCCAAATAAAAATTTGCATGGTTTGAGGAAATCAAGATCAAAAATCTTCATTTCCGTGGGTGTTAGGGCTATGGACATAAATGCTCTAGAGTGTAGTTGGTGGGACATAAGTTACTGTTCTTTTTTTGTTAATGATGCCTCTGTGGAAACATTTGAGAAGATGATCATACTGCATATTTCCTTGGCCGCTATTGGATGGGGTTTATGCTCAACAGGAGGCAGTACTTAATAATAGCTACCAGTTTAGAACACGCTTATATGCCCAAGGCTCTGCTCCACACTGGAGATCCAACCAGTCCATCCTAAAGGAAATCAATCCTAAATATTCATTGGAAAGACTGATGCTGAGGCTGAAACTCCAAATACTTTGGCCACCTAATGTGAAGAACTAACTCATTGGAAAAGACCCTGATACTGGGAAAGATGAAGACAGAAGGAGGAAGGGATGACAGAGGATGAGATGCTTGGATGGCATTATCGACTCAATGGACATGAGTTTGAGTAGGCTCTGGGAGTTGGTGATAGACAGGGAAGCCTGGCGTGCTATGATTCATGGGGTCGCAAAGAGTCAGACATGACTGGGCGACTGAACTGAACTGACTGCTACACACAATAAGCATGATTTGGTATTCACAGCCAGTCTATTTTACAGAATAGGAAGCTGAATTTTATTTTATCTTTATTTTAAAAAAAATTTTTATTTTTACTTTATTTTACTTTACAATATTGTATTGGTTTTGCCATACATTGACATGAATCCGTCTTGGGTATACATGAGTTCCCAATCCTGAACCTCCCCCCGCCACCTCCCACCCCATATCGAGACAGCAAAAGAGACACAGATGAATAGAATGGACTTTTGGAAACTGAATTTTAAAAAGCTAAATAACTTGAATGAGGTCTCACAACTATTTTGTGTTGTGATGGAGTCAAATCCAGGTCTGTAAATCTATAAAGTGCCTTTAACTACTGTTGTGCACAACCTATGAGGAGTCATTCAGAATAACTTCATTCAAGATGAGAAATTTATGAACAATTGAAAAGAGCAGCTTCCATCAGTAAGCACCAGCTTGAGGTCTTTAAGAACTTAAGGGCAAAAGAAGGAAGGGAAAGAAAGAGAGACAGTGTTTGTATGTATGCGTTTATGTGTGTGTATATATAAACACAGATATAGTTTGTATCTATAGCGACTTTCTTGAGAAGACAGAATTGTAAACTTATCCTTATATCTCAAAATTGCCATTATTATCCCTGTGTCTTCTGCCAATTTGGTTTTAAAACCAGCTAGGTTTTGTTTCAGGAAATAGTGCTACAGAGTTTGCTTTGTGTAGGTCATCATCTATTCAGGCCCTAAGCATAGAGTGGTGAATGTAATGAATGCCAACATTTTGATGGACAATTTGTCCTGAACATTGTCACCTAGGATTACAGGTCTTCAGTTAAAATATTGGAGAAGGTCAAATAGTCTGCTTTATTGTACATTATTTACAATAGAAAATCTGTTAAATTCCTTACTTAAAAGCTCATCGATAGAGCTATTTGCCATCATCACATTTTCCTTCTTCTTTTCTACTTTGCAAAGGTTGACTTGGCAAGAATGTTATTTCACTTTGCTACACTGTGAACCTCTGGTGCATATTCTTATTTATTTTAGCAAGTGAACCATTTTGTCTATTTGGCTTAAAGTGGTTCACTGTACTGTGTGATAGACAGCAAGAACATGGCCTAACATATTTTCTATTGATGCATTTAAACCTCATTGATCTACATACACAATGCTTAATGAAAATTTGTAAACATATAGCTCATTTTTGCTTCTGATCTTAATATTAGTTCTATTTCTGGGTGCCAGTGTAGAGAGTCAGACTATTTCTCAGAGTGTTCCATGGAATAAACATCAGGACCCCAAGGATACTTGTACAAGGGATTCTGTGGTCAAATGATTTATGTAACTGTTGTAAAAATATCTTTAAAAAATCTTTATTGAATTTGAATTTGTTACAATATTGCTTCTGTTTTATGTTTTGTTTTGTTTTTGTTTTTTGGCCTTGAGGCATGTGGGATCTTAGCTCTCTGACCAGGGGTTGAACTTGACCCCCCTGCAGTGGAAGGTGAAGTCTTAACCATTGGACCATCAGGGAAGTCTCCTGTAAAAGTATATCTTGTCTTAAAGATTCACACCATAATTTGTATATGAACATATCTAACCATCTTGCAATTAAAAGATAACTGACATTGTTTAAACCAGAATTTTATAAATTTATTTATCCAAGTTTAAAAATATTAGTTCTCAACTTACTGTGACACTGTTTTTTCTTGAAATAATACTTATCAATACCCACTGGGTTTTAAGTTCAGTTGAACTGAGGTTAGAATTTTAGCTCTGTTATTTGAGTAGCACATTTGTCCTTCATTAGCCAAAGATTCCTCTTTTGGGGAATATTTTTCTCACAATATTGTTTTCAAATAGTGAAACCATCTATAGCATATTACACAATGCTTGGCATAAGTTTTGGCTGTTGTGTTGTTTAGTGGCTAAGCTGTGTCTGACTCTTTGGGGATCCTGTGGATTATAGCCTGCCAGGTTCCTCTGTCCATGGGATTTCCTAGGCAAGAACACTGGAGTGGGTTACCATGTCCTTCTCCAGGGGATCTCCCTGACTCAGGAACTGAACCTGCCTCTCTTACATTGGTAGGTGGATTCTTTACTGCTGAGCCACCTTTGTTTTCCCTCATTTTCTTCAAGAAGCATTTAAAATTACACTTCCTTTATGAATTCTTACTGCAGAATTGGTTTAGAAAAATAATCTGGACCTAAACTCATCTGAGTAAATACACATTTCTGTTGACTGTATTTTCAAATATCAATACAAAATGTATTCTGTGTTCAATATATACTCTGCTTAAAAGCAATGATAATAAATAATCCCTGTTAATACAGAGGTGAAAATCATATGGTTCTGAGAAAGGGAGTACAGAGGAAGATCTGAGTTTTGGTCTTATATTAGGTTCCTCAGGTAGCCAAATGCTAAGATTATTGGAGTAAACTAAAGAAAGTTCTTTTAAGGCTGTGTGAGTCACCATAGAAGTAATAGATGTTTTTAGCATTTGTGTCTAAATGTGGTACTATTATTAGAAAAACTAAATGAAAAAATATAGCTATAGCCCAATGAGTTTTGTGATATCAATTGTGCCTTTGGACAATGATTTTTATTGCCAGCTACCTTTAGTAAGCTCTCAACTGGCTAAATTTGTTGGGCCTACAACCAGTCAGGTTATAAAAATGAATCTGGAAGGATTGCACTTCCATGTGTAAAACTGCTTGTGGTTCTGGTTATTTGACTTAAGAAAGATGTAAGAGAAAAAAAATTCAGGTGAACAAATATACCTTGTTTATGATGCTGTGTCAGAAAGAATTCTAGGTGGTTGAACCGCAAACATTGGCCCACTATGCCTTTGTGATGCTGGGAGGGACTGCAAGTACCAGAAGAAAGCAGAGTTACCACTGGTGGGTTAGGAACACAAGTAGAATTCAAAGATGATGTATTGAACTGCCCATCATTTCACATAGAAGCAGTTTCAGGATGCACCAGGTATTCACTTTATTTTGGTCATCTCTGCTGTTTTCCCCCTCTGTGATTTCATCTCTAGGTACAGGCTCCATTAAAGCAGAAAGCCTCATGCAGGATTATCCTGGGAAGGCAGCGGTAGATCTCACCTACAGATTTAAATTTTTCTGTTTTAATCAGGATAGTGCATGTATTAATATGAGAGAAATTAACTTTTCTTTCACTAAATGGCACTCCCTTTCTTAGCATGACTTTGGAGTGTTGGTGTGCCAAAGACCCATTAGCTTCCACTGAATAGTAGAGAAAGTGGCAAAAAAATGTGAGAAAGGAGGGAAACTTATCTTTCCACCCCTACATCCTTATGAATCCCTTTAATGTTTATCCTATTCCTGAATATTCACTTCGATCAACTAATTTAAAAGAGAGTCCTCTTTAATAGAAAAACAAGAATTAGGAGGAGTCCATGGTGAAACATTGGAGAAGGCAATGGCACCCCACTCCAGTACTCTTGCCTGGAAAATCCCATGGACGGAGGAGCCTGGTGGGCTGCACTTCATGGGGTTGCTAAGAGTTGGACACGACTGAGCGACTTCACTTTCACTTTCCACTTTCATGCATTGGAGAAGGAAATGGCAACCCACTCCAGTGTTCTTGCCTGCATAATCCCAGGGACGGAGGACCCTGGTGGGCTGCCATCTGTGGGGTCACACAGAGTCGGACATGACTGAAGCGACTTAGCATCAGCAGCAGCAGCATGGTGAAACATGGAAGCTGAAATGTAGGAGGGTCAACAGTGTGAGCTTTGAATTTTGGCAGATCTTGTGCTAAGCACAGGCTCTGCAATGTACTGGTTGTGACACCTTGATCTCTGAGATATAGTTTTCTGTAATTATATTTGGACACTGTATAGCACAGTGGCTGTAATGGACATTTATTCCGGCATTATTTCTTGGGAGTAGGCTTGCCATCACCCCTGTCTCTACCTATGAACATAGGCAATCATAGCCCTTGCTACAGAAATTGGTTCAGTGGTGAGCAAAGACCTAGGCCATTGAGTGCATGGCATTGCACTGAACTCTGGGCCACTGTGATTGGTCCAATCAAGTGAAATACATGTCAAGCACAAGGTAGGCACTGTCCCTTACTCTGAATGGTATAGTGTGTAGGTGATGAGTTTGGGAATCTGTAACACTTTACTTCACTGCTATAGAAGATGGCAGTCTGCAGATAAAGCTAGTATACAGAGGTTGAAAGGCCAAAGTGAATGACAAGAGAGATTGAATTTATGTCGTTCCAAAGCATGCTCTTCCACTAGAATTTCTAGTTACCTGGGTTTCCCTTTTGTTTAACACAAATCAAACTGTGTTTTTATTAATTTCAAAATAATCCATATTCACCAGTGTATTATAAATGTATCATGTCTGACATATCTGTCAGATTATTGTGTTCATTTGCTAACTTGTGTCCAACTCTTTGTGACCCCATTGACGGCAGCATGCTAGGCTTCCCTGTCCTGCACTCTGTCTTGGAGTTTGCTCAAACTCATGTCCATTGAGTCAGTAATGTCATCTATCCATCTCCTTCTCTGCCGTCCCCTTCTCTTGCTCTCAATCTTTTCCAGCATCAAAGTCTTCAAGTGATATGGAAGAAAATACAGAAAATAGGAGAGAAAACTTTGCAATGGTGTGCTGAGTAACTTAGCTGAAATCAGGCAGACTGACAGAGAAAGCAACCCTCAGGCAGAGACCAAAAGGAGGCAAGGGAGCAAGTTATAAGACCATCTGGGAGAAGCATGTTTTGGCAGAAGCAAGAGCAAATGCAAAGGCCCTGAGGCAGGGCTCTGCCTGGTATGTTCTAAAACCAGTAAGGAGGCCAGCATGACTAGACTGTAGGGAACAGATGGAGCGTAGAAGATAAGGTCAGAAAGATAATATGAAGTAGGGAGATTACAAATGATCTTGAGGCATTATAATGATTTTGGCTAACTCTCAGTTAGAAAGGAAGCCATTGGAAGATTTTAGGCAGAGAAATGAGATGACCTGACATATTTTGAAAGGATCATATGGTTATTTTTCTGAATATAGACTGGATGGGGGTATATGCTAGTGGCAGGTAGAGGAATGGCGGAGGCTGGAAAACCAGTTAGGAGGCAGTTGCAGTAATCTAGGGAAGCGGAGATAGTTCTTAGGCTGGGGGGTGAGGTGGACATACTAAGAAGTGGTCAACATCTGATCATAGTTTGGAAGCAAAATCTAGATGATTCACTGTTGAATTCAATGTGTGGTGTGATGGGAGTCAAGGATGACACAAAAGAAAATAATACTTTTTATGTGGTGGAACTATTATGATTAATGAAATAATTTATAAAGACCAGGTATATAGTAGGCTGTTGAACGACAGTTATGAAATAGTAATGAATACTTACTTGAATTGTATAAGATATTGACAACCCTATAGTCATAAAGGTAACAGCAGTATATTTGATAGTAAATAGGCTTTGTAAATTGATTCATGATTTGTAAGGTCTTTTCACATGTCTTGTCCTTTAAGCCTTAGAAAATCTTGAGATAGGTATGTTTATTCCTATTTTGCAGAGGAAAAAAAACAGGGATGAGATGAGTAAAGTAGTTTTGGTCATTATTCCATTGAAATGGCTACCTCTTTGCAAACCTGGGTCTTATGGCCCCAAATACAGTTTTCCTTTCACTATAATATTCTGTCCACCTTCTTGTTCAACAGTGGCATTTTTGAGGTCACTTCTAGGACAGGTTATAGATTGAGAGAAATCCATATTTTTTTTAATTTTTCTTATTGTGACATACCTCATAGAGCAAAGCAGGAGCTTTCACTTGTGTCAATGTAGATAAATAATCATAATAAATAACTACTGGATTGGTTAACACCAATTGCCATACATTAGTATTACTTGCGTTACTACATGAAGTATGTCAAGTAAGTTTTATAGAAAGTCTCTGAAGCAGTGTAGCACCAGGGTCCAATCAGAAGACAGTATTCCCACCAGTAATGTAATATAAAGAATTATTAAACTAGTAAGAGGTGTTTACCTACTAGAGAGAGTAAAAGAGACATCTAGAAATGCAGGGAAAGGAAATATAGAAAGTGGCTACCACTGCTAGGGCTGAGGAAGTGTAAACAGGAAGAAACTAAGAAAGTGGAAGAGGGCTCCCCACCGAGGCTAAGATTTAGAACTCAGACCAGAATGAATCACACAATTTGTAGGCCCCATGCAAAATGTCCATTCAGGTATGAGCTAAATCAAATCACTTATGATTATATAGTGGAAGTGACAAATAGATTCAAGGGATTAGATATGTTAGACAGAGTGCCTGAAGAACTATGGATGGATGTTTGTGACATTGTATAAGAGGCAGGAATCAAGACCAAACCCAAGGAAAAGAAGTGCAAAAAGGCAAAATTGCCTCAGGAGACTTTACAAATAGCTGTGAATAGAAGAGAAGTGAAAGGCAAAAGAGAAAATGAAAGATACATCCATTTGAATGCAGAGTTCCAAAGAATAGCAAGGAGAGATAAGAAAGCCTTCCTCAGTGGTCAATGCAAAGAAATAGAAGTAAACAAAATAATGGGAAAGACTAGAGATCTCTTCAAGAAAATTAGAGATACTGAAGGATCCTTTCATGCAAAGATGGGCACAATAAAGGACAGAAATGGTATGGACCTAACAGAAGCAGAAGATATTAAGAAAAGGTGGCAAGAATACGCAGAGGAACTATACAAAAAAGATCTTCATGACCCAGATAATCACGATGGTGTGATCACTCACCTGGAGCCAGACATCCTGGAATGTGAAGTCAAGTGGGCTTTAGGAAGTATCACTATGAACAAAGCTAGTGGAGGTGATGGAATTCCACTTGAGCTATTTCAAATCCTGAAAGATGATGCTATGAAAGTGCTGCACTCAATATGCCAGCAAATTTGGAAAACTCAGCAGTGGCCACAAGACTGGAAAAAGTTAGTTTTCATTCCAATCCAAAGAAAAGCAATGCAAAGAATGCTCAAACTACTATATAACTGAGCTAATTTCACATGCTAGCAGAAAAATGCTCAAAATTCTTCACGTCAGGCTTCAACAGTACATGAACCGTGAACTTTCAGATGTTCAAGTTAGATTTAGAAAAGGCAGAGGAACCAGAGATCAATGTGCCAACATCTGTTGGATCATAGAAAAAGCAAGAGATTTCCAGAAAAATATCTGTTTTTGCTTTATTGACTACGCTAAAGGCTTTGACTGTGTGGACCACAAGAAACTCTGGAAGATTCTTCAACAGATGGGAATGCCAGACCTCTTGACCCACCTCTTGAGAAATCTGTATACAGGTCAGGATGCAACAGTTAGAACTGGGCATGAAACAACAGACTGGTTCCAAATAGGGAAAAGAGTATGTCAAGGCTGTATATTGTTCAGTTCAGTGCAGTCGTGCAGTCGTGTCTGACTCTTTGCGACCCCATGAATCACAGTACTCCAGACCTCCCTGTCCATCTGCTTATTTAACTTATATGTAGAGTACATCATGAGAAACACTGGGCTGGAATCAAGATTGCCAGGAGAAATATCAATAACCTCAGATATGCAGATGACAACACCCTTATGGCAGAAAGTGAGGAATAACTAAAGAGCTTCTTGATGAAAGTGAAAGAGGAGAGTGAAAAAGTTGGCTTAAAACTCAACACTCAGAAAACTAAGATCATGGCATCTGGTCCTATCGCTTCATAGCAAATAGATGGGGAAACAATGGAAACAATGAGTGTCTATATTTTGGGAGTGGGGGCTCCAATATCATTGCAGCTATGAATTTAAAAGACGCTTTCTCTTTGGAAGAAAAGTTATGACCAACCTAGACAGCATATTAAAAAGCAGAGATATTACTTTGCCAACAAAGGCCCGTCTAGTCAAAGCTATGGTTTTTCCATTAGACGTGTATGGTTGGGAGAGTTGAACTATAAAGAAAGCTGAGTACTGAAGAACTGATGCTTTTGAACTGTGGTGTTGGAAATACTCTTGAGAGTCCCTTGGACTGCAAGGAGATCTAACCAGTCCATCCAAATCAGTCCTGAATACTCATTGGAAGGACTGATAATGAAGGTAAAACTCTAATACTTTGGCCACTTGATGCGAAGAACTGACTTATTAGAGAAAACCCTGGGAAAGATTGAAGGCAGGAAGAGAAGGGGACGACAGAGGATGAGATGGTTTGGTGGTATCACTTACTCAATGGACATGAGTTTGAGTAAACTCCAGGAGTTTACTCAATGGACATGAGTTTGAGTAAACTCCGGGAGTTGGAGATGGACAGGGAGGCCAGGAGTGCTGGAGTCCAGGGGTTGCAAAGAGTTGGACGTGACTAAGGGATTGAACTGAACTGATGCAAAATGAAAGTTGTTCAGGGCACTTGTTAAAAAATTATTGAGAATTTTGAGATGTCAGCATCAATGCAACCTTGATGGTGCCCTTGACTTGGGCGGGACTGTCTCAGGAACATGCCAGCTGCTGAAGGGAAACAAACTTGTCAGAGGGTGTGAGCCAGAATTGGTCTGTAGGAGAAGCCTGCTGAAGACACCTGAGAAAGGTGTGAGTAGGCTGGAGTTTATTTATTTATTTATTTATATTAAAATAAATGCCCACAAATGTTGGTTCAGATTTTAATATGCCAGAGGTGATCTGCAGTAAGTTGCTTCTGGGGGAGAACCTGCTGGAGAGTGAGTGCCTCTGGGGTCTCCTAAAAACTGCTGGTAAGAAGGAGAGAGGGAGAAGCAGCCAGACTGGATTTAGGAATGGAAGCTCCTTTCTCTTGCAGTGATCCTCTTGTGCCCTCTATTGAGAAGCCTGACACTGTGTCAGCTTGACAGAGGAAAATGCTTATATGACCCATTTGTAGTGTCACAAAGCATGGCAAAGAAAGGTGGATTTGAAGCAATAAAATAACTGGCACAATCGTTACTCATGAAAAAACTATTTCAGAAAGTTGGAGTCTCCAAGTTGAAAAGTTATTGGCAATTGTAGACCTCAAGACTATCGTTTGTTGTGTTGCACCCAATGAATTCATGAGTTTGCTGCTTTAAAGGGGGTAATTGGAAACAGAGTGGGGTAGAGGGGACTTGAGGGATAAGCAGCACAGCAGGTAGTCCTGGGAGGCAAGTGCATCGCTAAAACACGCACAGAAACTTCTCATAAGAAACAAGCGATAAGGACAGAGCAACAGGAAAATCAAAGGTTTCCTTTCATTGTACTTAAGGACAACCACATAGTTAGTGAGGGAAGGCTCTTTTTTATAGAAAACTTTCAGCTAATACATGAAAAAGGATAGCACAGAATTAAAATAACTTTATTTTACAGCCTCTAGTGATATAATGGTTATAAACAATATTCACCGATGTCTGCTAATATTAAACAAGGAAAAACAAACATGTGCTGCTTTTTTTTTTTTTTCCATTTCCCAGTCTTCTTTTCTACTGGAGAATGTCCTCTACCAAAGAGTGAGGTTTTGAACCAAATAAATACATCCATAGGGTCTAGGATTTCCAACACCAGACAGAATCAGAAGGAAACCTGAGGAGGGCAGTAATGGGGACCCAGGCCAAGACAACACTGAATCCACACTGTTAGAGAAATCTTTAGGAGTGATTTCTTCAAGGAGGCAAAGCTAACAAAACACCTAATGTACTTGAAGATTTTGAAAAGAGATTTGCATAATCAAGGACGTGTTTGGATTTGAGTTATTGCTAAGTACATAGAAAATTAAACCAATATAAAAACACTAGAAAATCATTTCACTGCAGGGAAAACAAAATGCATTGGAAAAGACAAAATAATCGTAGCATATAATACTGTTTACCTATGAGTAGATACCACACTGTTGTTGTTTAGTTACTAAATCATGTCAGACTCTTTGTGACCCCATGGACTCTAGCCTGCCAGGCTCCTCTCTCCTTGGGGTTTCCTAGGCAAGAAAACTGGAGTGAGTTGTCATTTCCTTCTCTAAAACATGAACTTCTTGATTGAGACATCACCTATGAAGTATTATCTGAAAAAATTTGTATCTAACTACCAACTGACAGAAAATCCAGAGACAAAGGAAAATGTTAAAGGAAACTGCTAGCATAAAGTCAGAAAGCCCAGAGTGTGCAAACTACAGGACAAATGATCAAGATTTTCCAGTAAATGAATTAAACATAAAAGACGTAGAGGAAGAACCTGGAAATTAGAAACTTCGGAGGCATACAAACAAGTGCAGTCAATGGGTCTTATGTAAATTGTTAATTAAATGTTGTTCTGTAGCCGTTAATTGAATGTTGTTTTTCTACTAGTTGAGAGAAAATAATGATATTTCTCACTATACTAGAGTCATATAACTCTGTTTTGCAAAATGGAATTGTATGGGAGGATAAATAGTGTTTTTATTATAAAGCACTTAACCTATATTGTATGTTTAGGTTTTTGAATTATTTTCTTTAATTAAAAGAAAATCAAAGGAAGGAAATCCTCATCTTCACTTTGGAGAGTTTGACAAGAATTTTCCTCTAAAGTGACTTAAAAGATCCCTCTCTTTTCACTTCAAAGTGTCCTTGATTCTTAGACTTGCCTAATCTTAGCAGAGCTGACAGAACACAGCATTTAATAAGATTTCATCAGTGTCCAGAAGTGCTGTTTTACCCTAGGTAACTCGAAACAGAAAAGAAAAATGCATATTTTTCTATTAATCAAAATGTTTCAAACGAGCTTTTAGGGTATCCTTGGGCTACCAAAGTCCTGTTTCTTTTTCTTTTTTCAATAGACATCTCTGAAAACAGGGCAGCTACAAGCTATAGCAACATTAAGAGGCTTATTTTCTTTCAGATACAATTAAAAAAACAAAACAAAAAAGCAACAACTCTACTCAGGGTACTTGATGGGCCTAGCATAGTTTCTCACACTTAGTAGGCACATGTGTAGGGTTGCTTGAATTGAATTGTGTTCTTAAGAGACAGCATGGGGTCCTGAAAATAACTACTTTCTAGTCTGTGTGGTTGTTTAGCCACTAAGTCATGTCTGACTCTTTTGCAACCCTATGAACTGCAGCATCCAGGCTCCTCTGTCCATGGGATTCCTAGTCTAGTCTGTGACTCACCATCAAATGCTCTTGGGACCTTGCATAAGTTACATCACCTTTCTGGGCCCCAGTGTCTTCATCTTCAAAATTATGACAATGAAGTAGAAAAGTGCCATGAGCTTTTCCAACTCTGACATTTGATGGATACAAAAGATTAACACCATTCCTGCTTCTCATGTGGTAAGGTAGTATTGGAGATATTAAATTATGTTTTCTCTGATGTTTCCTCTTTTACCCCATATTCTTTTCAAGCCTGAGTCAAAAGAGGTTTGCATCAGGTCTGAGTACTTGAGAGAATGAGGATCTTGTGTGGATAAAGGGTGACCAAAATTGTATGTTCCTACCCAGATTCCCTGGTGTTTTAATCCTGCGTAAATCTGGCAGAATGTTCATCAGTTCAGTTGCTCAGTCATGTCTGACTTTTTGCTACCCCATGGACTGCAGCATACCAGGCTTCCCTGTCCATTACCAACTCCTGGAACTTGTTCAAACTCATGTCAACTGAGTTGATGATGCCAGCCAAGTATCTCATCCATTCTCCTGCCATCAATCTTTCCCAGCATCAGGGTCTTTTCTAAAGAGTCAGGTCTTCACATAAGGTAGCCAAAGTTCCTTTGGCATTGCCTTTCTTTGGGATTGGAATGAAAGCTGGCCTTTTCCAGTCCTGTGGCCACTGCTGAGTTTTCCAAATTTGCTGACATATTGAGTGCAGCACTTTCACAGCATCATGTTGTAGGTTTTGAAATAGTTCAGCTGAAGTGCCATCACCTCCACTAGCTTTGTTTGTAGTGATGCTTCCTAAGCCCCACCTAGCTTCATACTCCAGGATGTCTGGCTCTAAGTGAGTTAGAGCCAGACATCCTGGAGTCTGGATGGTTATCTGGGTCATGAAGATTTTTCTTGTAGAGTTCTTCTGTGTATTCTTGCCACTTCTTCTTAATATCTTCTGATTCTGCTAAAATAAAATGGAGTGTAGTGAGAAATCCCTGAGTGCTATTTTCCCTTGAACCACTGGATAGAAATGAAAGCAAACACTAACAGGGTAAAATAAAATTATATTTTATTTATTTATTTATTTTATATTTTATTTATTTATTTTGCTATATATATAATATATATAAATTATATTTATATATTCACTATATATATTATTCAAAATATTCATTTTAACTCTTTTTTCTTTGCATCAGCTGGTTGTTTTGGTGTCCTATAAAGACAGTCTTAAATTATATAAGAAAAGAGGTTTGACATTTTTGTCACATAAAATGCAATGGACTGAATCGTGTCCCTCCACAATCTCCATGTTCAAGTTAAATCCCTAGTGTGACGGTATTTGGAGATAGGGCTTGTGAGGTGGTGATAAAGCTTAAGTGCAGTCATAGCATGGAGACCAATCTGACCACACAATTCTTCCTCTCTCTCTGCCATATGAAAGCACAGCAAGAAGGTGGCCATCTGCAAACCAGGAAGAGAGATCTTGCCAGAAACAGATAATGCTGGCACTCTAGTTTCTTGAACTCACAGCCTCCAGAATTGTGAAAAAATAAATGTGAAGTCTGTGGTGTTTTGTCATGGTGGTCTGAGCAGGCTAACAAATAAAGCCTTAGGAAAATCAACGCAGATGGATCTACAGTGAACTTTGTTAACATCAGAATGTCCTCAGAGGTAGGCTGTGGCAAGATACTGGAAGAGGTCCATTTTCATTCCAATCCCAAAGAAAGTCAATGCCAAAGAATGCTCAAACTACTGCACAACTGAGCTAATTTCACATGCTAGCAAGGTAATGCTCAAAACCCTTCAAGCTAGGCTTCAGCAGTATGTGAACCAAGAACTTTCAGATGTACCAGCTGGATTTAGAAAAGGTAGTAGAACCAGAGATCAAATTGCCAGCATCTGTTGGATCATAGAAAAAGCAAGGGAATTCTGCTTCACTGACTACTCAAAACCTTTGACTATGTGGATCACAACAAACTGGAAAATTCTTAAAGAGAAGGGAATATCAAACCAACTTACCTTCTCCTGAGAAACATGTATTCTGTCAAGAAGCAACAGACTGGTTCAAAATAGGGAAAGGGGGATGTCAAGGCTGTATATTGTCACGCTGCTTATTTAACTTTTATGTAGAGTACATCATGTGAAATGCTGGGTTGGATGACTTACAAGCTGGAGTCTAGATTGCCAGGAGAAATATCAATAACTTCAGATATGCAGATGAACAACTCTAATGGCAGAAAGTGAAAGGAACTAAATAGCTTTTTGATAAAGGTGAAAGAGGAGAGTGAAAGAACTGACTTAAAACTCAGTATTGAAAAACTAAGATCATGGCATCCAGTCCCATCACTTCATTGCAAATAGAAGGGGAAAAAGTGGCAGCAATGACAGATTTTATTTTCTTGGGCTCCAAAATCAACGTGGACAGTGACCACAGCCATGGAATTAAAAGATGCTTACTCCTTGGAAGAAAAGCTATGACAAACCTAGACAGCATATTAAAAAGCAGAGACATCACTTTGCCCTCAAAGGTCTGTTTATTCAAAGCTAGTGTTTGTCCAGTAGTCCTGTACAGATGTAAGAATTGGATGATAAAGAAGGCTGAGCACTGAAGACTTCATGGTGTTGAACTGTGGTGCTGGACAAGATTCTTGAGAGTCCCTTCGACTGCAAGGAGATCAAACCAGTCAGTTCTAAAGCAATTCAACCCTGAATATTCATTGGAAGGACTGATGCTGAAGCTGAAGCTCTAATCCTTTGGCCACCTGATTCGAAGAGCCAACTCTTTGGAAGAGACCCCAATTCTGGGAATGATTGAGGGCTAGAAGAGAAGGGGGTGACAGAGGATGAGATGACTGGATGGCATCATCAACTAAATGGACATAAGTTTGAGAAAACTCTGGGAGAGAGGAAGGGCAGGGAAGTCTGGCATGCTGCAGTCCAGGGGGTGACAAAGAGTCGGACCCACCTTAGGTACTGAATGACAACAAAAATAAATTATTTGAAATAATTAAGGATAAAACTCAAACTATGATCAGCGTTTCCCGGTGAATGAAATCAGAGTAGAAAGCTACCTGAAGAGCTGGTAATTAGATCTAATGGACTGTAAGTAAAATCGAAAATGTTCAGTGCCATTGATTTTATTCTTAACCTCCTCCCTCTTATTTAGAACCTGTGAATTTTATGCTGACAAGGGGGCAAAACTGAAGAAAAGTGGGAGTAAGTGGTGCTTGTACAGTGATTTTGTGGGGATTTCTGGCTACCCAGTTAGAAACCAAGGAGCACCCCCTTGACATTCCTTCTAGAGCACAGAAGTCTCTTCATTTAAATTTCTCCACTCAATCCCTGCCAGCAGCATACAACCTATCTTATCATAAATAGAAATCAAGAAACATCTACTAGATTTTAAAAGGAGACCCTCCTCTATCTTTGATCACTTCTTTTACTTACAAAGGGGCTTCTCTGGTGGCTCAGATGGTAAAGAATCTGCCTGCAAAGGGGGAGACTCGGGTTCAATCCCTGGGTTGGGAAGATCCCCTGGAGAAGGAAATGGCAACCCACTCCAGTATTCTGGCCTGGAGACTCCCATGGACAGACAATTGTGGCTAAATCAACCACAGAATTTTGAAAGGTCACTTGAATTCTGCTTGAATTATTGGAATATTTGTTTTCTATCTTTGTGTTTGTTAGCATATACATTTCTTTCAGCTAGCTTGTTTAGATTGTATTGAAATTTATTTTCCCGTAAACATACCCAGGACAGAGATAAGCTTCAGAACCTGCAGGCCAATAATATAAGTTGATCTATTACTAAAATCAACTTAAAATGAATTTTATTAAATTTGATACAATTGATTACATTTTATTAAATATTAGAATTCTCAACTCATCCAGAATGAATTTAAATTGCATGTAGAAATTTGATTGTACATAAAAGCTGTAGCTACTGGAGATCTAAATTTTCCTTTTCATCTTTATCCAATAAGCAAAATTTAGCCTCACCTTGGTTATATGTTCCTTGTGGTTTACCTGTGATAACCATCATGTCCCCTCTTGATTCTGGTCATCGAAAGCCCCAGTGAGGGGCAAGGTATCATTTTTTTCCATTGGATCTTTGTCCTCGACCCTTCAGTGTAATACCACAGTTCAGTGCATGTCAATATTTAGATTGAAGTCCTGGAAAGAGCTCCAATTACTTACACTCACTCTTGGGCCTGATTTTCACAGTCCGAACTCCTTGTATGACCTCTATGCCCTGGTATTTCAAAGGAAGATTGGATAGCATGGTACTGGCTGTGATGATGAAGGTTACTAAAAATGACAAATAACTGACCCTTTAATAAGATTTAATAACAGGTTTATTGAGCTGTGAGGTTGTCAGTGGTAATGAGATTTTATTCTCATTTTCTCACATCTCTTTTAATTTACAGCAAATTGGAAAAAAATTGTTTTTAAGGGGTACCGAAAATATGATTCATGGCTTTTGCTCATGGATATGTTAAGTTCATTAAAAAATTATGAAGATGCATAATGCCCAGGGTAAACTGAATACTCATAAAACATTTTACTTAAGGTAAAATTGATTTCAAATGTGCTGGGGGAGTGAATATTAGTTAGCCTTAGATTAATTCCCTTTAGCTTGGAGACTAAATGTACGGGGCAAGGTAGTTCTTTAAATTAAATATGGCATAATTAAAAGTGCAATAAATTGAAAGAATTACTTTATTTGATATAACTCTATGCAATCTGGTCTCACTGTCTGATTCTGTTATGGCATTGCCAATGAGTGGTGACGACCAGGTACTGATTTTCAACTATATTATTCTTCACTGTAATCACCTTTCATTATAACACTTATCTGAAAGGGTACATCGATCAGAAAATGCCCATTAATTACACTGCTAATGGTCAGCAAGTGAGAGGATTATGCTAGAATGAATAGGGAATGAGCTGTAAGTACCTTTGGGATAGCGCTCTAAGTACAGCAGTGGTACCCTGGGCGATACTGAATTGGTAGGCAAAGATGCCAACCTGGAGCCAGCAGGTAGCATGCATTATTGACCTTTCATTTACTTGGAAAACTGCAGGAGCTGAAGCCCAATATTAACCAATGATACTCAGAGCTTCTCTGGCTTGGAAAGGCTTGGGGAATGTAGTCCCCTGATAATGCCCAGAGATGTTTCTAAATGGCATGGCTTGATTATGCTTTAGGTTTTTGAAGGCTTTCCTTTTCGTGCTGAAGAAGGATGAAATTTGAAACATGAGCTACAAGCTTTTTATAATTGAATGTAAAGTATGGCAAAGAATAATGAATTTTAGATAAATTGTTTCCAAATACCTAGTGGGTTAATGGGTGCATTTATTTAGTGTTCTTGTATATTGATTTTTCTTGAAACAATTGCCATATACTTTAGAACTGTTGCAATGTTTATTAATATGTGAATTTGTCATAGAGTCTTTATATAGCAATATCTATCTTTGACTCCATTGGTATTGAAATTACACTTCTATTTTTTTAAAGCTTTATTTAATGTTTAGAAAAATCACACAAAAATTGTCTTATTCTTGTATGGTGAGATATATTGTTGTTATAGATTTTAAATACTATTGTGTTTAAAAATTAGAGAAAAAGGAAATGAAATAATTTTGACTGACTTTAATATAGAAGTGAGGAGTAAAAAATTTAATGATTAGAGAATGAAGAAAATGGGATGATTATGGACTGTTCTCTTGAGAAATTAGAGTATGAATTGATTTTCATGCTTGAAGTAAGGGAGGGGAGAATAGGCAGGAGAGCTGCAAAGACTTTTGAAAGGGAGTGAAGTTACTCCTCCTTTATCCAACTTCACTGCTAACACAAAAGAGAACATTGTGGTGCTGTTCTTGAGATGAATCAGAAGTGGGACCCATCAGAAAGAAGGAGCATCCCAAAATGAATAAATGAAGAAATGAATGACCGAAATGATGATTTTCTTAAATATCACTGCTCTTTACTTGTCTCTTGGCAGAAACACAAGAAACTTAAAATTACTATGCTATGCCAGTTAGGTTTTTAAGAAGTGAAGCATTTAGTTTTTTCAATTCATTTCTTTGTATTCTTTATCAAACAAGTTTATTTTCTTTTTATTTTATTTTCTTTCTTAAGCTGTATGAATATACAGCTTCTTTGGGGGTATTAAGAAGATAATGCTTTTGTCTCTTGTGGGTGCCAAATATAGGACAAATTAACATTCAGCATATCTATTACTTGGAAATTAAAACACTATTACATTTTTCAGAATGATTTCTTTTATTACAAAGGTATATTTAATTAGGCATTTAAAAATGAAGTGTTCCTTGAAATTTAGAGGTAATTTTATTATTTCCATAATTCTCTTGCCAAATTAATTAGATACTATGGGCCAAATATGTAGTTAAAAATCATCAGATTAATGCAAATGACATTTTATATATAAAATTAGATAGTAGACTTTTAGAGCTTTTAAAATTTAATCTGAAAGGCAATTCTGAAAATAGTTCTTTATATAAAAATTAAAGATGTTATTTAAAATTAATTCTAAAGCTAAAGGACAAACATTATTTCAGATTAAATGCTATAGGACAAAGATTAATGGTGAAAATCTTTAATTAGTGGGAAGGAATTGAGTGGAAAATTATTAACTTGTCCCTTCATAAATCTTTAATACTAATTGATTAGTACTTTATATTTAAAGATATAATCACCAGAGTGTAAATAAGCAGTGTAACTCTTTTTTAATGGTGAGCTAAAATATTCTACCAGACATATGAAAGGCAATGCCTTCTGGAATAATTTCAGTATCCTATTTCCAGGATATTGGAAGTGTTTTATTAGAAAAACTAAATAGTTGTAAACTTTAGAATCATGAAGAAAAAAATAAAATGGCCATGCCACATGACTTGCAGGATCTTAGTTCCTCAAGCAGGGATTGAGACTGGGCCTGTGGCACTGAAAGTGCCTCATCCTAACCTCTGGACTGCCAGGGAACTCCCTAGAGTCATTTCTGAAATTTTTAATCTCTCTCTCTGCTGCAAACATCACCCTAGCTATTTCAGAAATACTAACTTTACCTCTATTGTTAAAAAATTTATTTCTTGAACTGTCATTAGGTAGTCTTTAGAAAAATCTCCTAAAATTTGTTTTTAATCTCTTAACCATTACATTTATTTTATAGAACTGTTAATACATGTATAAACTCATGCTGGTCTAAACGTGGGCATTTTTTTAAAAAGTTGCTTCATTAATGAATATAACTGGGAATAGTTTTCTCACCTTCAATAGTCGTAGAGAAGTCTAAAGAGTAAGGATGAAATGAAAACTCAGTTAAATTTTCATTAACATGTGATCAATTATTTGATGAAAATTTATTAGAATTTCTCTTGAGGTGAGTCCTGGGTAAAAGAAATACTTTGATAAAATGATTGTGGTAGATGATGACACCCCAAAGACATGTACAGGTAATAAATAAATGGTGCCTAATCTTCTGGAAATGAAAGAAAAAGAATAATTTTTGTTTTTCCTAGAAGAAAAATAGAAGATAGCAACAAGTAAGCTATCAGAATGCTGTGTGTTGTATGATGCAGTTAATTCACACAATTCCCCACAAATGCTTGCTGTGAGTATATTTCTAGAAGTGAGAAAGTGCTGAATTTAGCCACACCTGTTGATATGAAGTGAAATAGATTCAGTGTGCATGAAAATAGAAGCCAAGGAAAGGTTCTAGACCTAGAATTGAAATCTGAGCTTCTTGAAATTACATATAGGCCCTTATCTCTAGGTAACTCAGTGGTAAAGAATCCACCTACCAATTCAGGAGACACAGGTTCGAACCTTGGTTTGGGAAGATCCCTTGGAGGAGGAAATGGCACCCCACTCCATATTCCTGCCAAGAGAATCCCATGGACAGAGGAATCTGGTGAACTACAGTCCATGAGGTCGCAAAGAGTCAGACTCGACTGAGCAACTGAACATGCATAAGCATTATTATCAGCACAGTAATGAAAAATGTCTGACTCATAGTCTTTAGGAACCAGGAATGAGATTGAAGAGGGAAGCTTTCTAAGTTGTCTCTGGTTACCATAACAAATGGGGGCTTTCCCAGTGGCTCAGCGGTAAAGAATCCACCTGCATTGCGGGACTGCAGGAGACCTGGGTTCAATCCCTGGGTGAGGAAGATCCCCTGGAGGAGGGTATGGCAACCCACTCCAGTATTCTTGCCTGGAGAATCCCAAGGTCAGAAGACACTGGTGAGCTATAGTCCATAGGGTTGCAAAGAGTTGGGCACGACTGAAGCCACTTAGCAGGCACACACACACACCATAACAAACGTTATAGATTGAATGGCTTAAGCAACAGACATTGATTTCTCACAGTTCTGAAGGCTGGGAAGTATGAAGATCAAGGTGTCAACTGATTCCGTTCTTGTTGAAAGTGAAAAGTGAAAGTGATACTCACTCAGTCGTGTCTGACTCTGGGAGCCAGTGGACAGTAGCTCACCAGGCTCCTCTGTCCATGGAGTTCTCCAGGCAAGAATACTAGAGTGGGTAACCAGTGCCTTCTCCAGGGGATCCTCCTGACCCAGGGATCAAACCTGGGTCTCCTGCATTGCAGGCAGATTCTTTATCATCTTAGCCCCCAGGGAAGCCCCAGTTCTTGCTGAGGGCTCTCTTACAAAACCATCATTAAGCTATATTCTCATGTGAAGGAGAGATCATCTTTCAGGTCTTTTCTTAATAGGGCACTAATCTCATTGTACTACACCCTCATGACCTTATTACCTCCCAAAGGCCCTCGCCTCCAAATACCATCACATTGGGAGTTAAGGCTTCAATATATGAATTTTGACAGGCCACAAATCTTCAGTCCATAGCAGAAGCACTATTTACAGAAGATGGAGAAAAAAAAAAAGACTTCATTGTAATGTATGGAAGAACAGAATTGGACAATGCAGTGGTTCTGAGGATCTCATTTTATAAAAAGCAAAGTTTTACTTTTTTTTTAATTTTTAATTTTTTTTGTTTTGCTTTATAATACTGTATTCATTTTGCTATACATTGACATGAATCAGCCACGAGTGTACATGAACTCCCAATCTTGACCCCCACCTCCCCCCTCCCGCCCCGCAAAGTTTTTAAATAGATCATTTCCAATAAGAATGTGTTACTTCTTTGACCCAAATACAGTTATCATTTCTTTCTGTTTTCAGGACTGCTAAAATAGCACTCTTATTAGCAATAATTTATGAGAAGAAGTTCAACCATAGTTGAAAATGTCAAGTTCATTCAGCCACTCAATAACATTGAATGGTGAGGGTTCAGGGTAATAATATACAGCCTTGACGTACTCCTTGGTATTTTGGTGGACATTTTATTCTATAATATATTTTAATTTTAAGGAAATGTACATATACTGGAGTGGGAGGTTATCCTCAAATATTTTTCTTTCCTTGAAGTGTATGTACTAAAAAAAATGGAAAACCAATGTTTTAATCAACTTGTATTTTTGTGACCAGTTAGACACATTTGTGTTTGATCCTATTCATTTTCCTGTCAAGAAATATTTATTGAGTGAATATTGCTGTGTGCCAGACAGTCACAGTGCCAGGCAAGGAGGATAAGGTGATAATCAAACATATATGGGCCCTTGTCTTTACCAAACCTATATTCTAGAAGGAAAAGTAGACAAGAATAAGAAGAGTTATATAAGCATAGTGACAGTTGGGAGTGGATAAGTCTTATAGGGAAAAAAAGAAGCAAGTAAAAAGTTGAGAATAGAGAATAAGGATGGTGAGGTGGTATATTTATTTACAGGGTGATCAGAAAAAATCTTTGAGGTGGTGTTATCTAAGATGAAACTACTAGTCAAGTGCAGGATAAGGGTCAGAAGAGAATTCCAGGCAGTTATGCATAGGTTTTCTTGCTAAGTTACTTCAGTTGTGTCTGACTCTTTGTGACTCTATGGAGTGTAGCCCGCCAGGCTCCTCTGCCCATGGGGATTCTCCAGGCAAGAATACTGGAGTTGGTTGCCATGCCCTTCTCCATAGGATCCTCCCAACCCAGGGATCAAACCCGTGTCTCCTGTGACTCCCACATTGCAGGCAGATTCTTTACTGCTGAGCCACAAAGGAAGTCCTGCACATAGGCATATTCTTGGAATTAAGACCAGTGTGACCGAGATTATACACTGAGGGTGAAAATGGTACCTGTGTGGTTACAGGAGCACACAGGTATAAGGTCATGCAGAACCACAAAGACAGAGATTGTCAAATTACTGCTCCTGGGAAAGATTTTGCTAGTGCATTATAAGTACAGTTTAACTGAAACACAGCCATGCTTATTCCTTTTTATATTTTTATAGTTGCTTTCATGATACAAGGCAGAGTTGAGTAGTTGTGAAGGAAACTGTATAGCCCACAAAACCCATAATATTTAATCACTGGATCTTTACAGAAAAAAAGTTTGCCTATCTCTGATATAGAACATAGAGATATTCTGGATTTCAATCTAAGAAAAATGAGAAGCTATTAGTGGGTTTTAAGCAGAAAAATATGACTATTCTGGTTTATATCTTAAGAATATCCCTCTGATAAATGAGTGAGGAATGGATCAGAGAGGACAAGTATGGAATTAGAGCTGTTTTAGGACATATTAATTGTAGCTCTGATAAGAGATGACTGTGGCTAGTCCATCATACAGTGGAATATACAAGACTTACTTTTGACTTAGATATGAAGGACTGAAGGGAAGAGTAGAGCCAAAGGTGGATCCTAAGATTTTGGTTTGAGTAACTGAAAGTTGGTTTGGCTTTCTACTGATATAGGGGAAAATGGGTTTGGTTGGGGTATATGGAAACAAATTTTGGAAGAAAAAAATAAAGAGTTTTCTGTTTATTGTAAGAGTTTGAGATGTCAAGAAAGAAGTCAAATAGAGAAATCCAGAACTTAGAGGAGTGGTCTAGGCAGATGACATAAGTTTGGGAATCATACACATGATAATTCTAATTTATACATCTGGCATTTAATGGCATACCATTTAGAGAACATGCAGAGAGAAAAAAGTAATCACACAAACCAGTACTGAGGTATCTCAGAACTTAGAAATCAGAGGAAGAGCATAAGTGAGCCAAGGAAAGTGAGAGGAAGCAGTGGAGATGGGTGTCTAACCAGTGATGTCACTGAGGTTTAGACAAGAAAATAGTATTTTCACACGGAGTGGTCAACCTTGTTGAAAGCTTCTGAGAAATCAAGTGAGCTAAGAAAAAAACAAAACAAAACAAACATTCTCATTGAATTTGGCAACATGGATTTGCCCTCCATGGAGGTCCTTGGAAACTTGCCTGAAAGATTTCCCATGAAATGAGAGGCAGAAACCAGTTTGTAGAGGACTTCAAGGTGAATAGAAAGTGAGGAAGTTTGGGAACTCTTTAAAGAGAGACCATTGAGGAAGTCTGACCATGGATGTGAGCAAAGTGAGGCCATATCTAAACTAATATATGGGGCTTAAAAATTATTTTAAATTATTTAATTATATATTATTAAATATGGGAGTTAAATATATGTATTATAGATTATTTTTTTTGAAGATAACAATGGTCTTTATTAGATTCTTTTATCATTATTGTTTACTATTACTATTATTATTACTGTCAGACCACTTGCAATCCACCCTCTTAATAAAATTTTAAGTGTAAAACATAGTGTTGTACACAACAGGTACAACACTGTACAACGGATCTTTAGAGATAATCCGCCTCATGTAACTGATTTCTTTAAAAAATAGTGGCAGCTACCACAGCATATTTGAAAATAATGGAAATGCAACAGTAGAAATGAAAGGATTTACAATATAGGAGATTGAAGATTAGACCATGGTAAAGACCCTGATGCTGGGAGGGATTGGGGGCAGGAGGAGAAGGGGACGACTGAGGATGAGATGGCTGGATGGCATCATGGACTCAATGGACGTGAGTCTGAGTGAACTCCGGGAGTTGGTGATGGACATGGAGGCCTGGCGTGCTGAGATTCATGGGGTTGCCAAGAGTCGGACACGACTGAGCGACTGAACTGAACTGAAAGGCTTTGTGAAGAAAAGAAGGAATTGGTTCTCAAGCACATGGAATGAATTGAAGAGGGACACTGTAATTGGAGAGAATAGAAGGTTCAAGTTCAATCGGTTTCTAGGATTATTTGTGGGAATAGGATGAGAAATTTGTATATAATGGCTCCAGTTTCTGGTTGGAATAAGAGGCAATTTCACTAGGAGACAGTGTAGCAGAAAGAGGAGGAATTGTATAGAAAGGGGAAAAAATTTTGACACTATCAAGTGCCAATTGATAAAATGAAATCTGTCAAGTAAGTTGTGAATTTCTTTTTCAGAAACCGCCAAAACTGAATGTTCTGAATGCTGTTAAGAATTTGTGACAGTAGCTTAGGTGGTTAGGACACAGATTTTGGAGTAAGGACAAATCTGAGTTCAAATTCTGCCTTTATTTCTAGCTCTGTGACTTCAGGCAAATTATTTTTACTTCTCGGACCCTCAGCTTTCTTGCCTGTACCATGACTATGACACATAACTTACTTAAAAATGAAATGTTAGTACATACAAAGTCCTTTGAGGAAGTGAAATAAATCCCTCATAAATGACAGCTATTGAGGCTTCCCTGATGGCCCAGTGGTAAAGAATCCACCTGCTGATGCAGGAGATACCTGGGTCAGGAGACCCCCTGGAGAAGGAAATGACAACCCATTACAGTATTCTTGCCTAGGAAATTCCATAGACTGAACCTGGATGATTACAGTCCATGGGGTCAACAAAGAGTCAGCCATGACTTAGTGACTAGACAACAACAACAATTTTTATGATACATGGTTATTTCCCTTATAAAATGAGTAAGAGAGCTTTATTTGAACCTTTGACCATTTTCTTTCCTTGTGAGATATTTTATTTGTTATTAATTTAGACCAAACTATTTTTAGTTTGATACCCAAACTAATGCATTGCCTTCAATCTCTTTATGTCACCATGTCCCCACCTTCAATAACAACCAGAGGATTGCCCTTTTTTGAGGGAATAAAGGACAAAAGAAATCCCATATTTGTTTGCAATTAAGGAAGAAGGACTTTCCAAAGAGATGAGGGATGAGCAGAATTCTGAAGGGTAACAGGATATTGATGGAGAGAGCAGGAATGAGTTTGTAGGTCAGTGGGTGGGTAGTTTGAATGAGAAAAGATATCAAGATGAAAATGAGCAATCACATGTAGGAGATGGCATGCATATTTTGCTTGTGGGAGCAGAGAGACTGTAGTGAGAGGTAATGAGAAATGAAGGTGGGATGGGATCCTAGGGGTATAATATTAGTGGAAAACTCTGGAGGCCAGAAAGTGCTTGGGATGCATTTAATAAGTGACATAGAAGCACCAGAGATTGCTGAGCAGGCAAAGGACCTGAAGAAAATGAAGTTAGAGGAAAATCATTAGAGTGTCTATGAGTAGCTGGGATCTGACAAAAAGAGATTGGAGGCAGAGAAACTGCAACTCAGGCTTGAACTGATGAGGATCTTGGATTGAGTGACTATGAAAGTGGAGAGGAAAGGGTAGATTAAAATGACCTGATTCTAGTCCTTGTGGGAAGGAGTGTGAAAAACAGAAAGATAACAATTGAAAATAACTAAAAATGTGAAAACCTAGAGTCCAGAGAAGGCTTGGAAATGGCAGTGTTTTGAGGGGAGGTGAAGTGGAGGCAATGGGAGAAAAAAAGAGGAATGTTTTAATGAGGTTGTACATGCTTATACAATTTCACTTATTTCACATGCTAGCAAGGCAATGCTCAAAATCCTTCAAGATAGGCTTCAGCAGTACATGAACCTAGAACTTCCAGATGTACCAGCTGGATTTAGAAAAGGCATAGGAACTAGAGATCAAATTGCCAACATCTCTTGGATTAGAGAGAAAGCAAGAGAATTCTAGAAAATCATCTACTTCTGCTTCACTGGCTACTTGAAAATCTTTGACTATGTGCATCACAACAAACTGAAACATTCTTAGAGATGAGAATACCAGAGCACCTTACCTGTCTCCCGAGAAACTTGTATGCAAGTCAAGAAGCAACAGTTAGAACTGGACGTGGAACAGACTCAAAATTGGGAAAGGAGTACATCAAGGTTGTGTATTGTCACCTTGCTTATTTAACTTCTGTGCAGAGTACATCATGAGAAATGCCAGGCTGGATGAATCACAAGCTGGAATCAAGATTACAGGGAGATAAACAACCTCGATAGGCAGAGAGTGAAGAGGAACTAAAGAGCCTCTTGATGAAAGAGGAGAGAGAAAAAGCTGATTTAAAACTCAGCATTCAAAAAGCTAAGATCATGCTACCTGGTTCCATCACTTCATGGCAAATCGATGGGGAAAATGTGGAAACAGTGACAGATTTTCTTTTCTTGGGCTCTAAAATCACTGTGGACAGTGACTGCAGCCATGAAATTAAAGGACACTTACTTTTTGAAAGAAAAACTATGACAAACCTAGACAGCATATTAAAAGAGATATCACTTTGCTGACAAGGGTCTGTATAGTCAAGTGAAAGTGAAAGTGAAGTTGCTCAGTCGTGTCCGACTCTTTGTGACCCATGGACTGTAGCCCACCAAGCTCCTCCGTCCATGGGATTCTCCAGGCAAGAATACTGGAGTGGGTTGCCATTTCAAAGCTATGGTTTTTTTTCCCAGTAGTCTTGTATGGATGTGAAAGTTGGACCATAAAGAAGGTTGAGTGCTGAAGAATTGAGGCTTTCAAATTGTGGTGCTGGAGAATGTTTTTGAGAGTCCCTTGGACAGCAAGGAGATCAAATCAGTCAATCCTAAAGAAATTAACCTTGAATATTCATTGGAAGGATTGATGCTGAAGCTGAAGATCCAATAATTTGGCCACCTGATGTGAAGAGCCAACTGATTGGAAAAGACCCTGATGCTGGGAAAGATTGAGGGCAGGATGAGAAGAGGGTGACAGAGTATAGGATGGTTGGATGGCATCTTTAATGAGTTTGAGCAGACTCCAGGAGATAGTGAAGGACAGGGAAGCCTGATGTGCAACAGTCCATGGAGTCCCAAAGAGTCAAACACGATAGCAACTGAACAACAGCAATGCATAGCTGTGTCTGATGCTTTGTGACACCATGGACTATAGCTCGCCAGGTTTCTCTCTTCATGGAATTTCTAGGCAAGAATACTGGAGTGGGTTGCCATTTCCTCCTCCAGGAGATCTTTCTGACCCATGGATTGAATCTGCATCTCTGCATCCCTGCCTTGGCAGGCAGATTGTTTACCACCAGGCCACCTAGGAAGTCCCAGTGTTTTAATAGAGTGAGGGATAAGAAGACCAATGTATATGAAACTTACATTTGAGTTACATAATGAAAAACTAAGACTATTTGGGTAATCTCGGGCCACAATGTTTTTGTTTAACTTTGCCTATGGATCTAAAACAAAGGAAAACAAAAGATAGTGAGTTAAGCTATGTATTCCTTGGATCTGTGTTTCTAATTCTCAGTCTTCTCTCTACTGTGTCACCCTTGAACACAGGCATTTCAGGACTGAGGATATGAAAAGGGAGTTTGCTATGAGATTTGGTACTCAGTGCAATACCTCAGAACTTCTACCAGCCTCTCTGCAGCTTGAGAGTGCAAGATTTTTGAGAGTTGGAATTTGTTGAGGAGATGTCTTAGAGGCCACTGATGCTATGGGACCAAAGTCCCTATGACTGACATGGGATGGGCACTTAGCATGCCAAGCACTGTGCCTGGTCCTTTGAAGATGTATTTCATAGTCATCACTTATACATGGCTCTCTTTGCAATCTATGGAAATAATGCAGTCTGTGTTAGAAGTAAAACCTTTCTCCTATGAAAAGCTCCTGTGAATATCTTAGTTTGAAATGTCTTTCTTAACTTTTTCTGTGCGTAAGGATAGGAAAGACTGTGCCCTTTTAAGATTGATCAAATCACAGAATTACTGTTATCTTTAACACGTTTAAGGTAACTTTAACTGTGAAATAAAGTGTAAATTAGCAGGAAAAACATGTTTGGTTTCTTGGCTAAGATGGGGAAGTTTTAGCAGTTGACATCCAGCTGGTTTTTGTGTTTAGGTTGTAAGCATTCTGTGTTTTTAATAGTGCTGACAAAATTTTTAAAAATAGGAATATGTAGTGAATGTAAAACCCAAGTCCTCTCTTAAAAAATCTCATTTGATTGATTTTGTATATGCATATCTTGTTTTCCTATGTAATTTATTATGTATTATGCATCTTATATGCCTTTTGCCCACATAGAGGTACATATATGTTTTTATAATGTCTGCATCTTTTCCAAGTTTAATCTCCCAACTTAGTGGACTTTAATATCTTTTAATATGCTAACTTGTTGTTGTTTAGTGCTAACTTATTCTTATAGCAAATATGGTAAATTGTGCTTATTTTACTCCATTTCTAAAAGTACTTTTAGATGGCCTAAAGATTTAAATTAAATGTGCATGTTATGTTGGCTTTTAATTGCATGCTTGTAATTTCTATAGATAGTGAAAATATTTTACTTTCTTTAGAAATAACTTTTGTACTTCACAGCTTAATAAAAATATTATATAGTTAGTCATAATGTGTGAAAAGGAGTTAATCTATTTAAAATTTGAATTTGTAAAGAATACTCCTTAAAAAAAATTAACCCAATAGTGTAAAACTATTAATACACATAGTCAAGGGAAAACTCATTTAAAAGTGAAGAAGTCAATGATTTTAAATAATAAAGTATTTGACCAGCTGTCTATGGATTAGGCAGGAACCAGTGTGTGGGCAAAAGTCTCTATATTTGGCCACACTGAATCACCAGAAAGTACATTCCATCTCCTCTCTTCACTTAATGGCCACGTGGGTTGGACAGTGTTTTTCAAATTGAATTCCATGGTTTTCTGAAGCATCTTTGAATGTAGTAGTAGCTCTTTGAAATTAAGTGTGATTTTTGACAGACAGCCTTTTGTTAAAGCAAGGTGAGAACTTCTTAAGCATGAATTGAAAATACATGTCTCGTCTTCAGCTCACTTTATAAGACTTTTCATGCTTGCGTTGAAAGGACAGTGAAGATTGCTCACTTGAGTGGTCTCAGGGCTTCAGTGGAGCCTATGCAAGTATAGTAGCAGACTTCTCTCCACTACAGCTGGTGGTCACAGTCATTCCTCAGCTCTGGCTGAGCACTGGCTGCTCTGTTCTCTGGAAGCTTCGCTGAGCCTCTGAATGATGAGAGGTCAGACACTAGCCCTTCATTATTCAGCTCAGGAAGTTTGCTTTAGGCACACACTTCCCAAACCCTACCTCCAAAATCTTTTGGGCAAGCATTTTAGAAAAAAGTTTTCTTTTTTTTTCCCTTCCCTAAAATGCTGCTGCTAAGTCACTTCAGTCATGTCCGACCCTGTACGACCCCATAGACGGCAGCCAAAATTAAGATGTTGGGCTTGAGAACCTCTCATTGAGAAGCTGGGGTTAGAGGAGTACAGAAAGGAAGAAAACCTTTCGGTAGAGTTAATTTTTTTTCCAAAATTGGGTTTAAGGGTAGCTGGTGGAGAAGAATAAGTCTTAGGAACAGAATGAACTTAAGATTATTAGGAAAACTGCACCGCTGGGACTTGACACTATCAGCCCATGAATCTCGTTTGTGATCTCCAAATCTGATCTTAGATATTTTTTTTATCTGAAAGCAGAAATTGAAACATTTTAGACTTTTTCATGAAGAGGAAGTCCAACTCCTGATCTGTTTTTAAAAGAGTAGTTTCTTTTATTTTTAGTGTTTTCAAAGCCTGCTCACCAAACCCAGGCCAGTCCAGGGTTTCTTTCTTAGAGTTCCACTTACTGAAGTGAGTGGGTCATCCCACTGCTGGTCACCTTATGCATGGAAATTCAGCATCTCCTTTAGAATCAAGTATCAGAGGTACTGGTTCTTGACTGACAGTCAAGGCTGAATATCCATATGTGAGGAATAAATGAACTAATTAATTCCCAAATTGTCCTTCATTTTTGTGTCTTCCTACTCTTCTCACACAATGGCTGACCTTGGAGAATATGTCTTTTGAGAGAACCAGCAGTGTTCCTTATATCTTCCTGAATGTTGATGAACCTAACAGAAAGTGGTGGAAGAAAGCTGGTCAGAGATATTTCAGGAATGGAGGCCTCTGCTTTAACCTGTTTTTGGAAGCATACTATACTATGGGAATGGAGACTTGAGATTTCTAGATGGAAGTGTAACAAAGCATGGATTTTTACCCTCTTTGTGCCTGTTAGGAATACAGAGTCAAGCAAGGGTCACTAATTTTTGTATCAGGATTTTTTTTAATAGCAAGTAGTAGAATGCCCAATTCAAACTGATTTAAGATATTTGTTAAGTTATAAAAAGTAAAAACCTGTGAATAAAGTTGTTTTTGAAAGTCAGCAATGAAATTATTTTCACCAGGACCAGATTCTGTCTCTTAATTTTGTCATGTAACCTTTATGGTATGGCTCTTTTCACTAATCAGGTAGCTCCATGATAAAGAATCCACCTACAATGCAGGAGGTGCCAAAGATGCAGGTTTGATCCCTGGGTTGAGAGGATCCCTCAGAGGAGGAAATTGCAACCAATTTGAGTATACTTGCCTGGAACATCCCATGGATAGAGAAGCCTGGTGAAGCTACAGTCCATGAGGTCACAAGAGTCAGACACGACTGACCAGGTACACATTAGCCTTACACCTTACTAGAGTCAAGTGTGAATGCAAGTGTCCCACAGTGAGGTTAAAGTTCTGAGACTAACTGTCGGGAGCCAGAGTGAGGAATCCCACCCGTGACAGGGTGACGTGGCAAACTCAGATGGCAGGGCAATTTGAGTCATCGGATTTCTCCCTGGTTTTTCCTGAACATGTGCCCCCCAAAATAAGAATTTGTCTGTTTTCCCATTATTTTCTGACTTTCTCTGGAAAAAGTTAATTCAGAGCTTTGGTTTCCTGCATTTGAAAGTGTTTCAGCCCAACCCCCCTTTGATAATACTCTAGCCTGCCTAACAAGTTCCCCTGACCTTCTACAAGCTTGTAAATTACTCACAACCTCCCAACTGTGAGGGGCACAAAAGCCTTAAAGTATCCTAAAGTTTCAGAGCCTTTTCAAATTCATATTGGTGACAGGATTTCACGGTTAACTCAATGATTGCTGCCAGACCTCCTTATTTTTTATCTATCAGGCACACAGGAAGATGTAATCAATGTAAATGGGATATGGAAAAGGATATATAGTATATATAGTAGTTTTGATGTTAGCAATACTAGACTTTTGCTATAAATCACTGTACTTCCTTTTATTACAAATTGCTGTATTTTTAGTATCCTAAAGTTTCAGAGCCTTTTCAAATTCATATTGGTGACAGGATTTCACGGTTAACTCAATGATTGCTGCCAGACCTCCTTATTTTTTATCTATCAGGCACACAGGAAGATGTAATCAATGTAAATGGGATATGGAAAAGGATATATAGTATATATAGTAGTTTTGATGTTAGCAATACTAGACTTTTGCTATAAATCACTGTACTTCCTTTTATTACAAATTGCTGTATTTTGGCATTCAGACTTTGGAAAGATTGACACAAATGAGTCTTCTGGTTAACAAAACCTCATCAGATGAGAGCCATAGAAATGTTAACAGGCCTCTTGGCCAGAAGATAATGTAAACCACCTGACACCTTTTGTAACGGGAGAGTATGCAAAAAAGAAAGCCTTGTCTCAATGAGGGTCAGGACTGCTGCCCCTGTATAACTCTGCATATTCCATTATGTACAACTTGGGGTATATAAGCTGAGTTTGAAAAATAAACGGCCCTTTTCTCCCCTTCCTTTTTCCCTTTTCCTTTTTTCCCTTCCCTTCCCTCTCGGAGAGTCTTGCACCGATGCTGGGCTTCCCCCGTGTCTCCTATTTTTTCTAATTTCTGGCTGAATTCACATCTGGGGCGTGGAGGCTCGCCATGTCTACTTACCTGTCCCGGCTGCTAAGATCCGTAAGAGAGAGAGCCCAGGGCAGGGCACTCTCCGATATTCAAACGGACGCCGGTGGCCTAAAGTAGATGGTGCAAGCTCCTTGTCTGGAACTTTATTGGCTTTCCACGTAAACCAAGTTATTCATCCTTCTTTTCTCCATCTCAAATTTTCTACTATACTATTTCTTCTTAATCTATTCTTATATTTCTAAATAAATACGTTTTTCCTTGCCGACGCAGTCCCCCCTTCGAATTACCTTGGATCCACCGGGGCTGGACCCTGGCAACTAACCCTGTTTGAATCTAAAACTGATTCAACTTGAACCATTGCTCATGACTGAACCAATGCCTGACACCGAGGGGAAGAGATAATCAAATTAAGCAGGCTGAGGTCATATAATTCTAGATACTGAAAGTAAACTTAGCTTTACAGGAACCATGTTGTCTGCAAATAAAGAAAGGCTAGGTTCCTGAATGAAAGTTGACATGCTGCTAGCCTAGTGAAATAAATGGATTCTGGAGATTCAGAAGCAGTAGTTATCTACTCTGACCCTGTAGTTCTTTCTCCTGAAAGTATGTTTACAGAGAGACTTAATACATATTTCACAAGACCAAGATACCTGAGTAGTGAAGTTATATAATAAAAAAGTTTCTATCAACTTGCTCCTCATTTGAAAACATTTTTTTTCTTTCTAATTATAAGGTATTTCATTGTAAAGCTCAAGTCTATACTAGATTTACTTATGACAATACAATCATCAAACATTATGTATGTGATGTACTCCAAATAACTGTTGCAAATGTGTGTTTATAGCTCTTTTTACAGCTAACATGAAAAGACTAACAGAGATCAACTGAAACTTGTCAAATATTTTGATGACTGTATGTAATCTTAACACATTAAAATTTTGAGAAATACAGAAAGGATAAGAGAATTCAATGAAAAAAACAAAGAGAAATTTCAGTAGATGCTGAAGTTATATAATCCATTGTGTATCAATTTTGTCTTATCCTAATAATCCTGTTATTAAAATTTTTTCTCATGTCTAAAGACTATTGTGATATTATTTCTTAGTACAAGTCTATGGCCAAAAAAAGAAATCATAGATTCAGCTGAAATCTTATTTATTCTTACGATTTTACTACTTCAAATAAAAATCTGCCGCTGTCAGTGTTTCATCCTTTTTTTTTTCTTTTTCTTTCTCAGATTCTCTGAGAACTGGGTAGGCTTCTATTTCCCCTGTGAATGAGATCTGTTTTGTAAACAATTGATGTAGCTTTGTTGACAGTTCTGACAGGTCTTAGAGATTCAAAGGGAATAAAGATAAGAAAAACATTGGCAAAATCTGCATGGGTCCAAAAATGTGCAATATATTTCATGTTAATATTTTAGATTAAATGTTGCTCTTTATTCAGTTATTCTGAGTAAGATACACATGCATTTGATACATATGTACGCATATATTGTATTTGATGGAGGAGGCTTAATATTGAGATAATCAGGATATATACTTTCTATACAGTGCTAGCAGGTAAAATTTTTAATAAATTAATAAGGTGATGAGTTTTACTTTTCAACTCTGTGCTATTGAACTGAACCAATATAATTGGCCAATTTATTTTGGTGTTATTGAAGAATATCATGTTCTTTTCCAGGAAGTAATTTGGGTCTGATAATCTCACCATTCAAAGAACTGTGTCCCAGGTTTACAGTTTTTGGTTAAGAGTAGTTGGGCCAAAATAGAAATGCAACAAAGAGTGATGGCCATAGAAACCAGGTGGCCATAGAAACCAGGATGTCACGATGGCACTGTGGTACCTCTAAGTGCAAGGGAGATGGGAAGGCAATTTGAGGAAAGACTCAAATAGGTATTCATAGATGGCCAATTAGTTTTTAAATGAGGGAACAACCAACGCTACAGTTAAGACTATAGTTAATATAACCTGCTGTTTGTTTCCCTGGTTGGTTCAGGAGAATCCGTGTGCTAATCTATACCTATTTGTAGAATTTGCATCAGGATCATTAACAAGCATCTATTGAGAATCAGCCATGTGAAATACATGTGCTAGGCCAGAATATTAGAAAGTCACAAAGATTTCTATTCTTGAGGACATTGAAAAGAAGTTAGGGAAATAGGAAATATTTAAAAGCATAAATATTAATACTAAGTAATATGGGTTAATTCATAGTATAAATTGGGGTTAGTAGATACAATATGTTATGCATAATGGCTAAACAAAAACATAATGGATAAACAGCTAGGTTCTTACTGTGTAGGACATGAAACTATATCCAATTTCCTGGGATAACCCATAATAGAAAAGAATATTAAATATGTATGCATATGTAAACTGAATCAATTTGCAGTATAGCAGAAATTAGCACAATTAACTATACTTCAATTAAAAAAATGAAAATAAAGTCATCAATTTTTTTAAGGATCAGATAGTAAATATTTTAGGATTGTGGGCATTTGGTCTCTGTTGTAGCTATTTAACTCTGTTGTTGTAGCATAAAAACAACTAGAAGTAAATGAATGAGTGCTGGGGTCCAGCCCTGGTGGATCCAGGGTGATTCGAAGGGGAGATGGATAGGCGAGGCAAAACTTATTTATTTAGAAATATAAAAAGGGATTAGGAAGAAATAGTATAGTAGGAAAATTTAGTGGAGAAAAGAGGCTGAAGAACTTGGTTTACAGGGAAAGCCAATAAAATCTCAGAACAAGAGATTTGCACCATCTACGTTGGGCCACCGGCGCCCACTTGAATATCGAAGGGTGCCCCTCCTTAGGCTCCTTTTTGTGTGGATCTTAGAAGCCAGGGCAAATAAGTAGGCATGGTGAGCCTCCCCGCTCCAGATGGGAATTCAGCCAGAAAAGGAGAGGGATGGAGAGGGAGAAAGAGAGAGGCAGAGAGACACTATATGGAGATCAATGGGTAACACAAAGTTATGCAGTGTTAGCAGCTCAGACTCTTATCAAAACCAGGCTTTTCTCTCTGCATACCTAGTTGTATACACAGTCTTAGGTGATTTATATCATCTTCCTGCCAGAGAACCAATTAACATTTTACGGCCCTTTTCTGATAAGAGTTTGTAACCAGAAGACTTATTCATATTGTTCTTCTCAAAGTCTGGTGCCACTCTCAGAAAACACTAAATAAAGTTACATTCTTACATAGCAAAGATTCAGCAATTTATAACAAGTAAAAGGAGTACAGTGATTTAAAACAAAAGAAAAGTAATTAACTCAAAAATCTAATGTTGCTAACATCAAAACTACTATATACCTTTTTCCATATCCCGATTACATTGATTAATATCCTCCCAGGTGCCTAAATGATAAAGAATATGGAGGCCTGGCAGCAATCATTGAGTCAACAGTGAAATCCGTCACCAATATGATTTTTAGCTCTTTAGAAAAGGCTCTGTACCTTTAAGATGCTTTAAGCTTTGTGACTCTCATGGTTGGGGGGCTGTAAACAATTTACAAGCTGTAAAAAGTCTGGAGGAACCTGTTAGGCAAGTTAGAGAGTTATCAGAGGGGGTTTGAACTGAAACATTCCTATCAAATGCAGAAGATTGAAGCCCTAAATTAACTTTTTCCAGAGAGTGTCAGAAGAGTGGAAAAGCACAGTACAATAAGGCAGGCAGATTCTGGTTTTGGGGGTACATGCTCAGGAAATACCAAGGGAAACCCTGAGGCTTGACTTGCCTTGCCCATCAGGCCTCTCCGCATGACCTTGTCATGGGTGGGATTCCTCATGTTGGCTCCAGGCAAATGAGTGTGATGTGTTCCAATAAAACTCTATTTGTGGACATTGGAATTTGTAATTCATATAATGTTCATGTCTTTTCAACAATTTAAAACATAAAACCTATTCTTGGCTTGCATGTTGTACAAAACCACATGGACCAGATTTCGTATGTGGCTGTAATTTGCTGATTCGTGGTATAGATGATAACTGCTCTGGCTTACTGGGGTACAGTCAGTTCAGTCTCTTAGTTGTGTCCAACTCTTTGCGACCCCATGGAATGCAGCATGCCAGGCTTCACTGTCCATCACCAACTGCTAAAATTTGCTCAAACTAATGTCCATTGAGTCGGTGATGCCATCCACCATCTCATCCTCTGTAGGCCCCTTTTCCTCTTGCCTTCAATCTTTTGTAGCATCAGGGTGTTTTCCAATGAGTCAGTTCTTTGCATCAGGTGGCCAAAGTATTCAGTTTCAGCTTCAGAATCAATCCTTCCAATGCATATTCAGGACTGATTTCCTTTAGGATTGACTGGTTTGATCTTGCAGTCCAAGGGATCCTCAAGAGTCTTCTCCAACACCACAGTTCAAAAGCATAAATTCTTTGGTGCTCAGCTTTCTTTATAGTTCAGCTCTCACATCCATACATGACTACTAGAAAAACCATAGGTTTGACTAGATGGACCTTTGTTGGCAAAGTAATGTCTCCACTTTTTAATATGCTGTCTAGGCTTGTCATAGCTTTTCTTCCAAGGAGCAAGCGTCTTTTAATTTCATGGCTGCAATCACCATCTGCAGTGATTTTGGAGCCCCCAACCCCCAAAATAAAAAGTCTCTCACTGTTTTCATTGTTTCCCTAGCTATTTGCCCTGAAGTGATGGGAGCAGATGCCATGATCTTAGTTTTCTGAATGTTGAGTTTTAAGCCAACTTTTTTACTCTTCTCTTTCATTTTTATCAAGAGGCTCTTTAGTTCTTCTTTGCTTTATGCCATAAGGGTGGTGTCATCTCCATATCTGAGTTTGTTGACATTTCTCCTGGCAATCTTGATTTCAGCTTGTGCTTTATCCAGCCTGGCATTTCACATGATGTACTCTGCATATAAGTTAAACAATCAGGGTGACAATATACAACCTTGACGTACTCCTTTCCCAATTTGGAGCCAGTCTGCTGTTCCATGTCCATTTCTAACTATTGCTTCTTGAACTGCATACAGATTTCTCAGGAGGGTACAAGGATGTGACAAATTCATTGTCAATGACTGACTTCTAAGAGGTAAGTCAAATATATAAGACTATTTGCTCGAATTTGCAACAACTATGTTTAGTCTCCAGCGTCTTGCAGTCAACTAACTGGTTATTTCCAATGTAAGCTCAGAGGTATATGTGTTGCCATTGGGTAATGGTTTGATGTCTAAAGCATAAGGGTTGGATATAAGACAGCAGTGAGAGATAACTGAAAATGTGAATAGGAAGCAGAGATCTCTGAATGCTGAGCTGAGCGGGTTATTCTTCAAGAAAGAAGTGCTTTAGAGGCTTCTGAGCTAGGGAATAATCTGTTCAGAATTGTGCTTCAGGTGGTTTAGAGTTTAGACCAGAAAGATGAAAGAAAAGAGTAAGGGAACTAACATTATTGGACTTCTGTTATATGTGGGAAACTGTCTAGAAGTTTGTTAAATAATTTCTCCATTTAGTGACATGAAAGGGAAAGCCAGTTTGTAAAGTACTGCAGGAATGTGCTGAGAAGGGCAAGGTGCTAGAAAAGTCTTGTACTCTTTTGCTTCAGACTGAATGTAGCAAATACAGGAAAGAATCAAAGAGAATTCAAGGGTTCCCAGCACAGGTGACTGAAAGGATGTATTGGGAAGTCAAGAGGAGTTGGTTTCTGGAAAGATGTTTGGGCAGAGAAACATGGACTCATTCAAGTAAATTAGCACTGGTCAACAGACCGAAGTTCCCAGAGATTCAGCAGAAAATTAATTGAGTTTTTAGTAAATACTGCCCAAAGATGACTTTAAAAATTGTTACTATATGCCTTAAATTATTAACAGTTGCTTGTATTGTTGCTTTGTCATTTCATTCATAACAGTGGGTATGGAAAGTTTTGGTTATGCTTTTTGGATTAGTAAAAATGTTTGGATAGCTGAAAAAAACACTCAAGACATTAAGGAAAATGAATACAAATACACAGAAATTGTCACACTGAATTTAGTAGTTTCAGAAATTGGGTGTATTATGAGCAGTAATTGTTTTAGTTCCAAATTAAATATGTCAAAATCCATGTGTTTAACACCTTTAACATATGCCTCAAACATATTCTATTTCTTATCCGCCTAACATTTGGTTTATGAATTGTAAAAAAAAAGAAGTTAGGGATTTGATTTTCAGAGGCCTTACTGCTTTAGTTTGCTGCTTGTAGCACCTATTCTTTTTCAGTAGAAAATCTTCAAAATCACAGACAGTTTCTTTTTGCTTTTGACTGATCCATTCCATTTCCCCCGAGTACCTTGTGTGATTACCTAGATGTTGTCACTGCTCTTTCAGGCTTTTGTCTGAGTGGCTCAGTTATTCTGTTCACTTTGATTATTAATCTGCCAACATGTTCACATTTTCTAATTTAGAGAATTAGTAATGATTTCTTGTGATGGCCATCTTCAGTGATTGCATTATTGGTACCTGTGAATGCTGAGGAAGACTGGCTTGGAGTCACAGTTCCTGACATTTTAATATTTCCACTGCTCTCCTGAGGAGGTTGGATGCATGTAGAATTAAGGATGAGGCATACTGCTGGGTCTGTTTAGCTGTGTAAAACCAAGAAGGCAATTTTGTATCTCTCCTCCTTTCTTCCTCTTTCCTTATTCCTCCTTCCTTATTTCCTGTCTTCTTTTCTTCTTTCCACTGAAATATTCATTCCAGGCAAGCTGAGATGAGGGAAACAGAAGCTGTTTTAAATCTTCCAAGTGGGAATGATTTTAATATGGGAAAATAGAGGCTTTTATAGTTACTGGATAGACTGGTGGCATAGGAGTCAGGGAAGACACTGCCTCTAGAATCTACACCAAAGTAGAAGATTCTCAAGCAGGTCCTTCTTCTTCTCCTTAGTTTGCCAAGATATATTCAAAATCTTCTCATTGGAAGATTTTAGTGGAGAACAACGTGAGGAAAGGAATTCTGGGAAATGTAGTTCCAATCTCCTCATCTCTGCCCCTCAAAACAGAGGACAGAATAGATGCAGAGAACAATGACATCAAGTTGAAAACACTTTGACATATTTGCTGAGCCTCTATCAAGCCAGACAAAGGTGAATGTGGTGATTTCTACCCTCAACATGCTCACAGTCTGGTTGAAGTGAAGTGAAAGTCATTCAGTTGTGTCCAACTCTTTGTGACCCCAAAGACTGTAGCCCACCAAGCTCCTCCAGGCAAGAATTACTGAGTAGCTTGTGATTTCCTTCTCCAGCGGATTTTTCTGATCCAGGGATTGAGCCCAGGTCTCCTACATTGCAGGCAGATTCTTTACCATCTGAGCCTCTAGGGAAGCCCCAGAGTCTGGTTAAGTTGACCAATATGTTATTTTTCTAAGATGGTAAATTTTGCTGAGCAACTATGCCAGGACAAATTCCCCCAGTAAAGCTCTGTTACAAAATGGATTATTAATCACCAGGGTTATTTATATCCTAGCTCATATCAAGTCCTCAGATGTTAGTAGCTCAGTTCAGTTCAGTTCAGTCGCTCAGTCGTGTCCAACTCTTTGCAACCCCACGAATCGCAGCACGCCAGTCCTCCCTGTCCATCACCAACTCCCGAGTTCACCCAGACCGATGCCCATGGAGTCAGTGACACCATCCAGCCATCTCATCCTCTGTCGTCCCCTTCTCCTCCTGCCCCCAATCCCTCCCAGCATCAGGGTCTTTTCCAATGAGTCAACTCTTCGCATGAGGTGGCCAAAGTACTGGAGCTTCAGCTTCAGCATCATTCCTTCCAAAGAAATCTCAGGGTTGATCTCCTTCAGAATGGGCTGGTTGGATCTCCTTGCAGTCCAAGGGACTCTCAAGAGTCTTCTCCAACACCACAGTTCAAAAGCATCAATTGTTCTGCGCTCAGCCTTCTTTACAGTCCAACTCTCACATCCATACACGACTACTGGAAAAACCATAGCCTTGACTAGATGGACCTTAGTCGGCAAAGTAATGTCTCTGCTTTTGAATATGCTGTCTAGGTTGGTCATAACTTTCCTTCCAAGGAGTAAGTGTCTTTTAATTCCATGGCTGCAGTCACCATCTGCAGTGATTTTGCAGCCCCCCAAAATAAAGTCTGACACTGTTTCCACTGTTTTCCCGTCTATTTCCCATGAAGTGATGGGACTGGATGCCATGATCTTTGTTTTCTGAATGTTGAGCTTTAAGCCAACTTTTTCACTCTCCTCTTTCACTTTCATCAAGAGGCTCTTTAGTTCCTTCACTTTCTGCCCTAAGGGTGCTGTCAGTGAAAGTGTGTTGCTTTTGTTCAGTGATTAAGTCATGTCCAACTCCTTGTGACTTCATGGACTGTAGCCCACAAGGTTACTCTGTCCATGGAATTCTCCAGGCAACAATACCGGAGTGTATTGAAGTTTCCTTCTCAAGGGGGTCTTGTTGGACCAGGGATCGACCCACATCTCTTGCATTGGCAGGTGGATTGTTTACATGGAACCACCAGAGAAGTCCACAGTAAAAGCTTGATTGATATATAACCATTACCAGAGATATAAACATTGCCCCCCAGCATACGTAATATAATGCCACTCAGTTCTCAAGCTACTTTTCACAATATTAATGATAATTAAATTATTTTCAGTTAATTATTGATGAGAAATTAATTTCAAATTACAGTATCCCTCTTGACTGGGTAAAACATGCATATATAAAGAGGGTAAAGTATTATATGAGAATAACTTCATAATACTTCAGACCAGCTTTGTTCATTTTAGCACCATGTATCACTACATTGTAAAGATGCTTTCAAATGGAATTTAGTGACTATAGATGACTGAGGATTTGGTGAAATTGATGTTTCCAGTCTTAGCCCTGTCATGTTTGTAATACCTTTCAACAGGGGCATGTGATACTTTGAGAGATGAGTACTATGGATGAGAAATTAGCTGCCTAAATTATATATTGTCTCTTCCAGACTTAGTTTTCTCAACAAGGTGCACTGAATCATAGGGGATGCAGAACTCAGTAGCAGAGTGTTATATTTAAATGTGTGCTTGTGGCAGCAATGCATGAACACACCTGTACACAGCTGCCTTCTATGGCTCCCACATCCCACATGCAGGATAAAATCTTAGCCCCTTATCATAGCCTAAAGCCTGGGCTCTGCAGTCTCAGAACTCAGAGCTTCCTCACATTGTCTTTTCCAAGTCCTTCCTGATTTGTTTTGTCATCTCATACCTGGATATCCTTGTAAATGTGTTCTGCTCAAATTGAGACTCTGTCATCTCCCCTTCTCCTTTCCTACCTTTACACTGGCACTCCAAGCAACCCGATTCCTATTCAGTTTTTATTACTCTGAGTCCTGCCATGTGCTGCATCCTCTATACCCATGGGACTCATTGCTTGACTATTTTCCCATTTAAATTTTCATTTTGATGGCTCGGTTGCTTTTCAGTTTTTTGCATCAGACTAAAAGCTCCTCAAAGATGGAGACTATTCTTATGCAATTTGGCACCTTTTAAAAAACATTATTATTTATTTATTTGGCTGCACTTGGTCTTAGTTGTAGCATGCGGGATCCAGTTCCCAGACCAGTGATCGAACCCAGGCCCCAAGCACTGGGAACTCGGAGTCCTGGCCACTGGACCACCAGGGAAATCTCACAGCTTGCCATCTTCAGAGCTGATCAGAACCCTCGATACATAGTAAATGCTCATTAACTGATAAATGAATGAATGAACAAAGCTAGGGAGCAGGCAGCTTATAATCACAGTGATAAAATGAATAAAATGGAACTAACTTTCCACTTATCCTCATTTTATTACTTTATAACTGTAAGTATTATAACTTTTTAAAATCATAATTCTCCAAATGGAAGGAATTATGGATCTTCCATAGTGTTTTGCGTAATGCCTTGTATTCTGCTGGGGCCCTCAGTACAATCAGCAAGGCCTGTAATAATGAACTAAACTGGCTAATGTATAATTTTTCCTTCTAATTAATTCACTCTCCCTAGTTTACCTTGCAAATCCAGCTGCTGGGAGAAGCTCTGATGGTTATGGGGTTAAAGAGGAAATGGTCATAATTTTTATTTAGTGTTTTCCATATAAATGTACCTCATTATCTGCTGTACCTCATTATATATGATCTATTTTATGACCATTTAGTTCTCCTTAGCAGTCCTGTTTTTATTCTGTTATGCTTGCTGTCTAAACTCTCAACTTTATGACTCCATTACCCCAGCTCACTGCTGTCTGCTGTCCCACTCCCACTGCTGAGGCAGATAATACAGCCTTGCTGTTGCCAGCCAGCATTTCTAATAAATTCCTCACCTACAGACAGGCAGCAGCGTAGGGCACAGCAGCTCTGTGTAATGCTTTCATATCACATCACTAGACTCTCATTAGGTACTTGTGAGAGAAATTACCACTGAGGCTTCTTCAGGCACAATAGCATTAATGAAGTTAGGAAATGACTCCCACAGATGTTTGACACTCAATCAATCCTACTTAATTTAATTACACTCCTGAATGAAAGACAAAAGAGATGCTCTTGTAGTCCAACTCTTGCTTTTTATTTTCTCATATGCCTTTTACCCCCTTCTGACTTACTTAATCCTTGCTGAGAAATGTCAATGTAATTAAATTATAATTATTTAAAAGTGGACTTTGTTATAATGCTTTGTATCATTTTCCACTTCTCTCCCCCTACCAAGCTACAAGTACTTGAGAGCTCTACTATGTAAATAGAGTGGTGGAGTGGGAAGAAAATGGCTCTTATAACCTTGATTCATCCACGTCTTACACCTCCATAATTAAGGATACTGATGATGCTGCCACTTACAACTCTATGTCATGAAATTTTGTTCAATAACATATTTTCAAGGAATTTGAATAGATTCTGGGAAGATTTCTTTTTACCAGTCTTACCATGTTGGAATAAGTTTATAAATAACCAGCATTAAAATTAAGTGATACTATACTGTACTTTGGGCTTCCCAGGTGGCCCTGGTGGTAAAGACCTTGCCTGACAATGCAGGAAATGTGAGAGATTGGAATTTGATCTCTGGGTTGGGAAGATCCCCTGAAGAAGGAGATGGAAAGCCGCTCTGGTATTCATGCCTGAAGAATCTCATGGACAGAGGAGCCTGACAGGCAACAGCCCACAGGGTCACAAAGAGTCAGGCACAACTGAAGTGACAGCATGCAAGCATGCATACTGCAATTTATTTGCACACATAAGACTACTTCAGTCTTCACAATGGCTTAGAAGCATGAGTATGATTGTCATTTTAGAGACAAAGGATTTAAAACAAATAGTGGTTAAGTGCTACCTTGTTCAAGACTTTATGGTCAATAAACAATGATCTTAAAACTTCAACTTTTTCCCTTCATTGTTGATGTGAAGTCACTCAGTCATGTCTGACTCTTTGTAACCCCGTGGACTGTAGCCTACCAAACTCTTCCATCCATGGGATTTTCCAGGCAAGAGTACTGGAGTGAGCCGTCCTTCTCCAGGGATTCTTCCCCACCCAGGGATCGAACCCAGATCTCCTGCATTGCAGGCAGATGCTTTACTGTCTGAGCCACCAGGGAAGCCCATTCATTGGTTCATTCAACTAACAATTGCAGTATTCCTGGAACTGAAAAAGTTGATGAATAGATATATGGCGAAAAAGCCAGGTGGTATGGCTTGGATAGACCTATGCCAAGGAGGCAGTGGGAGCAATTGGAGGAAACCAACTAGGACATGAGAGGTGCTGATGAAAGAAAAGCCAACAGACTCCAAGAAGTATGGAGCATACACTGAAATAAAAGCGGCTCAGCGAATGGTTTTTTTTTTTTTTTTCTTTTTCTTCATGGTAGTGTGATCAGATTGAATTTTATTTATTTATTTTTTTTTTCAGATTGAATTTTAGGAAGAATCCATCTAGTTTTAGTATGGGTCACGTTAAGAATGCTTCACAGAGTGGATGCACTGCCTTATGCAAAGGTCGTAAACACAGGAAGAAAAGGAGAATTGGGAGGGATGATTGTAATTTTCACTTTGAATGTAGTTTTCTTGTCCATGGGACATGAAGGTGGATACATTGGTGTGTGGCTCAGTAGGAGGATCTGGCAGTGAGGGTTGTGTGTTTGTTCATTATATTACTTAATACCTTATGATTTTTATCATAGTCATTTGTTTACATGCTTGTCTTCTCTGCTGGAGTATAACCTCCTGAGGGCCCAAACCACTGTCTTCTTCAAGTTGATATTCCCAGGTTCTAGTAGATGTTTGTTGAATTAGAATATCCTCAAATTTCTTTCTTGGAAGTTACGTTTTTAAAATTGCTCTTTTATTCAATATTAAATGTAGATTATTTGTGTATTTGTATTAACTATACCATGAAAGTGTTAGTCACACAGTTGTGTCCAATTCTTTGCGACCCCCTGGACTGTAGCCCACTAGGCTCCTCTGTGGGCTCCTCCGTGGGATTTTCCAGGCAAGAATAGTGGAGTGGGTTGCCATTCCCTTCTCCAGGGCATCTTCCTGACCCAGGGACTGAACCCACATCTCCCACAAGGCAGACAGATTCTTCACTGTCTGAGCCACCATGGAAGCCCATAGTGAAGGTTTACCATAACCTCATTTTGAAGTTCTAGAAATTGAGATGTGCACTTTTTTTTTTTTTTTTGCTGTACCTATGGCATGTGGGATCTAAATTTCTGGACCAGGTTTCAAACCCACACCCTTTGCTGGGAGGCATTGAGTTTTAACCACTGGACCACCAGGGAAGCCCTGAAGCTACTTTTTAAAATTTCCTAATATTCCTTAACTTCAAATGCTACTGGGCTTCCCTGGTGGCTCAGACGGTAAAGCGTCTGCCTGCAATGTGGGAGACCCGGGTTCGATTCCTGGGTCGGGAGGATCCCCTGGAGAAGGAAATGGCAATCCACTCTAGCACTGTTGCCTGGAAAATCCCATGGACGGAGGAGCCTGATAGGCTATAGTCCATGGGGTTGCAAAGAGAAACGACTTCACTTTCACTTTCAAATGCTACTAGCTGCATGATGTCTGAATATAGTCCTCTTGCCAATTTTACCTTCCAGTTTTCTCTGGGGCAGTGTAAAGAAGAGGGGAGCTTGAGGATTCATATTTGTATAGAATCTTTTTGCTTCTGAGATCTGCAGACAGACAAAGCAGGTTGCAAACCTAGCCCAGCTATCTGAAGGCTCTATGGTCTTTTGCAAGTGTGTTGCTGCTGCTGCTAAGTCACTTCAGTCGTGTCTGACTCTGTGGCAGCCCACCAGGCTCCCCTGTCCCTGGGATTCTCCAGGCAAGAACAAAGGAGTGGGTTGCCATTTCCTTTGTTAACCAACCTTAATTTCCTTCCTATAATGTAAGGGTAATATAATCTTTGTTACAGAACTTTCAATTAGCTAAACAAATATTTATTGGATATTAATTATGTGTCAGGCTCTGTAATGGGAGATGAATTTGAGTATCTGCCTCTTACAGTTCCCTTTCTGGGGAACTCCAAAATCTTTTTTTGCCAATCAGCACCTATTGGGAAGATGATAGCCATAAAAAGTACCTCTTTCTTCTGAGGAAAGGTGGACAACTTGGGATAGTGAGCTTTTTGATGGGTATGGGGGACCAATAAAGCCATTTATGCCAGTATAAATGTCTTTAATAAACTGTTTTGTTTCATTATAACACCAAAATTACATCGTGAAATAAGACAAAATTTTAAATGCAAGATTTTGAACTGTATGTATCCTATAAGCAGTGGAAACCCTTTGTAAAATTTTAAGTCAGGGAGAAAAATACCCACATTTACCCACATTACTATAGTTCCTCAGTGGAATCTTATAGTGATTTGGGTCAAGGTGATGGTAGTAGGATGGAGAGAAAAGGCTGATAAAGAAATACTTAGAAAATGTAATCAAATATATTTGGGAATAGCATGAGTATAAGTGGGTGTTAAAGGAAAAGGAGTCATTCAGAAATACTACTCTTGAGCGCTGGATGGTAGAGACAGACAACACAGTAAGAAAAGCAGGCTTACTGATAAGGTGATGAATTGTGTTTAGTTTGAACTTGATCAATTTTATGTGCTTGGGATACACGAAAGTGCAGATGCTATGGAAGCAAGATTTAAGTGTCTGGATTAACTCTATAATATTCCAGCTTTCCATGGAGCAGTACTATTGCTTAGACAGCTTGATAAATTTGATAAAGCCTAAGAAAAACCGGGTATCTACTGGAGTGCTCTAGGTTGCTGATTTCAATTCTTCCATTGCTCTTGCTTGGGCAGATGGGTGGCTGTATTACCAGGTGCATGCCTGATGGCTCACAGAGGCAACTGGATTGGGAATGGCTTAACCAGCTGGTTTTTTCCAACTTCAGAATAGGACAACAGATGAGAATTCTAAGTTGGATAATCCAGAATCCCAATAACACAAGAACTTAATTTGGAAACAAGCCATTTCATCTTAATGGGCTTAATGTAATTAATATTTATTGTATGTTTATTTGGATTCCATGGTGGCTCAAATGGTAGAGTCTGCTTGCAATGCAAGAGACCCAAGTTTGATCCCTGGGTTGGGAAGATCCCCTGGAGAAGGAAATGGCAACCCACTCCAGTATTCTTGCTTGGAAAATCCCATGGACAGAGGAGCCTGGTGGGCTTTGGCCTGTGGGGTCACAAAGAATTGGACATAACTGAGCGACTTTTATTTATAGGACTGTTTTGTTTTAGGATCTTTGTGTAACATTGTGTCAAATACAGGATTACATGGCACAACAATGTTTTATTAATCTGTTAAAAGGGATTTCTTATAATTTTCTCTTCCTTTTTACTGCCATATATATTGCAAACCTCCTTCCTATGTGTAATAAAAGAACCCTGTAGACGAAACACAGAAGACCTTATGTGTTTGGTTGGTATTATATATTCTTGCCAGTCTTAATCTTCCCATTTGCAGAAGGTGACTAATTTGAGAAGGCAAAATGTGCAATCAAGGCTTAAAAAAATGGTGCTAATTACTCCTTTTCTGTAGGAGTAAAGCATTATCTATTCTGAAAATTGAGTGAAATTACACAACAGTCTCAGGGGATAAATGTGTCCTATTTATAAATCAAAAGTTGATAGGTAGGCCTTTAGCACATGCTTTGAATATTAATAAGTAAGGCTTAATGTCTGAGCATTAGGCTATTATTTTATGACCGCATTTGCTAGAACAAGCAGACCTAGTCTTAAATGCACATCTATGAGACTCCAGGGATTGATAAAATGATTGGAAATAATGGAAATTCAAACGAGGCATGTTGTAGATAATAAGGCTCCGGTTCTTTCTCTCTTTGCAACCACACCCTTTGCCTTGTGACTGCAGTTTCTTCTGGCCTTTATGCAAGTTTGCCTACATGATTTGTTTGATCAGTAGCATTTTAGGAGGTGTGGTGAAACTGAAGATTTGAAAAGTATTTGCTCATTTGGGCTTCTTCGACTATCCATCCCCTTGCTATGAAAAGAACAGGTCTTAGTTCTGTAATTCTGGGAGGATTACAGGGATCAGTGGAGCAGAGCAGACTCCTGAGAAGCCTGGCCTAGAGCAGCCAACCCTCTGACCCTCAGATCCACAAGAACAAATGGTTGCTGTTTTCAACTGTTGAGCTTTTATGTGGTATATAAGGCAACAGTAATATGATATTGGGCTTCCCAGGAGGCTCAGTGGTAAAAAAATCTGTGTGCCAATGCAGGAGACACAGGAGATGTCTATTCAATTCCTGTGTTGGGAAGATCCCTTGAAGAAGGAAATGGCGACTCACTCTAGTATTTTTGCTTGGAGAATCCCATGGACAGAGGAGCCTGGTGGGCTACAGTCCATAGGGTCACAAAGAGTTGGACACAGCTTAGTGACTAAACCACCACCACCAATGTGATATTAGCTAAATAATATGGGGAATTGCAGACTCAACAAAAAGACCCTAGCTAATGTTAGTAACCAATAACCTGAGGGGATACAAGAGAGAGAAAAGAGATGGAGATTGAAAGTAAGAATAAGAGCACAGGAGAAAGATAGGAGAGGGAAATGGAGCTTGAGACAGAGACAAACATTGACATTGGATCAACACATAATTCAGTGCAAGAGAACACAATGGTTCTGAGGTTAAAGTGAAAACACTGAGGAAAGTCAAGGGCTTGGCACACGAGGAACGGAAACATGAATGCATCCAGAAAAAAGGTTCAAGCGGATTTCAGGTCAAGGAAAATAACTGAACACCAATTTGTGAATGGCTTAGACAGTGGAAGTTACTGCAAGAAAATGCTCTCCGTCCTAAGGTTAATCTTCCCTTTCTCTGCCCTCTGTCTCACTTCAGCCCCTAATACCCTTGTTCTGCTGGCATAGTTTGGTCCCCTACCCAACTCCAAGAGACATCTGGTCATGACTGGATGTCGATTGTCATGACTACTGGTATACACAGTGTGTAGAGGCCAGCAATTCTGCTAAATACTCTACAGTGCACAAAGACAGCTGCTAACGACCAAGAACGATTCTGTCTAAAATGTCTATAGGGACATGTTTGGGAAAGCTTGCTTTGGAGATAACTGGCCTGGCCTGGCCCTGAGAAATTCCAGAAGCTTAAGCAAGAAAGAAGACCAAGCAAAAGTCAGACAATTTATTTTTAGGGGCCTTCCATGCACCAGACCTTTTATTAGACATTAGGGTTATAAGCATGAGAAAATTATTTTCCATAGTTTCCTAGGCCTTTTCGAAGATTTTGATCCTTGTTTAAGAGTGATAATGAGCCACTGAGGGATTTAAAGAAATGGTATGCTTATAATTGTGTTTAAAAAAGATGTCTCTGATTACCCAGTAGATAAAGATCTAGGGGCTCCTGGGAGGATAAATCACCAGGAAAGGAAGGATTGATCCTGGAAATGGTCCATAATGCAATTCCCTGGTATTTCGCTCACAGATGAGGGAATTCATCTGAGGTGACTGAAAAAAACTAGAAGCTGATGAAGCAGCTGACGCATGTAAGCAAGTGGGTTGGAGCCTCCCAGTAACAGGGGGGCACTGGGCAGGGCTCTGGTTGGTATGGGTAAATGAAGTGGCAAAACCTCTCTTACCCACAAGAGTGAGTGGAGAAGCTCTAACTAATACTTCTTCCTTTTACCCTGCAGGTAGGTAATGGAATGGAAGGCCCTTCACATAGTTAGGTATCATATTTTCCTAGGTCAGTTTACTTAAATAAACAGATACAGGAGCCTACTGTGTGCCTAAGGTAACAATCTATGTTCAGTGTCAGCTTTATTAGCAGTAGGACTTTGGTAAATTTCTTTACTGACTCTCAGCCTCAGTTCTCTTCTGTAATATGAGAATAGAAATCCTGCTGCATCACAGGGTGGTTTTGAGGATTAAAAAATTTTGTTCATGTGAAAACAGTGTCTGGTAAACATTCTTATAATTGTTGTCACCAGAGATAGAAAGATGAATACAAATGATCCCAACTCCCAGGGAATGTACAGAATGATAGACAGACAGTAAACATATAATTTCAATAATGAGATTAATACAATGATAGAACCGCATTTTATGGAATCGCAAAAGAAGTGCATCTTTTACAGAGCTCTCTGTCTCCAGCCTGGGATGTATCTCTCTGCTTTGTGGATATAACCCCTGGAATGTTCCAAAGGAAATGCAGGTGCCCTTATTTATTCTGTTGCCTGAGGGAGAGAGAAACTTGCATGTCATTCTAGTGCCTCAACCTCATTGCTGCCCAATCAATCACCAGGTTTGGCAGTTTCAACCTCCCTAGTATCTCTTACAGCCAGCTGCTTCTCTCCACCCTTGCTGTCATAAACTTTGCTCATAACAGCCTCATTTTTTCCCCCTAGATTACTGCAGTTGCCTCCCAATTGATCTTCCTCCCTCTAGTATTGCTCCTTCTATCTTGCCTGCACTGCAGCCTGAGGAATCTTTCCAGAACACAGAGCTGATAGTATTATTTCCCTAACTAAAACTCTTCCATGGTCCCAATTGTTTCAGTGTAATGTTCAGCCTCCTCCGGCAGCATGCAATGTTCTTTATACATGTGATTTCTCAGTCTACCTTCTGTGGCTGTCCTCCTTTCAGTAGACACTTCCTGCATTCTGAACAGCATGGCAGTCTATGGACACGGCACTTCCCCTCTCACCTCTGTTTGCGTACTCAGTCATTTCTGTCGTGTCTGACTCTGTGGGATGCTATGGATTGTAGCCTGCCAGGCTCCTCTGTCCATGGGATTCTCCAGGCAAGAATACTGGAGTGGGTTGCCATGTCCTCCTCCAGGAGTTCTTCCTGACTCAGGAATTGAACCAGCATCTCTTGTGTCTCTTGCATTGGCAGGCGAGTTCTTTACCACTAGCTCGTCTGGGAAACCTTGTCTCACATCTGGGTCTTTACAAATATGCCTCTGACCTTTTTTTTCCTTCTTTGATAGAGAGTTAATGCAGACCTGGAAACCTGGGGGAACAAGCAAAATGCAGTGATTCACCCCACAGCGTTCTCCTTTCTACAGAGCATACACGAGAGGCCATATCCTCCTCATGCTTTCTCTGCCATACCCTCTTTTCCTTTTATTGTGATGTAGGGATCCAATTTCTTGAGTAAATATTGGAAGTTTACCACTGATAAATTTGAAGGTAAATATGGAAAAGCTACAAAATAGAAATAGAAATAGAAATTTAGTTTATTAAATTCATTTCAATTATAAGAAAAATATTATATAAGAAAATATTATAAGAAAAATATGAAGCATGCTTCACATCTGTATTTTTTATTTTGAAAATATTGTGCTAATAAATCCTAAAGTCACTGCATTGAAGGTATCAGCAAGACTGAAATCAGTACTTTTTTTTCTGAAGGAGTAGAATATATAAATGCAAGTCATTCCTTATTAACCCACTCTTCATTTATCTCAAATATGGTACTTTTGTCTCTGTTTTATAGAATAATTGCTGTGCATTGTATCATAGTTCTCCTTCACATTGGATTATTAGCCATCTCTGTGGCATGCATATAAGACTTCAACTGACTTATTATAGGATGATTATTGGTTATTTTGGCTTTCTAAATTTTAAAGTGAAACTTCTGTCAAAACAAACCTTCTTTAGAGAGTATCTCAGCTTATATTCTTTACAAAATTTTCATGAACAGTTATGTTAAGAAGCTTGACCTTTATTTTTTTTTTTGGACTTAAGCCAATGGTCTGATTAAATTTTTTACATAAGGACCTTTGACAAAACAATATTAAATCACATTACTACTTAGACTTTTGATGAGGTGCCTAATTGAAAAAAGTTAGAGCACCTGAAAATAAATGCTGAAACTCCTCTATGGGTCAGAAATCTAGTTAATGAGAATCAGAGAGTCCTTCCTCTAAAGGACAGTTATCCTTAAGTAGCTTAGCTAAGTCATAATCATGGGACTAATACACTGGTCTATAAAGAGAAGTTAATTGCATTTTCTCACCTTAACTGAGCAGATACACATATAAAATCCAGCACTGTTTTCCCCCACTCCTAGGGTTCAAGTTTCAGTTATCTTAGATGAAAATTCTGTGTAGCTTATATTTGGATGTGACCGTTGATGATAAGCATGATGTTCATACCATCATGCAGTTACTTGCACTAGCTTCCACAATTATATGCAGTGCCATTATTATACTTTGGGCATGCAAGAGAATACAAATCTAACAAAATTTAATAATCAGCCAGTTCAGTTGCTCAGTCATGTCTGACTCTTTGCAACACCATGGACTCAGCATGCCAGGCTTCCCTATCCATCACCAACTCCTGAAGCCTACTCAAACTCTGTCAAAATTGGTGATGCCATCCAACCATCTCATCCTCTGTCATTCCCTTCACCTCCCACTTTCAATCTTTCCCAGGACCAGGGTCTTTTCCAATGAGTCAGTTCTTCGCATCAGGTGGCAAAATTATTGGAGTTTCAGCTTCAGTATCAGCCCTTCTAATGAATAGTCAGGACTGATTTCCTTTAGCATTGACTGGTTGGATTTCCTTGCAGTCCAAGGGGCTCTCAAGAGTCTTCTCCAACACCACAGTTCAAAAGCATCAATTCTTCATCGCTCAGCTTTCTTTATAGTCCAACTCTCACATCCATACATGACTACTGGAAAAATCATAGCTTCAACTAGATGGACCTTTGTTGGCCAAGTAATATCTCTGCTTTTTAATATGCTGTCTAGGTTGGTCATAACTTTTCTTCCAAGGAGCAAATGTCTTTTAATTTCATGGCTGCAGTCACCATCTGTAGTGATTTTGGAGCCCCCTCCACCAAAAAATAAAATAAAGTCTCTCACTGTTTCCATTGTTTCCTCATCTATTTGCCATGAAATGATGGGACCAGATGCCATGATCTTAGTTTTCTGAATGTTGAGTTTTAAGCCAAGCTTTTCACTCTCCTCTTTCACTTTCATCAAGAGGCTCTTTAGTTCTTCTTTGCTTTTGCCATAAGGTTGATGTCATCTGCATATGAGGTTATTGATATTTCTCCCAGCAATCTTGAGTCTAGCTTGTGCTTCATCCAGCCCAGGATTTCACATGATTTACTCTGTATATAAGTTAAATAAGCAGGGTGACAGTATACAGCCTTGACATACTCCTTTCCTGATTTGGAGCCAGTGTGGTATTCCATATCCAGTTCTAACTGTTGCTTCTTGATCTGCATACAGATTTCTCAGAAAGTGGGTCAGGTGGTCTGGCATTCCCATCATTGAAGAATTTTCCACAGTTTGTTGTGTTCCACATAGTCAAAGGCTTTGGCATAGTCAATGAAGCAGAAGTAGATGTTTTTCTGGAACTCTCTTGCTTTTTCTATGATCCAACGGATGTTGGCACATTGGTCTTTGGTTCCTCTGCCTTTTCTAAATCCAGCTTGAACATCTGGAAGTTCACAGTCCACATACTATTGAAATCTGGCTTGGAGAATTTTGAGCATTTCTTTGCTAGTGTGTGAGATGAGTGCAATTGTGCAGTAGTTTGAACATCCTTTCATTGGGATTGGAATGAAAACTGACCTTTTCTAGTCCTGTGGCCCCTGCTGAGTTTTCCAAATTTGCTGGCATATTGAGTGCAGCACTTTAACAGCATCATCATTTAGGATTTGAAATAGCTCAACTGGAATTCCATCACCTCCACTAGCTTTGTTCTTAGTGATGCTTCCTTCACATCCCAGGATGTCTGGCTTTAGGTGAGTGATCATACCATCATGGTTATCTGGGTCATGAAAATCTTTTTTTGTATAGAAGTTATGTTTTAATAGTAATGTAACCTAGGTGGCTGAGGGAAGATTCACTAATGGTGGCACTGTCTAATGGCTTTGGGAGATGGAGTACCTGGGACAAAGAGAAGGAAGCTCTCTGATCTGCAGATGGGAAGTAGGTATGTGTGGAGGGAAGGAAAATGGTGGGCCTTTATAGTGGGTTTTATTTAGTGCTGAAACTGAATAAGGAAAACTCTTCTCTCTCATCTATGTAGTTTATGTTCTTCTATTTAATGACCTAGGCCCTTTTCTTTATAAACAATATTCCTGACCTTATGTTAATAGTGAATTTGCCCCTTCTCGTTCTGTATTACATTACCAAACTCATATACATTAGCTGACAGCACATACTACTAGGCCCAAATGGCTTTTCTTTGCCTCGTATTTCTCTCCAGCCTTTATAGAGGTATAGGAAAAATGTTCGTTTTCCCTGACACAATAAAAAGAGATGAAGAAGAAAGGCAAGGTATTACAGGAAGTTTCTCCTTCCCTGTGAAGCTTGTCTTCACCTTCCACTGCCCCTGGCTGCATGAACTACTCTTTCATTTGTGTTTACCATTATGACTTCAATCAGTTTATTGTAATTATCACAATGATTACTGTATATTACTAATTTTTCTTATTTTACTAATGTCTGTAAGTTCAGTGCTTGGAAATAGCAATTGGAATTTTAGGTACTCAATTTTTAAAAAATTGAACAACCAAATTATCTCTGGCACTAGAAATATTGTTGACAATCAATAACTAATTTTTAAAATAATAACAATAAAATAACAACAACTAATATTTTTTTTTAGCACTTACTATGTGATAGGCACTGTGCTAAATCCTTTATAAGGATTTTCTCATTTAAATATCATTGATAGCCTTCTGGATTTGGGTACCAATATTCTCTCCCTAAAAACATGGAGAGGTAAAGATACTTCTCCCAGGTAACATACAACTTGTTAGTGGTTGGGATTAGAGCTTCACTGCCCATACTCTCTTCGGAGAAGGCAATGGCACCCCACTCCAGTACTCTTGCCTGGAAAATCCCACGGATGGAAGAGCCTGGTAGGCTGCAGTCCATGGGGTCGCTAAGAGTCGGACACAACTGAGCGACTTTCCTTTCACTTTTCACTTTTATGCATTGGAGAAGGAAATGGCAACCCACTCCAATGTTCTTGCCTGGAGAATCCCAGGGATGGAGGAGCCTGGTAGGCTGCCATCTATGGGGTCGCACAGAGTCGGACATGATTGAAGCGACTCAGCAGCAGAGCCCATACTCTCTTAATCTCTGCAGCAGACAAATGGGAATGGGTGTTAATAATTGTAATACTATGATGAATTGAATGATAGATCTATATATTTGGCCCAATTGTGGCAGAGAGTATAAATGATCAGATTTCTCGAACAGTCAGGGAAAATTTCCCAGAAAGTGCAAAAGATATTGGCAGACATGTACAATGATGAGAACACTTGGCCTAGTTTTCTTTATGGTGTTGCCACCGAGTTTTAGTAAATTAGGCAGACCTCCTGCAAAATATCACTTGTTTCTATTTCCTCTTCTATAAAAGGAGGATTGAATTAAATGACATCTTAAATATTGTGATTCAAAAGAAATTCTTTCACTGGAGTGTGTGCCTTGCACACAATGTAAACTCTATAAGCATCTACTGAATTGAATTATTTTGAAACAGAGAGACTACACCCAATGGATGGAATTGCTGAAGCTAAAACCATCATCTGTCTAGACTAATACACTTTCATTATCTTACATAGTGAACTATAGCTTAGATAACTTTCATTTCCCTGTGAATGCTCTGCTTGACCAGAAATTCAGTGTTTCCAGTTGGTCAATCCCCAAACACCCCAAAATCAGCTTTAGACTCTCTACCTACTTTATCATTCCTTCTCATCCCAAATAAGGTTGACTGTGTGGCTTCAGTCAGTCAAATATTTTCTATTTTTCTATCCCTTGTTCCTTATACTTTAACTTGTAAAATCTGTCTTCTGCTCAATTTTGCAGTTCTCTGAAAGAAGACTGTATATTTTCATGAAGTGTTAATTAAGGTTTGTTTGTATTACCTAAATTGTTTTCTTTAATAAATTTGTAACAGGTTTTGGTAACAAGGAATGAGATCTGAAGCTGATTGCTAATGGCCTATGGGACAAGGAGACCCTCAGACCAGGTGTCCACTGAACCCTTCCAGTTCACAGAGCCTCTCAGCATTACCAAGGGCCATGGGTAAGTCACTCTTGGATTTGAGCTCCACTCCCTTGCGTGCAGCTCTCCAATCAAAGAGTCAGTATTAAAATGTTATTATTATTTTATATATTACTGCTTCCAGAAAGTTTCCAGAGTAGTTTTATTAGGGGTCAACAACAGGTAGCAGTTGTTAGGGAACTCACCAAACATCAAGGTAAGTTTACAGCGTAAACCACTAGGGGACTTAGGAAAATAAGCTGACAAGAAATTTGTACTTTTTTGACTCTTGAAATAAAAATCTAAGTAGGCATAAAGCATAAGTCAGGTTATTAGAACGTATACCACTACAAAGAAATCATCTCATGAAAGAGGAAAAGATTTATGGTTAATGGGAATCTTGGAAGTCAAAGCTGCAAAATTGGTGGGCATGAATCAAATACTTGAGTGCTATTCTCTTATGTTAAGCTAAGTTGGTCATGGAGTGGGTTAGATTGACATTAGGTCACCTGCCAACCTCAAGAAAATTTCCATGCAAGGAAGTACTCTGTATAACACCACAAAATCCTAAATCTATCAGCACACCCCTTTTAGGAATTAATTTGATTCCAAGAAACTCAAGGCTTAGCTTAAAAAAAAAAAGGATCCTCAACTTTCTAAGAACTGTGTGTGCCACCTTCTGCATAATTATTTATTTTATGTCTTAAGATCTGTGGTCCCAGAAACTGTAATATCTATAAATATGGTGAAATATTACTAAGACAACCTAGAATTACAATGGCCATTATAGGGAACATTTCAGTTAGACAAGATTTTTCATTTAAGAAGTGTACTTGAGGACTTCCCTGGTATCTCAGTGAATAAGAATCCGCCTACCAAATCAGAGGACGTGGGTTCAATTCCTTGTCTAGGAAGATGGCACATGCCTCAGAGCAACTATGCCCTGCAGCAAAACTATTGAAGCCTGCACACCTAGAGCCCATGCTTCACAACAACAGGAGCCAGTGCAATGAGAGGCCTGAGCACCGCAACAGTGAGTGGCCTCTGCTTGCTGCAACTACAGAAAGCCTGCGCACAGCAAAAAAGACCCAGTGCAACCAAAATTTTAAAGAATTAATTGATTAAAAAAGAAGTGTACTTGAAAGCGAGAGTTCCCAAATCAACAAACAGAATGGGATAACTATTTTAATATTCCAAAATATGATAGCCACTAGCCAGATATGGATATTTAATTTTTAAAAATTAATCACAATTTAGTTTTAAAATTAAGGTTTAGTTTTTTAAATTAAATTTTATTTTCGGGATTGGGAGTTCATGTATACTCGTGGCTGATTCATGTCAATGTATAGCTAAATGAATACAGTATTGTAAAGCAAAACAAACTAAAAAATAAAAATTAATTAAAAAATACAATTTAGTTTTAAAATTAAAGTTTAGTTTTTTAAATTAAATTTTAATTTTTAAAACTAAATAAAAATTTTAAAATTAAATAAATTTACATTTAAATTCAATTTCTCAGCATATTTACAATGCTTTTTTAGCCACTTCTGTCTAGTTGCTATTGTACTTGGTGTTTCCATCATTATGGAAGGTTCTCTAGTGCAGCCCTGTTTTGGTTGACATCTTGATCTTGGTCTTTAAGACCTTGCTACTACTAACAAGATTAAGTGTAGAGAGACCAGTCTGAGAGTCCGGGAAATGAACTTCACTTACATGAGGCTTCAGCTGTCCACTCAAAGACTTCTTCTAGAAGAGTTTCTATCATGAAGGAGGAGAAATCCATAGGACAATCTTAATGTGGAACATTCCAAAGAAGAAGAAACTATATGACAAAATAAATTATTCCATTTGAAAGAAAAAAGGATTTTCACGGTTTTTGTTTGTGTCATCAACCATCTAGTGGCTAAAATAGTGTTTTAATCAGATTCTGGACTTGGGGGTGGATGGCATTTTAGGTGATGCTGGTATGATGTGAGCTTCTGAGACTGTAACTTGGGATAAACTGAGAGTCCACGTGGGAAAGGCTTAATACCTTTATTCTTGATATGTGCTGTGTGCTTATTTAATATCTAGTTCTCTCACTAAACTGAAAGCTCCATCCCGACACAGAGTGTCAGTTACGTTCACCTTTGATCCTCAGAACATAGCTAGATGTCTAGTGTTTAGAATGAATGAATACTATTTTGGAAGCGGTTTATTCTTATTGTTTGATACTATATTACTCTGTATCAAGTTAATGAAATTTGATTTATTCAATAAATAACATAAATCATGTTAGCTCCTATAACTTTTGTTCTGCTTTCCAATTTTTCACTTCTCAAATGTAAATATCCTAGAATTCTGTGTGTATTTTTAAACTGACCTAGAGGTTCTTTCACTGAGCCCAAGTTGATTCATACTTGGCCTTCAGGCACATATGTGTATGTGCTTATATATATTTTTCTGGTGAATGGATTCTTAGATTTCATTAAATGTCAAGTAAGTCACTAATTATCCCTCTTCCCAATATTATTAACAATTAGATTAGTGAGTGCTGTACATATTTTATGATATAACTGAAATGTTACTTTTCAGTTCTGTAGCATAGTGAAGGATAAAGAGTGATTAATTGTGATCTAAGAAAACTGGATTAAGTTGCCTTGTTAAAGTCTTTAGTCTGACTGAGTCTCGTATTATTATAATTAAAATGAAAAAAACAAAAAACAAAAACGATGAAAGATGACCTGTATGGGCCCTGGTACCTTGAGTTTTACTATGTTTTACACCCTGAGTCCTGGTTTCCCAATAACCTTGTGTTTGATAATTTGAAGTAAGTTTCCACTATTAACTGAAGTTCAACTTAACAGTTCTTTATTAGCCATAGACTATTATTCAGTGCATTTAAGAAAGTTATGTTATTTGTCAAGTATTATTTCTGTAGGCATTTTTTATTTCTCCTATTTGCCCAACTAAAGAGATACTTTTTCTCTGATATCCTTGTTCTCCCATAGCAATTTGAATTTTCAATCTCTTTTCCATGGTACTGGGCTTTGTGTAAAGTGTTGAGAATGTGTTGCAGTGACACTTAAGAGTCCCAAAGATCTCTATGGGGTTTGTGAGGTCAAAACTGTCTTTATAATAACACTAAAATCTTATATACTTCTTTTCACTCTCATTCTCTTGTGAATATATGATACAGTTGGATGTAACAACTGATAAATATGGAAGCAGATGTAACGATCCATCTGTCTTTTTTTAAGCCAGGTGTTGAGGATGTCTGCAAAAATAAAAGCCAGTGCACTCTCTGACTAAACTGTTTTTTGTGAACACATAATTAATTTTTCATAAAATATGTTATTTATATTGATATGTGATGGATTTATTATTGTTGTAATAAATTAATAAGTGATTTAAAATAACATATTTTAATTTTAAACACAGTAGATATCCCTAGATATAACTTGCAAAAGCAAAAGTTCTTTGGGGTTCTCAATAGTTTATGAGCATAGAAGAGGTCTTGAACAAAAAGATGAAGTGGAGGAATCATAGTAGATAAGAGCAACATTCCTATTCCAAGCCTTCATTTCACTTGTGTTGTCACTTAGAGGAGAAATAACATCACCCTTATTGCCTTTGATTTTTCATTTTTAAAAGTTATGCACAGTGGTATATTACTCAACCATAAAATAGGATAAACATTTGCCATTTGTAACAACATGGATGCACCTAGAGGGTATTATGTTTTCTGAAATAATAAATCATATAGAGAAAGACAATTACTGTATGTTTTCATTTATATGTGGAATCTAGAAAATAAATGAATGAATATAACAAACAAGGAAAACTCACGTACAGAGAACAAACTAGTGATTACCAGAAGGGAAAGGGATAGGGGAGTAGCAAGAAAGGTGAAGGAGATTAAGAAGTACAAACTACTAGGTACAAAATAAATAGGTTACAAGTATGTGGTATACAGCACAAGGAATTTAGCCAATATTTTATAATAACCTTATATGGATTATATAAAAATATCAAATTGCTATGTTGTATACCCAAAACTAATATAATATTATAAGTGAACTATATTTCAATTTAAAAAAGTGCAGGTCACCAATGTGCCATGATCAGGTTAGCAAATGAAATCTGTAGGTATAGACTTGCTGGAAACTTACCTTGCAATTTTTGAGGGTATGATTCTCCTCCCACCTGAACTCTCCCCTGTGTTAGAGATAATGAGTGGATTCAATTTTAAAACTCTGTATAGAAGTTAGATTGCTAATTTAGTAGCTACCCAAGTAAGTCTAAGGTACCATCTTTTTAGGGAGATTCCTAACCCAAAGAGTTTGGACCATGAACTTCTACAGGAGACTGTTTATTTATTTTTCCTTTAAACAGCTGTTTATCTCTCTCAGGGAGTTTCTTCTGAACAGGACATATACCTGGTATTTCACAAATGATTCACTGAAGAATATCTGAACTCCTTTTATGGAATCATTATTTAAGAAAAAAAAGTCCTAGAGGCTTTTCTGCCAGGCGAGCCCCATCTTTAAGCAATTATTTTTGGGTTCTGAGTACTAGCAGTACCCAAGGGCTTGTTGGAAGCAACATTTCTATTATTGATAACGATGAAAATGTTTGGCCAGGGAGTATATTCATTTTCCTCTTTGCCATTTATAATCGATTAATCATGGTAATCTTAAGTGTAGAGTATATTTTTATGACAGTTGTGCTTCAGAAAGAGAACAGGAATCTTGAGTTATTGGTTATTAAGTTTTGCTTATATGTAACCTGCCCATTTTCAAGGCAGCCGTGAAAGTAGAAGGTTATTTTCTTTTTAATGCATTTAGCTTCTTTGTCAAATTATTTTTACTGTATCTTAAATGAAAATATGGCAAAATGTGTTAGTACTAGATGTTAGAAATGTGAAGCTTCAATAAACTGCTGCTGCTAAGTTGCTTCAGTCGTGTCCAACTCTGTGTGACCCCATAGACGGCAGCCCACCAGGCTCCTCTGTCCCTGGGATTCTCCAGGTAAGAACACTGGAGTGGGTTGCCATTTCCTTCTCCAATGCATGAAAGTGAAAAGTGAAAGGGAAGTCGCTCAGCTGTGTCTGACTCTTAGTGACCCCATGGACTGCAGCCCACCAGGCTCCTCCGTCCATTGGATTTTCCAGGCAAGAGTACTGGAATGGGGCGCCATTGCCTTCTCTGTTCAATAAGCTAGATATATGTATATACACATATATGTCTACGTAAAGCATATCAAACTGTGTTTTTGAAAACTATACAGATTGGAGGTAACTTTCTTCTCTTTTGGAGCTCTGCTTAAGGAAAATATAGAAACATAACTGTCTTTTCTATATTTTCAAGAAAATAAAAAAAGGGAAAATGAAAAATTAATATATCTCAGTTGCTTTATTGGTCTGACATCTCAAGCTCTTGAACTCATCAGATCAATTAGAAAATTATTTCTTGTGGATAAAAGATGGGTATTAACACATATGACTCTTCCAGAGGATAGAAAAGAACCAAAGTCTAAAAAGAAGAGAAAACCAACAAATATAAATGATAAAACCTGGCAACACATTACCTAGTAATGATGCTGTTTTAAGTGGTTTAAGTAGAAGGTAAAGGAAACAGAGCTACATAATGTAATAATGTAATTTTGGAGCCCTTCACCATTAATACTGATCACAGGATCTCCTAGAGTTTTGGTATGAAAACTGATCATAAGAAAACTTTAAAATCTGAGTGTTGAATCAGTTTGGTAAAAGTTGATGTTAGCTGAGGTTGAAATCTAAAGACACAGGCATCCTTTTTAATACTCTGTTGGTGGCAGAACCCTCACTTCAGTATGGCTTTATTAAAAAAAAAGTCAAATTTTGTTACATAGAAATAAATATTATCCTGATTAGTAATGCTCTCTTTTGAAAAAAATCTGTCCTATTTCTCTAAGGTCTTTGGTTTAAACTCTGTGTGTGTGTGTGTATGTGTGGTGTGTGTGTGTGGTGTGTATATATGTATGTGTATGTATGTATTGTGTCAATAATAGTAGCAAAATTGAAATCTGACAGTTATCACTAAAATCCATTTCTGGGCCTTTATAGCAGATAAAATCAATCTCCTGTTAGTAACCATAACAAAGTAAAATAGAAAATAAAAGAAACATTTGTATAAAAACCAAAATAGACTCAACATAGAAAACAAACTTCTGGTTCAAAGGGAAGCTGCTGCTCCTACTAAGTCGCTTCAGTCATGTCTGACTCTATGTGACGCCATAGAAGGCAGCCCACCAGCCTCCCCCGTCCCTGGGATTCTCTAGGCAAGAACACTGGAATGGGTTGCCATTTCCTTCTCCATTAAAGGGAAGAGGGGAGGAATAAATTAGGAATCTGTAATGAACAGAGACACACTACTATATATATAATAGATACACACGGACTTACTATATAGCAGAGGGAACTATATTCACTATCTTATAATAACCTATAAAGGAAAATAATCTGAAAAACTATATATATATATATATATATATATATATATATATATATATAACTGAATCACTTTGTTGCAGACCTGAAGCATTGTATATCAACTATACTTCAAGAAAAAAAAACTAAAAAAATTTTGCAATTAATAAAGGTACTCGTTGTCTCTTACAGAAATATAATTGAGAGTTAACAATATTTTATTTAATTCATTAGTGAATGCTGCTGCTGCTAAGTCGCTTCAGTCCTGTCCGACTCTGTGCGACCCCATAGACGGCAGCCCATCAGGCTCCCCAGTCCCTGGGATTCTCCAGGCAAGAATACTGGAGTGGGTTGCCATTTCCTTCTCCAATGCATGCAAGTGAAAAGTGAAAGTGAAGTTGCTCAGTCGTGTCGACTCTTCGCGACCCCATGGACTGCAGCCCACCAGGCTCCTCCATCCATGGGATTTTCCAGGCAAGAGTACTGGAGTGGGGTGCCATCACATTCTCCAATTAATGAATAAACAAGTCTAAAAAATACAACTTTAAGAAAAAAGTTTCCCAAAACTTAGAGAAAATACTGGAAGATGTCCATAGAAGGATATAAGAAATAGAAATGAAGGGTTCTAAAACAAGGTTTTTTGACTACACAATCACAGATGATCTCAGGAAGGGAGTTGAGGAAACACTGAAAGAGATCAATGTGTCTGTATAGAGAGCTCTTTGAGCTCAGACATAAAACGATCATATAAAAGAGGCACACGCCAAGGACAAACACAAAAGAGTGGCCCATTTCTAAAGAGCAGGGTCAGGAAGGCTAACGTCCAGAAAGACTTTGTGAGAAATGCTAATGGCTACAAAAGTCCTGAAAGCTATGTTTGGAGCAAACTGAAAACAAGAAAGCGATAGATTCAAACTCAGGAAAATAAGGTAATGTCAAAAGAGGGCAGAGAGCAAGCAGAACTTTCTAATTCCTTCTCTGCCTCTGTGTTGTCTGTCAAAGACTAAAATTCATTCATTTGTTATCAACTTAATGAGCATGCTTGCCTGCATATGCAGTCATGTCCAACTCTGCTACCCCATGGACCGACATCAATTTATATTCTGCTCAAAGTATGGTCTATTACAGAAAAAATTCTGTTCAAAATGCTTTAGTTTTTAAACATTTTGATATGATAGGGATGTGTGTGTGTGTGTGTGTGTGTGTGTGTGAGTGTGTATGAAGCTGCCTCAGTCGTGGTTGACTCTTTGTGACCCCATGGACTATAGCCCACCATGGGATTGTCCATGGGATTCTCCAGGAAAATACTGAAGAAAGTTGCCATGCCCTCCTCCAGCGGATCTTCCCAACCAAGGATTGAGACCAGGTCTCTTGAATCTCCTGCGCTGGCAGGCAGATTCTTTACCACTGTGCCCTCTGGGAAGCATAGTGAGTTTTTCAGAGGTGAAGGGAAAGAATTTATGGAATGATGCTCTAACATGCAAAGTCACTATAAAATTGCTCAATAATAATAATGAGTGTTATTAACTAAACTAATCTAAGAATTTCACATGTGCTAATGCTTAGACTCTTCTCACTGAAATGTAATACCTGTTGGTCATTCCACATAGAATTTTTTTTTTCTGGAAGAATGTCACAAACAGCACACCATTTATCTAATCAACCAGCATGTCCTTTAGCTTTCTCTTCAACATATATCCACATTCTGACTACTTGACATTTCCATAGTCATTACTTCTCACTATGCCCATTGCCACCATTCAGCTGCCATTATCTTTCACCTGAACCATTCTCAGAGCTTCTTATTAATTAATTTGTGTCTGTGCTGGATATTCATTGCTGTGTGGGCTCCTCTCTAGTTGCTGTGCATGGGGTTCCCATTGTGGTGACTTCTCTTGTTTTGGAACCTGAGCTCTAGGGTGCACAGGCTTTAGTAGTTGCGGCACATGGGCTTAGTTGTTCCATGGCATGTGGGATCTTCCCAGACCAGGGATTGAACCCACGTCTCCCGCATTGGCAAGTGGATTCTTTACCACTGAGCCACCAGGAAGCTCCATAGGTTCATAACTATTTTCAGCTCTATCCCCTCTACAACTTGTTGTCCATGGCCCCCCAGCACACACACACACACACACACACACACACACACATATTACTGTAGTAATAATATATGTAAACAATCTGATGAAAAGCCTAACTGTGCATATGATCTCAGAATGACTACTTTTTATCCCTCACTTCTCCTTTAAGTTTTATTTCTGGATGAAAACTTGGTGATGTTCCCTGACTACTTGTCTATCCAGGGTAATAGTTTTACCACCTCTTTAAGTTACACTCATGTCAGAAATTAGAATGTCCTGCCCTTGATAATAATCAAAACCTTGAACTTGTTTAAAATCAAACCTTTTACACTCCTGAGCCAGACCCACATGAGCAGGTCATTTACAATAGGAAAAGAGACATCTTGCTCTCTTTTCCCAGCTGAGTAGGTAAAGATTCAGACCCCCGCTGACTTAAGTGCATGGACAGAGAGAAGAGGAAAGAATAGTGTGTTGGTTTTAAAATGAGGCCACCAATTCTCTGCTACTCTTCCCATTCTGAGATTGGGTGCGTATGTAATACCTTAGGATCTTGGTAGGTCTGTGACTGTCCTGGTCAAGAGAGTGTAGCAGAAGTGATGTTTGAAACATTCCCAGTCATTTGAATCTTCCCAGCTGAGGTCCAGACAAGATGGAGCAGAAATAAGCCTCCCCTGCTGTGTGCCCTCTTTGACTTCCTAACTGACAGAATCTCTGAGTTTATTAGAGTTGCTGTTGTGTTAAGTCACTAAATTCAGGGTAACTTGTTACATAGCAGTAGAACAGAAGGCAGGGATTTTCTGCACTGAACTTGAACTTGTTATTTAAGTTATTATTTTTGTGGTCTCTGGGGTTGGTTAATGTTTAAATTGGACTCTTTCCCTCAAGTCATTTTTAGACTCTCCTCACAGATCCTTTCTAGAGGCAACTCCTGTGATGAGAGAAGAGGATGGGTCTCACAACATATCATCTCCAAAGAATTTTCTCTCATCTCCACTTCTTCCTCTGTCCTCTCTTGCTCCTTTTCTTGGAGTGCATGAAGGTCTCATGATTAAAGGGCACCCAAGTTGGGAAACAGGCTCTGAATATTTCCTCATAAATTCCACTTAACAGTCTACTCACATGTGCTTTGTTAAGTACTGGTACTTCTATTGAAATTGAAGTCCCATTTTAATATCCTATTAAATAGAATATAATATGTTAATTTTATTTTACTTACAGAATTCATTAGTAACCTTATATTTATAGGATGATTATTGATATGCAGGTATAATTTTAAGTGTTCATTTATACTTGATGCAGTTTAATTTTTGCCTTTGCTGTATTTGACATTTTGAGGATCTGTGAAGGACCTGGGTGGTATTTCTTGCAAATCTCAAAGGCTATTTATACCTTGCATCAGTACGGAAATAGTGATACTGAAACCATTGTTCTCTCTTCTATTTACAGCCTGGTCTGCCTACAGTACCATTAAAGATGAGGAGTATCAAGATGGGCAATTTATTGATGTGTCAAATGTTCAGAGTCAAGAGCCATCCTATTGTTGTTACTTTTACAGCTTGCCTGAGTGGCTGGGAATAGTGCCTGAAACCCACCCCTTCCACTTGACTCATGTGCCTGGAACTTAGCAGACACTCAATACATATTTGTTTAGTGGTAAATATATTCTTTGTGGGCCATATGGGTTTTGTTGCAAGTATTCAACTCTGCTGAGGTAGTGTGAAAGCATGCATACAGTATGTAAATGAATGGTCATGGCATGGGCCAACCCCTGCTTTAGATTCAGACAGGTCTTTCTTTTCAGTTTAGCTCTACTCTATGCAAGTCATGGAATTTTAGTAGGTCATGTAATTTATCTGTGTATAGGTCTCCTTATCTGTAAAATGAGGGAGAATCATTTCTTCTTTGTTGTTTCAAGGAATTTTATGAGATATGCACACGAGGCAGTTAGTATAGTATCCAGGACATTCTAAGCATTTGGGAAAGTGATGATATTATCATTTTTCCTATGCTTCTTCAAAACCTTGAAGTACTGGCCATTTCTTTAGACCATATTTCCATGGAAAATGTGGTCTAATGTGGAAAACGTGTCTTGGAAAATGTGGTATAATGTGGAAAATGTGTCTTGCTTCACAGGGAACTGGGAATGCTCTACTGCAGAGACTTCTGGTCTGTCTGAGTTACTCCATTCCTGATTTTGAAAGATGTATCAATCTCTTTATACCCTACTGGACACCCTCAATCCTTTAGGAATGTTTTTCAAATGTTTTACTCCTCCATTCTCACTGTCATTGATCTAGTTCAGTTCCTCATCACAAGAGCTTCCTTATTGTAGTTTTGTACACTGAGATCTTAATTCCTCAATGTACCTTCTACCTATCTACCTAATTTAGCTTTAAAAAGCATACCATGACATCACTCCATAATTAAAAATATTTCTCTGCTCCTAGATGATTATTTTGCTGACTAAGTTTCGTCTAGTCAAGGCTATGGTTTTTCCTGTGGTCATGTATGGATGTGAGAGTTGGACTGTGAAGAAGGCTGAGTGCCGAAGAATTGATGCTTTTGAACTGTGATGTTGGAGAAGACTCTTGAGAGTCCCTGGGACTGCAAGGAGATCCAACCAGTCCATTCTGAAGGAGATCAACTCTGGGATGTCTTTGGAAGGAATGATGCTAAAGCTGAAGCTCCAGTACTTTAGCTACCTCATGCGAACAATTGACTCATTGGAAAAGACTCTGATGCTGGGAGGGATTGGGGGCAGGAGGGGAAGGGGACGACCGAGGCTGGATGGCATCACGGACTCGATGGATGTGAATCTGAGTCAACTCCGGGAGATGGTGATGGACAGGGAGGCCTGGCGTGCTGCCATTCATGGGTTCGCAAAGAGTCGGACACGGCTGAGAGACTGAACTGAGCTGAGATGATTATAGAATAAAGTGGAAATCTCCTGCCCTGGCATTCAAGATCCTGTATCTGGGTCCATTCTGCTTTTCCAGGTTCATCTCATATATTCCTCATGATCTATATCCTGGCTTTACCAGATTACTCACATTTGCCTTTTCATCCTGAAAAAAGTATCATGTTTCTTCCTTGTGCTTTTATATTTCTTTTGTATTCATAATTATGTTATGATTGGCATAAGAATCTCTATCCAGCTAAACTTTGACATTCTTAAGGATAGGGGCTACTTTCTTTATCTTAAAATTAATTTTGGACTGTCAAAAAGGTAATGTAATGGTCAGTTTCAGTAATCTCCTTGGGAAGCTTCTATGTGAAGTGCTACAGCTGTCTTTTTAATCTTCTCTTCTAGAATCTCATTTTCCAAGTCTGAGATGAATCTTAAATGATGGGATGAGAAACACAGAATCTTTATGTCCTGGGGTGGGGGGGGGGAAACTACACACAACCTGAGTTACTACATCTAAAAACTTATTAAACATTCTCTCAACACTGGTGGGGTTTTCATTCCTATTTCTTAAATGCTCTTTGTACAAATCTCTTTCAGCATTTCTCAGATTTCACTATAATTGTTGTTCACACATTTTTGTACTAGATTTAGAATTTTCAAGGGTAGGAATCATGTTTTATTGTCTTAGTATAATATCATAGTAAGTATTCAAAAAACTTTGTTGAATAGATAGATGGATGAATGGATGACTGAATGGTCAAGTCCCTAAGCAATAGCCTTTTTAATTAAATCTATTAAGACTACAGTGTTTAGTTAATATGTTGAAATTTCTTTCTGCTTCTAAGTGTTAAATAAGTGAAAAGGAGCTATTTAAGATGACAAACATCTTCAAACATTGCTTCATACTATGAATAGCTTTGAAAAATCCTGAAAACTAAACAAAAAAGCAATTAAGGAAAGCAAATTGACATGAAAGGTTGAATGACTAAAGAGATAATGGGAGAATTATTTTATGTGTGTAGATGTTTAATGCATAAATGTCAGTCAGTGTCAATAGCGTACTATTCTGCTTAACTTGGAACATTTGTGATATTGAGAAGTATAAAATGTTGGGGAATAAGGAGACAAAAAGCTAAAGTGATTTGTTGTTTCAGAATGATGTTCTCAGATTAGCCAAATGTGAAACTTTAATTATGATTAGCCCTGTTTATTTTGCATTTGACAGAAGTAACACATGCTTCAGAAATGTCAATTCAAAAATCTTCTTGCCTTTTATTTCCCTCTGAAATTCTGAATGTTAACATTCTATGCAATTCAATCCATAAAGTATATTGTTTTGGGTCATATGTGTTATTAAAAAATAGAATTTATTTTATTTCAAGTATATGCAGGCCTTCAATTCATGTCCATGTCTTTAATAAATCCATAAGTTTCTCCTAAGTAAATAACAGACACACCATGATTATAATTTTATCATCAGTTAAAGAATTCTAAATATTTATTGTATTTCTTTCTAGCATAGAAATACAATAAATGTAATTTTATAGAATTTGTGTAAACAACTTGAAAAAAAAATTTTGCTACACTTCTTTAGTTGTTGTTGATTACTGGGGATAATTCCTCTCCAAGTTTAGAAAGTTAGGCTTTCTAAAACAGAAGGTTTTAGCAGTTTTTGAATCTTAAGTAGTTCTATACCATTTATTCTAGGTAATATATTTTTTTAAAAGAAGTACAAAAAAACAAAAAAAGAAAACACCTGGCATTTTGGACATCAAATGGTGTTACTTAAAAGTAAAAAACAAAAACACAAAAATGGAAAAAATAACCCACATTCACACCAAAATTCTATGATGAGCATGCTGGAGAGATTTCAACAGAAGATTCTTTATAAGGACCAAGTTATATGATTATTTACATAGATAAACAAAGCAGAAACCCACAAATAATTTTTTTTTCATGGAACTCATGCCTCACTTACCAGTTAAGTGTTCTGCTGAATTGTATGCCCTTGCCTGTGACTAGAGCTACATAAACGGATTGAAAACACTATTAATTCTCTCAAAAAACTGAAGAGAGACCTCTTTGTGGTATTTCAGGTGGATCTATGAAAATGGTTGTCATCATGATTAAGGAATTGGAATTCCAGTTGAGCTTGCCATAGAGGCAGAGAGGAAAAAGCTGTGGGAGTGCTTGGCAAGAACTACTAACACTTACACAGAGCTCCCATTTGTCAAAGCACCACACATATGCGAGCTTATTGGTCCTTACCGTATCTTAACATAATTACAATTTTCCTTCTTTGAAAAATTGTAAAGAACTAAAGTATGGATCAGTTCAGTTCAATTCAGTCACTCAGTCATGTCCAACTCTTTGCAACCCCATGGACTAAGCATGCCAGGCTTCCTTGTCCATCACCAACTCCCAGAGCTTACTCAAACTCATATCCATTGAGTCAGTGATGCCATCCAACCATCTCATCCTCTGTCCTCCCCTTCTCCTTTCACTTTCAATCTTGCCTAGCATCAGAGTCTTTTCTATTCAGTCAGTTCTTCGCATCAGGTGGCTAAAGTACTGGAGTTCAGCTTTAGCATCAGTCCTTCCAATGAATATTCAGGACTGATTTCCTTTGGGACTGAATAGTTTGATCTCCTTGTTGTCCAAGGGACTCTCAGGAATCTTCTGCAACACCACAGTTCAAAAGCATCAATTCTTTGGTGCTTAGCTATTTTTCAAGGCTTCTTGAGGGGTCCAACAATAAAACTATAGGTCAGGCAAGTGGCACTTCCAGTGTTAGGTGTAAGAACTATCTCTAAAAACATTGTTTTAAAAACAACAAAATAATAACCTATTTTCTCATCTAAATGGCAGAAGGGAAAATAATAATGTTCATAAATTGTTACAGATAAATAGTAGGTGAATCTGAAAAACAATTGCAAACTCCTTGGAAGGAAAGTTATGACCAACCTAGATAGCATATTAAAAAGCAGAGACATTACTTTGCCAACAAAGTTCTGTCTAGTCAAGGCTGTGGTTTTTCCAAGGGTCATGTATGGATGTGAGAGTTGGACTGTGAAGAAAGCTGAGCGCCAAATTGATGCTTTTGAACTGTGGTGTTGGAGAAGACTCTTGAGAGTCCCTTGGACTGCAAGGAGATCCAACCAGTTGGTTCTAAAGGTGATCAGTCTTGGGTGTTCATTGGTAGGACTGATGCTGAAGCTGAAGCTCCAATACTTTGGCCACCTCATGCAAAGAGTTGACTCATTGGAAAAGACCTTGAAGCTGGGAGGGATGAGGGGCAGGAGGAGAAGGGGACAACCGAGGATGAGATGGCTGGATGGCTTCACTGACTTGATGGACGTGAGTTTGAGTGAACTCCAGGAGTTGGTGATGGACAGGGAGGCCTGGTGTACTGCGATTCATGGGGTCGCAAAGAATCAGACACGACTGAGTGACTGAACTGAACTGAAGGACTAGGTTGTGAAATGTAATTTTCTTCAGTGCATTCCCATATATCCCCCACCTTTCATCTTCCCCCTCTTTCTTTAGCAAGTCTTTCCCCAGTATCTACACCCACCTTTAGGTTAGTACCTACACCCAACTAATCCTGACCTCAGACTACTCAGATTTTTCATGCTAAGCAGTGTGTAGTAATGGTTAGGAGTCTGACTGCAGCTATCAAAGTTGAGATAGATCAAAGTCTGAAATCTACCTGCCTCTTACAAACTGGGTGATATCATCAATCACCTTTCTAGACCTCTCCAAGCCTCAGTTTCCTCATCTGTCTACTGGGGATAATAATAGTATTTACCTCAGCTCATGCATGTAAAAGGCTTGGCCCAAATGCTAGGGAAATATCAAGTATGAAATAAATTTTAATTATTGTTTTGCCTTCTCTCTCTTTTCCTCTTATCTCTATTTTTTCATTGTTATTATCTTGCTCTGATAATTAATTCTTGCCTAGATGTTAAAGATTTAATATCAGATATCCAAAGCCATCTTCATGTAAAAAGAAATGCTTTATGGTTGATGATGCCTTAACCCATTAATTGTTCTGAGCCTTAAGTGCAGAAGTTTGATTTAACTATAATATTCAATTTATTATACATGAAAGATCTCTCTAATTTACTTATTTGTTTAATTGCTTTCTATTTTCATTCCCCACACTCCAATAGTAACCACTCTAATGTATTTAATGCATATCTTTCTGTTTATATTTTTGTCAAGTATGTATTTTTGCTTTATTTGCAGGTATTTTATTAATAATTCATGTAAACAGTATACTATCTACTAGTTCTCATTTGTTTTCATGCCTTTTCACTTATGGGATGTTCTTTAAGATTCAGCCAAATCTGGTGCCTCATCTTTAACTGCTGTATAGTATTCAGAGGTGGACATCAATTCAAATCTTTTCAACCTTTCTTTTTTTAACCAAAGAACTGCTTAAGATTGAGGAAAGAGAACTTACACCCCTACAGCCTCTTAAAGTGGAACCCAAAGTTCTAGGCTCAAGCTCCATATTCTTTGAAAGAATTTGATTTATTAAATAGAAAGAAATCATGGATTTTAGTCTATTTCATAGTATATCCATTGTTAGTTTACTACAAAAATAATATTTTTTTGTTACAGTTGTTTAATTTTCATCTTCACTAACTCAATGAACTTGGCTCTCCATAACATGCACTATTTTTTCCCTATGAGTTTCCATGCTCTTTGCATACTGCTGGGCAGTCCAAGTTTGACAAATGTGGTCTTAATCTAAATATAAACAGCTTCAAAAGTAGGATTTCAGGCAAAAATTTGCTTAAGTGACAGAGAGTAATACTTAAATCCCTTCTTATTATGAAAGGCAGCCCTGATAAATATACTTAGCACTGAAAACTCAAAGTATGTCATTTCCCACAGTAAACAGCTAAAGCCATAACTTCAAAGGATAACTAATTGTGTTCCTAAAGGAAAATTCTTTGAAAGACGCCAAACCTTTAGGAGATTTTCTACAAGGTGTAGAGTGACACCAAGAGATATTTTGGTTTGGCAAACCTCCCCTCATTTTCATTAACAGTTCCCCAAGTCACCTAAAAGAAACGTATAACCTAAGTAATAACTTCAGATGTCACGTGTTCCAACCAGATGGCTTCCTACATCTATTTTGTCAGACATTCTAGACCACAGCATATCTGCTTTCATAACTTTGGTAGTGGTGTCCTAAGCTTCCCCTTCCTTTGTCATTGTTTGTTCTTTGTGGTTCAGGTCAAGGCCCATCTATTTGCTTGTGTTCTGTTGGATTTCATGTCATTCTGTTTTTTTTTCTGAACTGCCTTGTCACTTAAAGTCTCTTTAATTTAGCTCCTTTTCTTTATGTTTGTTTCATGTATGTTAATCTTGGTTGTGGGCTTCCCTGGTGACTCAGATGACAAAGAATCTGCCTGTAGTGCAGAAGACCCAGGTTTGATTCCTGATTCAGGAAGATCCACTGGAGAAGGGGATGGCAACCCACTCTGGTATTCTTGCCTGGAGAATTCCATGGACAGAGGAGTCTGGCGGGCTATACTCCATGGGGTCGCAAAGAGTCAGATGCTACTGAGCAACTAATGTACACTATCTTGATTGTAAGCTCCCTGTGGGAAAAGGTTATATTCTCTGTATTTTCTGAATCTTCCTTGGTATCAAGTATAGAAGCAGACATATAGTAGATCCTCAGTAAATACTTATTATTTGATTTAATTGCCTTACCTTCAACAATTTGGTTGAATTTTAATTGTATATCTTCTAAGCAGTGCCATTCAAAGAATGGATCATAGACCAAAAGCATGGGCATCATTTGTTAGAAATGTAGGATCTGAGTTGTTCCACCTCAGAGTTACTGGATCAAAACATGCATTTTAATAAGATCTCCAGGTGATTCATATGTACATTAAATTTGACACATACCTAGTATTTTTCCAGGCCCTAGGCGTATGATACATTTTATAAATGTCAGTATCATTAAGTGTTATCTAAAGCTTGGAGAATTTGAAACCAGAGTAAGGTTCAGAATATCTTTTTAAAACTTAATATCTAGATATTACCCTTGGACCAAACCAGGCCCACCTCATGGGCTGGTTATATGGTTTATGAGCTACAAATGGTATTCACATTTTTAAATGATTGAAATAAATCAAAAGGATGTTTCATGATATATAAATGTTATATAAAATCAAATTTTAGTGTCCATAAAATTTTATTGGAACAAAGTCATACTTATTTGTTTATATAATATCTATGGCTGCTTTCCCAGGTGGTGCTAATGGTAAAGAACCCACCACCAAACGCAGGAGACATGAGACTTGGGTTCAGTCCCTGGGTAGGGAAGATTGCCTGGAGGAGGGTATGGAAGCCCACTCCAGTATTCTTGCCTGCAGAATCCTATGGACAGAGGAACCTGATGGGCTGCAGTCCAAAGGGTTGCAAAGAGTCAGACACGACTGAAATGACTTAGCATGTACACACATGGCTGCTTTTGCTCTGCAAGAGCAGAGTTAAGTAGTTATAAGGGAGACCTTAGAGTCTGCAAAGCTAAAACTATCTGCTCTCTGGTCCTTTACAGAGAAAGTTTGCTGGCCCTTGATCTAGTTTCATGATGCTTGTTTATACAGAAGAAGCTCCAGAGAGATCTAGTTAAATTTGTGGAAAGCAACCATAAGTTTTATACATTTGTTGGCTATAATATTCTATGTCTATACAATGCATCAAGAGGCTCACTACTGTATTATAAAATTACATGCTGTGAAAAAATTATTTTGAAACATCATAAGATTATTATTTTGTGGGATAATGGCTTTCTTTTCTAACCAGTCAGGAAAGAAAATAAAAGTGCTTGAAAATATCCAGTATGTCATTGTCATTTGGAACTCAATAAGCTATTACAGTTTTGTCAGGTTCAATCTCTAAGGGGGTGAATGAAAATATATATCTTGGGCAATTTGACCCCCATCAACATCATGCATCGTGGTTACTCTGACATCTGAAGAGGAGCAATTCTGCCCTGTCAACTTGGAGACTCAAAGCTGCTGGTAAAGGTCAGTCCTTCCTTCACCTTTAGCCACTGGATATCAGATTGAAACTACAGTGAGGAGATATGGAAAAGGTGTTCCACATCTTCTGTCAAATTAGCCTAATCCTCATTAAGTTGTACTGCTAATTCAGCATGTTCCAGAGGCTCCTGACACTATGAGATTGTCAACCTATTACTTTAAAGGGCTTAAAGGATATGAGGCTTCTTGGTTTGAGTCAATTCTTTCCTGATACATCCTGGGGATTAAGGAGGTGGGGACCCTTCTCAGCTGCCTACGAGATCTCGGTACATCTTCATATTTTAGGAATACAGAATGGCAGCCAAGTTGATTGACTGAATAAAACATAAGGCAAGAGGAATACAGAGGCTGCCTGAAGTACTTGTGCACTTGTATCCTTCATGTGCAAGACTTGTTAGAGTGAATGAGTGACACTGTAAACATAAATATGCTGTAAAAATTAATAAATTCACTTTGAGGGTTGCACCCTCAAAATTAACAAACAAAATCCCACCAGAAATGGCTAATTGCTGAGTTTTGAGCTCATGATTAAAAATATTCATTTTGAAAATCTGTACTCTTTAGTTGACAGCTTGCTGGATGACAATCAGAAAAGCGTGGGTTATGCTCTTCTCACTATAAAACACTTTGCATTTCTTGAATTCAGATTCTTTGCTGAGTAAAATAGACTTTTACTTTACCCCCTGTAAAAGTCTTACTGGCTTTTTAGAAAAATAAAATTCTATGATGTTAAGTAACAATTGTACAACAGTGTTTGGGGTACTTTAATTGAAGGTCTAGGCAAATAAGGTCCTACTGCATAGCACAGAGAAATATATTCACTATCCTGCAATAAACCATAATGGAAAAGAATATTTAAAAAAGAATGTCTACATATGTATAACTGAGCCACTTTTCTGTACAGCAAAGATTGGCACAACATTGTAAATCAACTATACTTTAATAACTTTTTTTAAAGGGCTTTCAATTTAACTTAATTTAAAGGGCTTAATTAAAATTTAACAATTTAAAGGGCTTTAATTTCAGTCACTCAGTCTTGTCCAACTTTGTGTGACCCCATGGACTATAGCCCACCACGCTCCTTTGTCTATGGAATTTTCCAGGCAAGAATACTAGAGTGGGTTTCCATTTCCTTCTCCAGGGGATCTTCCCAACCCAGGGATAGAACTCGCATCTCTTGGGTCTCCTGCATTGGCAGGCAGATTTTTTACCAATGCACCACCTGATGAAGGCCCGCAACGTAAGTATCCATATAAATAAAACTCCCGAAGTTATAATGGAAACCCTCAGCTATTTCACTTTTTTGTTCCTTTTTTGGGAGAGAAGAATTATAGTGAATAAATAAAGGGATAATGATATATAATAATATCAAACTTGAAGCACATTAGAAAATAAAATCCTCATTTTCCTAGACTTTACCAATCTGGATTTAGAGATGAGGCTATAATAATAAAATGATGCTGGAATGTTCTTATGTCTTGCTCCAACCTTTAATATAGAACTTCCGGGGGGAGGCAGGTCCTCAGCCTGGCACTACTGCCCTTTTGTCCAGGTCTGCTGCTTTTCCACCAGATCCTGGGGATCCAGAGGGTATTGTCAGTGTTGGTCAGGTACTGTGCTTGATGCATTATAGGCCTTGAGTATCCAATTGTGCAAGGTCTTTGATGGATTGAGAGGGAATGTTTCTTTCCTCTTTGTTAGACTGTTTCAGGATTTCTATACTGCTCTTTTTCATTGCCATTTTACAAGGTCAGAAGACCCTCTCAACTTTTAATTACAAATTTTTCTCTCTCTCAGATAGAACTGCAGCATATTCACGGGCCCAGTCTACAGGTAGGTTTGGCAGATAGCTACAGTGAATCGACATTCCCATTCCTGATTTTGTCATTAGGTCAGTTCATTATGCCTTCCTCTTTGTCTCCATGGAGTAAATGACTGTCCATGAGTCTCTCCAGCGCCCAGGCAAGTTGACCTGACAGACCTCCTTTTCCAAGTCAATGCTTGTTCATCCCCAGACTCATCATAGCCTCAGCAATGAGCAACATCTCCCATATAAACTTATCTTGGTTGGGCCGCCCTCTGGTCCACAAGACACATCTGACTTTCAGCAGTGGACACAACCTTAGCTAAGCCAGTTGATCTGTGTGGGCTAGGGAATTTCCTACTGCTGCATATTTGTATGCCATTCTTCTATGGAAAGAAGGATCAGTGTTTCCTCTCTCTCCCTATGAAACCTGGGAAGCACTGAATAATGCACTAAGTTGAGGCAGACAGTAGGTCTGTTTGAAGTAGTGTTACAGGGGCTTCTCTTGCTCACCGGGTATCAATTATTTGTCAGGCACTGTGCTATATGTCATTTAATTTAATTCTCAGAACAGTCTGCTCTGTTTTTACAGTTATATTGTTAAGTCAAAATAAATAATCCTCTCCCCCAAGACTGAGGGTTTCAGTAACCTGCTCAGGTTTATACAGTTAGAAAATGGTAGGGATTTCAAATGTTGGTCAATTGGACTGCAGAGCCCATTATTTTTTTCACTCTAATATGCTGAAGGTATTTATATATCCTTCCTACTTATTTTGAAAATTCGCTAAATTCCTCTCTATATTTGGATTCCATTTACATATTTTCCCCCACTGCATTACTCACAATGACAGACTCATCTTATTTTCTTTTTAACCAGAAACTTTTCACAATTACCTTTTTCTAGAAGAATGTTGCAGTGTAGTCTCACAATAGAGAAGGAGCTGCTGTTAAAACAAACGCATCTAAACACTCCTATCATTCTCAACACCTTGTACCGACAAAAGTTAGCTACTTGCATTCCTGGAAGGGTAGGCTGGACATCTGCCATTTCCATTAGTGGAAGATGCTTCTGCCCAGTGATAAGTTGGTTCCAGTTGTCTTACAGGATTCAGACATCTACCATGTCTAGCCAGGAAACCATCAACCCCTTTATCAATTGAGAAATAAGAGCAAAGTTAATGCCAAAAAAGAACAACAAGGTATGCAATAGGTTCATTGTACTCTCTGTTTGTGGACCAGCAGAATTATGTCATAAATATGCTCGTGACAGTGCTCTGCTTGGAACTTCAATTACAGAGACAATGGGTACATCTACAGCACAACTGCTCTGTGTATTCCAGCATTGTTCTATATGTTATAACAAAGAAAATAAGTAATTAGTGGCTTTTCATGCTAAACGTTTTAGCTGCAATTTTGTTGACTTTTTTGAAATTTAATTATTTCAGTGTCAATAAAGAAATTTTTGGTAAAACATACTTTATCAACCAAGGAGACTCTTATAGAATGGATAAGTCTGTTCCAGGCTTTCCTTGTAACTGTGACTATTTTCTATATGTGATCAGTTTTAAGATATTAAATATAAGACTTTTTCATATACTTTATCATATGAAAGGCATGAAGTCAGTTAATGAGACTGATAAGGAAATTAAAGTGGTTTTTTTTTTTTACTAAATATAAACCTAGGTTTTAAAATTTTGGCACTGTACATGGTTGTCTCTGAAATTTTCTATTGATATGCATAAATGATGAAGTATATATTTTTATGGAAAATATTTTATTTGCTCTGCTCAATCTAAGTAGTTAAGAAATAAAGTAAGCAAGAGATGCAATACTAGTAGTACTCTTGCATGAATATGTAAGTGGCTAAAGATGACAAGAGGTTTTTTATTTCTTTAATATACAATGTGGAATAGTTTTCATAATTCTTTGATGTCAGATTTGGAAAATATTGGTAATTATTTGAAGGTCTCTTCTGTGAAGGGAATGCAACATACAATGTTTTATTGGTGGAAATTAAGTTATAATTTCCTAATAGTTCATTTCACCCAAAAGAATTTTGTTGTGTGCCTTCAAAATGAAACTATCTTTAAAACTACCTTAAACACTAGGATTTGAAATTCTGTAATTTGTGGTGCATACACAGAAATTATTCATAAATCGACACACAATTTCATGATTAAGAGACAAAAGTCCATCATATAACAAGGATACTCACTCTGAATAAAACTGTGGGGCAGGCAACGAATATTCAACATTGAAGCTGTAGAAGTGACCCTGTTCTCAAGGAACTTTTCTATCGTGACTCAGATGATTCAAGATTAATTCCACTAATCTATGTTTTGATAATTTTTAGAATAAATTTTTCAAGACTTTATGTAACTCTGTGTCCTAAGGGTTTATAAGCTAGATATGCTAGTAATGTAGACTTAAAGAAATATATGCTAACTTTTCAGTTCAGTTCAGTCACTCAGTCGTATCCGACTCTTTGCGACCCCACGAACTGCAGCACACCTGGCCTCCTGTCCAAATCCCAGAGTTCACTCAAACTCATGTCCATTGACTTGGTGATGCTATCCAGCCATCTCATCCTCTGTTGTCCCCTTCTCCTCCTGCCCCCAATCCCTCCCAGCATCAGGGTCTTTTCCAATGAGTCAACTCTTCACATGAGGTGGCCAAAGTTGGAGTTTCAGCTTTAGCATCAGTCCTTCCAAAGAACACCCAGGACTGATCTCCTTTAGAACAGACTGGTTGGATCTCCTTGCAGTCCAAGGGACTCTCAAGAGTCTTCTCCAACACCACAGTTCAACAGCATCAATTCTTCAGCGCTCAGCTTTCTTCACCATCCAACTCTCACATCCATACATGACCACTGGAAAAACCATAGCCTTAACTAGATGGACCTTGTTGGCAAAGTAATGTCTCTGCTTTTGAATATGCTATCCAGGCTGGTAATAACTTTCCTTCCAAGGAGTAAGCATCTTTTGATTTCATGGCTGCAATCACCATCTGTAGCGATTTTGGAGCCCCCAAAAATAAAGTCTGACACTGTTTCTACTGTTTCCCCATCTATTTCCCATGAAGTGATGGGACCAGATGCCATGATCTTCGTTTTCTGAATGCTGAGCTTTAAGCCAACTTTTTTCACTCTTTCACTTTCATCAACAGACTCTTTAGTTCCTTTTCACTTTCTGCAATAAGGGTGGTTCCACCTGCATATCTGAGGTTATTGGCATTTCTCCCGGCAATCTTGATTCCAGCTGGTGCTTCTTCCAGCCCAGCGTTTCTCATGATGTATGTACTCTGCATATAAGTTAAATAAGCAGGGTGACAATATACAGCCTTGATGTACTCCTTTTCCTATTTGGAACCAGTCTGTTGTTCCACGTCCAGTTCTAACTGTTGCTTTCTAACCTGCATATAGGTTTCTCAAGAAGCAGGTCAGGTAGTCTGGTATTCCCATCTCTTTCAGAATTTTCCACAGTTTATTGTGATCCACACAGTCAAAAGCTTTGGCATAGTCAACAAAGCAGAACTAGATGTTTTTCTGGAACTCTCCTGCTTTTTCCATGATCCAATGGATGTTGGCAATTTGATGTCTGGTTCCTCTGCCTTTTCTAAAACCAGCTTGAACATCTGGAATTTCATGGTTCATATATTGCTGAAACCTGGCTTGGAGAATTTTGAGCATTACTTTTCTAGTGTGTGACATGAATGCAATTATGAGATAGTTTGAGCATTCTTTGGCATTGCCTTTCCCTGGGATTGGAATGAATACTGACCTTTTCCAGTCCTGTGGCCACTGCTGAGCTGTCCAAATTTGCTGACATATTGAGTGCAACACTTTTACAGCATCATCTTTTAGGATTTGAAATAGCTCAACTGAAATTCCATCACCTCCACTAGCTTTGTTCATAGTGATGTTTCCTAAGGCCCACTTGACTTCACATTCCAGAATATCTGGCTCTAGGTGAGTGATCACACCATCGTGATTATCTGGGTCATGAAGCTCTTTTTTGTACAGTTCTTCTGTGTATTCTTGCCACCTCTTCTTAATATCTTCTGCTTCTGTTAGGTCCAGACTATTTCTGTCCTTTATCAAGCTCATCTTTGTATGAAGTGTTCCCTTGGTATCTCTAATTTTCTTGAAGAGATCTCTAGTCTTTCCCATTCTGTTGTTTTCCTCTATTTCTTTGCACTGATATCTGAGGAAGGCTTTCTTATCTCTCCTTGCTATTCTTTGGAACTCTGCATTCAGATGCTTGTATCTTTCCTTTTCTCCTTTGCTTTTCAACTTTTCTTCTTTTCACAGATATTTGTAAGGCCTCCCCAGACAGCCATTTTGCTTTTTTGCATTTCTTTGCCATGGGGATGGTATGATCACAACCATCGTGATTATCCGGGTCGTGAAGCTCTTTTTTGTATAGTTTTTCTGTGTATTCTTGCCACCTCTTCTTAATATCTTCTGCTTCTGTTAGGTCCATACCACCATTTCTGTCCTTTATCGAGCCCATCTTTGCATGAATGTTCCCTTAGTATCTCTAATTTTCTTGAAGAGGTCTCTAGTCTTTCCCATTCTGTTGTTTTCCTCTATTTCTTTGCATTGATCACTGAGGAAGGTTTTTCTTATCTCTTCTTGCTATTCTTTGGAACTCTGCATTCAGATACTTATATCTTTCCTTTTCTCTTTTGCTTTTCACTTCTGTTCTTTTCACAGCTATTTGTAAGGCCTCCCCAGACAGCCATTTTGCCTTTTTGCATTTCTTTGCCATGGGGATGGTCTTGATCCCTGTCTCCTGTACAATGTCACGAACCTCATTCCATATTTCATCAGGCACTCTCTCTATCATATCTAGGCTCTTAAATCTATTTCTCACTTCTACTGTATAATCATAAGCGATTTGATTTAGGTCATACCTGAATAGTCTAGCAGTTTTCATTACTGTCTTCAATTTAAGTCTGAATTTGTTAATAAGGAGTTCATGATCTGAGCCACAGTCAGCTCCCGGTCTTGTTTTTGCTGACAAACAAAGGCAATGACAACTGTGCCTATATTTTTAGAGGTTGACTAAACAACTGTTAGCAATGAGGAGGCAAAGGAAGAAAAATATATGTTCTCAGCTCTCTCTCTCACACACACACATACAAAATAAAGTGTTCCTAAGTTGGCTTAAAGCTCAACAATCAGAAAATGAAGATCATGGCATCTAGTCCCATCACTTCATGGGAAATAGATGGGAAACAGTGTCAGACTTTATTTTTCTGGGCTCCAAAATCACTGCAGATGGTGACTGCAGCCACGAAATTAAAAGACACTTACTCCTTGGAAGGAAAGTTATGACCAACCTAAATAGTATATTCAAAAGCAGAGACATTACTTTGCCAACCAAGGTCCATCTAGTTAAGGCTATGGTTTTTCCAGTGGTCATGTATGGATGTGAGTTGGATGGTGAAGAAAGCTGAGCGCCGAAGAATTGATGCTGTTGAACTGTGGTGTTGGAGAAGACTCTTGAGAGTCCCTTGGACTGCAAGGAGATCCAACCAGTCTGTTCTAAAGGAGATCAGTCCTGGGTGTTCTTTGGAAGGAATGATGCTAAAGCTGAAGCTCCAGTACTTTGGCCACCTGATGTGTAGAGATGACTCATTGGAAAAAACTCTGATGCTGGGAGGGATTGGGGGCAGGAGGAGAAGGGGACAACAGAGGATGAGATGGCTAGATGGCATCACCCACTCAATGGATGTGAGTTTAAGTGAACTCGGGAGTTGGTGATGGACAGGGAGGCCTGGCGTGCTGCGATTCATGGGGTCGCAAAGAGTCGGACACGACTGAGCGACTGAACTGCACTGAACTGAATAATGTAACTTAAAAAGACAGCTCAATTTTTCTTGTACTACTTCTCTTTTAGTACTCAGATAATCGGTCTTGTGAAATAAACTTTTAGAGAGTAGATCATTTGGATTAAATTGGCTCTAACATTAATATTGAGAGCCACCTCAGAAGCAGAAATGCCTTTGGAAATAGGCATTAAATAAAAATATACATGAAGTGGCTGAGTATAACATAATAAGGATTGTTGGAGCCTGTAGAAGGCTTGGTGAACAATAGAGTCTAAGAATTGCTTAAAGATGTTAATATTTCTTTTTTTTTTTAAAGTTTTCTGTTGACTAAAATGAAACACTTTGATTTGAAACCCTTCTTACATTGTTAAACCTAATTCTTTCCATTTTCTTTCTGAAGCATCAATTTTTGAATAACTTTAAGTTAGTTTAAATTGCTTAGATATGACTTAAAAAAACTAATATTTTCTAGTTTAGAGATGGAAATTATTAATTAGGGGAGCAATTTCTTTTTGGAGCTGTAGGATCTGACACCAAATCCACAGCAAGTTTCAGCAGAACAAGACATTTCTTCCCACTGGGAATCACTTATTCAATTAAAGCATGCTTTCTACTTTCAATTATCAAGACAAAAGAAAATGGAAGATAATCTCTTAACCTAAAAGTTAAGATTTGTACAAAAAAATAAGGAAGATCATAAGGTTGTATCAGAAACTGGCTTTATATTTACAGGAAAGAGATATTTTCTTCGAATTAAGGAATTTGGAGTTTTATGTACCCCACAAGTGCTCAATGTTTTTAAAATCACAGGAAACCATGTCTCCTCAACCTGACAATCAGAATTTTGTATTTGGAAATGTGTTTTTCAAAAGCTTTTTCCTTATATGAAAAGAAAATATAAGACTGAAGAATCACTCATGCTACCATACCTTTTGAAAGACAATACTGGCATCTCTTGTGAATCATTAAATGAATGCATTCATCCGAAAAAATAGATAATCTCTTTGCTATAAATTTTCCTTTCCTCAAAAATATAAAGATCAAAGCATTTCATTTTGTAAAGCATGCATTAATGACCACTATGGTTATCAAAAGATTTTAAACTGCTCTGTCCTTGCCCTTGACAACTTACAAAGAACTGCCTTTTATGATGTGGTTCTCCAGGAATCTGGGATACCATCAGTAATTGGTTTTGCTGAGAGATCTAATTGTTTGATAAAAGCATTATTTCATCCTTTAGAAGAGTAACCTTGGAGGACCAGGTCTTGACTCTTCTTCCTTTACCGTCTTGAAGAGATAGTCTCTAGATTGAATGGTACTGCATGGTTGGCTGTTAATTGAATTAATTGATTGGTCAGTTCAGCCAAGTAGCCACTTTATCATATTTTTCCTCTTTCAGTTGAGTTGATTTTTGCTTGAGCAGACTGAAAAACTAAACTTCAAGTAGATCAGAACCAGAGATTACATTTTTCCCAGGTGGAAGCAAATGGCTAAAAGTCTTAGAAGCTCTTAATTCAGAATATTTTTCATAAAGGCATAAGGGTGTCAAATCACCCTCAAAAATCATCTGTAATTTAGCATATCCTAAAGTAAACTTCTTTTGACCTTCAAATGTGCTCCTTTCATGATCTTTTACCATCCACAACACCCTTGGTAGAACTAAGTTATGATCCTCTGCTTACAAGTACTCATTGGCTCCCCATTGCTTATGAGTCAGTCACTCTAGGATCTTTGAAATCTTGTAGTGATTTGCTGATCATACACCAAGAAGATACTTTATCACTTTCCACAGCAACCCATATAGAGTTCTCACTCTTCTCTGAAGTATCCCTACCTCCATGTCTTTGCTTACCTGGTTCAGCTGGAGCAAATGCAGGTCTTCTGTGAATCCTCCTGACAGCTAACTCAGTGCAGTGCTGCTGCTGCTAAGTCACTCAGTCGTGTCCAACTCTTCACGACCCCATGGACTGCAGCTCACCAGGCTCCTCCACCCATGGGATTTTCCAGGCAAGAGTACTGGAGTGGGGTGCCATCGCCTTTTCTCAGTGCACACTCCTCATTTATGTATTTGCAGAGCTCCTCCAGGCCACTCTTTGAAAGAACTTTTCCTCATATGTTTCCTCCTCTGTTTTCCTCTCATTCTAGCCCCAGCTACAAGGTCATAGCCCAGGTTTTTTTTTTTTTTTTCCTTAATGTAGGGAGTTAGGGCTTATGCCTACATATAAACCTCTGTGTGTTCACTAGGAAAAACTCAACTAACCTTGTACTTATGTCACTATTTCTTCCCTTCAAGAATGACTATATTTTTTTGGCACTGATCAGAACCTTGTGGATATGTGTCAAGTGTTAAGCATTCACAATATTAGCAATGCTGAAGAACTGCAAAGGTGGAAAACTGATGATGCAAACCATACAGGTTCTCAGGGACACTAGCCTTAACATAAATTGAGATGTAATTACCATCTCTGCTAAGATAAATCTACAGTGGTTGTTATCTTGAACATCAACGAACTAATTTATCTGAATTGTTTATGCCTCTGGGACACAGTCTGGAGAACAGAGGAATACTGGACGTCTCCAGAGACTGAAAGTAAAAAATAAAAATGATTCTGTTTACTTCAGTACATCATGTGGCCTTGACTCAAAGTTGGATTAACTCCAAAGCTGCAAGTGCTCAGCAGCCTTTGTGTTATACTATCTATTTTGCTGTTGTTCCTCAAAGTGGAACAATATTTAATTCTGCAATGTTTTACTTATGCCCAAGGCCTAATTCTATCTGTTGAGTCATACTTAAACCTCTGCACCTGATGATTAGAAATATTTTCATGTTACCTCAGTGATGCACTGGGCTTCCCTAGTGGCTCAAGCAGTAAAGAATCTGCCTGCAATACAGAAGAACTGGGCTTGATCCCTGAGTTGGGAAGATCTCCTGGAAAAGGGAGAGGCTACCCACTCCAGTATGCTTGCTTGGAGAATTCCATGGACAGAGGACCTGGTGGCCTACAGTTCGTCTGATCACAATGAGTCAGACATGACTGAGCAACACACACACACACACACACACACATACACAGTGATGCACTTTTAATCACATCTACTTCAAGGGACTTGACTTGGTTGAGACTGTAATTCTCTCTAAGATCTAATACCTCAGACAAAATTGATCTCAGACTAATTAATAATCTGGATTTAAATCAGCTATTACTCATATGAGACTGTATATAAGACAATGCTATTTTTATTGTCAAGTACTAAATGACCCAGTGGTAAAGAATCCTGCCTGTGCAGGAGACACAAAAGATGCAGGTTTGATCCCTGAGTTGGGAAGATCTAATAGAGTAAGAAATGGCAACCCATCCCAATATTCTTGCCTAGAAAATTCCATGGATAGAAGAGCCTGGTGGGCTACAGTCTATGGGGTTGCAAAGAGTTGAACACGACTGACCAGGCATGCATGCAAAAAGTCTGTAACTTATTACATTAAGATTAAGAACAACACAACCTAGTGGTCCGGAAATGTGAGTTGCTACTGAAAGAACTTCCTTTAGGCAGAAGTTTCTCTTACTGTGGATACCATCATCTTTGAGGCAGTAGAAAATTGAGCCTCTGAGCATTTGCTTATTAGGCATGGAGTAAATAGATAAACGAATTGTGCTGAGTTGATAGGATTTCCTGTGACTTTTGAGAAAGCATTTTTCCAGTTATTCATAACTTCTCACCTACCAGTCTCAGAATGTTTTCAGGCTTACATTAGGAGTTTTGGATATTCTGGATTTGGGTAAACTGGACTTTGCTTGATGCGCTGGGGAGTATTTAATTTTTCAGCTTGGTCTCTGCTTATAACATGTGTATCATTTTAGCTGAAAATTGTTGGAGAAATTTGATCCTGCAGTCTTGAGAAAATGAAAAGGGGTATGAAGTTTAAAATTACCAGGCCATAAACAATTTTGAGGAATTAAATTCTGAATTTTAAAAACCCCAGAGCATTATTTTGGTCTGTTTGACTTGTTGCATAGAAACAGAAGTTTGTCACCTGAGAAAATGTCACCCTCCGTTTGAATAAGTGGTTTGTATCAAATTCTAGCCCTCAATAACTGTTGTGTGTTTAGGCATCTTATCTTGTCTGTGGGCTGATTATTGGAGGAATGCCTCATGGAATTTTGCTTAATTTAGGTTGCTTTGAAGGAAGAGTTCTTGACCACTTAGAAACAGTTTATAAAATGAGGTAAACTGTAAATATGCATAGAAAATTATAATTTATGATAGTAACATAAGGTATTATTTTAATGGAAAATTTATGATTTTACTACACATGGTGCTTATATACTTTCTCCATAGTTTATATTTCTTTGGTGGGGAAAAAATCTATATTCATGATGAACATAAGCCCAAGAAGTTCTCATTTGCATAAAACATGGTATAGAACCAGAATTCATGATTCAAGGTGTCAAAGACTGTAAATAAAAGCAATCACAGAGCTGTGACAAATTTCACTGGTCATATATCTACATACACAGAAATGCTGTTATGTACATTAGGAGCTTCCAGTTGCCTCTGAGGTATGACAGTAACATGCTGTCATCACTTTCTCACTTTCCACTCACACCTTCACCCTCCACAATCTTGCTCATGTCCCTGCAATGCTACTGAAACTGCTCTTGTTTTAGCTTGCAAAGATCTCTTGCTCATTCCCAGACATTTGACTTCTCTGCAACATTTTACACAGAGCTTCACCATCTTGAATCCCTTTTGTCCACTGGCTTAACAACATATTCTTTAATGAAAGTACTCTTATTCTTCTGGTCTATCTCCTACCTCGTTAGTCATTCTTTTTTAGTTTCCATCAAGTCACATTTTTCTCTCCCCATTAAACCTCTTTTGGCCTTCTAGTCCTTCTATACACATTTTCTCTGAATGATCTCTGTCTTCTCTCATGGTATCATTTCCATCCATATGCTGATGGCTCCAAAAGCAGACCTTTCTCTTTAGCACAGCCTTAGATGTCTGTAGTAAGCATCTAAGAGGTTTTCTGCAGAGGATCCAGTTTTCAGGAATGATTCTCCCTTTCTAACTGTATGTTAAAATTGTATTACTGTGTGACCTTTCCAGGTTCCACAGCCAGTATTTCCAGGAATGAGTGTTTCACTCAAGCCTTGGACCATAAATTTATGTCCTGAGATGTTTGGGTTTGAGACTGGGAGTCAGGACAGCCTCTCTTTGAGATCCGGGGCTGAAGTTAGGGTGGTGGTTTCTTGAATGCATCTAGTGTCACATAAGGGCCCTATATTATCGGTTGGCCCAACTTATTAAATAGTTTAGACATCCTCTAATTGTAGGGTTCAAAGTTTGGGATTTGCAGGCAACTGTGTATACTCTCATATAGACTGTATATGTAGAGATGGACAGTCTGTAAGTCAGATATTATGAAATTTATTCTTATATGATTTATATCTCAATACTAAATAGTTTTTTAAAAGTTAAAAAAATAAATGAGAGAAATGTCCAGTATCCTGAGATATTAGGTCTCTGAATCATCTGTTTGCTGAGGTACAGTTACATCTCATCCCAGTATATTTACAGTGAAGTTCGCTCTTGGTTAAAGCTAACTTGATTGATATCTGCCACCTTTTATGAAAATGGCCCTAGTGAATAAGACATCCTGCTGCCTATAGGACCTTTCTAGTTCAATATCATGCACCTCTAATTCTCTCCTCATCTCCCATTGCATCCTTACTTCTGAGTCTGCTTCTCCTTCCATAGCTCAGTAAATGGCATCTTTACTTATTCAAACAACTAAGCTGCTTATTATTTTTTATTTTTCCTATAATGTCTTGCCCTTCCATCCAGTCAGTCAAATCTTGCTATTTATCTGTCCATTTATTTCTGTTGCCATTCTACTACGTTAGTTCCCTTTGTAATTCTTTTATTCGATCACCTTGTAACTGGTTTTATCCCTCCTATACTCTGACATTTTCCAGTGAATTCTTACTCTAAAGCAGTCTCTTCTTGGCTTCATATTCAGAACCCTCAATGATAAAGTGCATGGCTTCCTCTCTAGCTTTGTCTCCTGCAATCACCTTTGTTCATATGGGTCATACAGTTCAGTATACAAGAATGACAATAAAACACACATAAGTGCTCTATATCAATCCCTCTTTCTGAAATGACTTTTATTCCTTTGTCACTATCAGAGCACTCTGGACTATTAATTGACTATTTACCACTAGTCTGTAAGCTCCTTGAAGCCAGGGATAATGTTCTGTGATTGCATTCTATTCTTAACATAGTATTTGTTTTATGGTAGACATTCTGTAAATAATTACCGAACAGATGTACATGTTAGGAAAGTGAAATGCTACTGGATGCAAGTATAGAGAGAGGAAGTAGAGATTTGAACTTAGACGTCAAGGACAAAGTCCTTTTCCCTGAACTGAATGTTGGGAGGAAAGCAAGACTGTAACTCTGGGTTCAGTGTTTTGTGAATTATCACTTAGCAATCTTAATAATCTTGAGCATGCAGCTCTTCACGCACTAGTTCATGCTCATCTCTCAGGACAGGCATTGATTCTTTGACATGTAGCTAGTCAGGTAGAATAGATTTTACTGTCTACAGCTGGTGGCATTTTTCTCTGTGCTTTCAGTTTTTAGTTCCTTGACATTTTTTTAGATATTGCTGCTTTGATTTTTCCCAAGCACTGCAGTATGAGGGCTATTAGATTATTAATGGCCACAGCTGTGCACATCCTAGAAAAATTAACTACTTAATTGCATTAATATGAGCCTCTCGAGGCTTAGTGCTGGGTTCATATTGAAGTGATTGGATGGGCTGGATGATAATATAAAATGTGGTAGGTCATTAGAGATTTACAATTGTGCTTGATTTCAAACTACTCAAGCTTAAAAATAGAAGGATACATAAAGATGTTTGAAAGCAGATGCTTAGAATTGAAGGAAATCGCAAGTCTTGATAAGGCTCATAAGTCATTTGTTCTACCAGTTGCGGAGTGAGTAATAAATTTGTAACCAAGATGTGAACTAGTTTCACTTTGCCCCTAAGGAGTTAGGCAAGACTAGCTCATCTCCTCATTCTTCCTCTTATGGAGACTTTTGCTTTTCCAAAGACTTCTGTCAGTTCCCAAAAGGCTTATGCTTTGATGGTCACCTGACTGCAGTGTCCTGCCTCTACTGCCTTCTTGGTATTAGCTCTTGTCTTATACTTGTTCCTTTATCTTTGATCTGTCACTGTTGCCACTAACCCTAACTGATACATAGCCCCTTCTTGGTCCCTTATCGAGCACCCACAGATACCAGAGATTTGTACACAGTAGAACAATATTAAAAGTATATTATTGGAAGTTAGTCAGTTGTTGTTAGTTGCTCAGTCATGTCTGAGTCTTTGCGACCCCGTGGACTGTAGCCGGTTAGGCTCATCTGTCTATGGAATTCTCTAGGCAAGAATACTGAAGTGGGTGGGCACTCCCTTCTCCAGGGGATCTTCCCTACCCAGGGATCAAGCTTGGATCTCCTGATTCTTTACCATTGAGCCACCAGGGAAGCCCAGAAGTTAGTCATCCTTGCTCTTAATTCACTGCAAGTCATTATCACTGGCCACACTGCCTAATGAGTGGCCCACTTCTATTTTTCTTCTGAATTGCCTCTGGGAATTCAGAATTCTCAGTCAATTATACAGCACAACTTAACTCTCTTCAGTCTCCCTTCCCCAAATCTCCTTTGCATATCTGAAACCCATCTAGTTATTCAGGCAAAAGAAAAAGACATGATTCATTTAGAAATGCAAAGACTGTCCTGCCATTTCATTTTTTCTTTATTAGGATTCTTCCTTCTTAGAACCCTTGTGGTTTAAAATCATCCTTTCTTCTATCTCTAAATAGCACATTTATTCCAAGGTGAGTATGGAAAGGGACTTTCTGGTTTGTCGGCAGAGAAGTGGGAACTTTAAAAGAAGTTAGCTCTCTCAGTGAGCAAGTGGCCTTCCTCTGGGGAATTTTAAGTGAGATGTCACGGACTCTATCCCTATTGATCCTTAAAGAGCAGAAGAAGCAATGTGACTCTATTATAAATCTTTTTTACTTAGGAAATTAGAATTAGTTGAGTGACAAAAATTCTTTTCCTATGGCATTAACCTTCTTTGTAAGGATGGGTTGCTGCTGCTGCTAAGTCACTTCAGTCGTGTCCACCTCTGTGCGACCCCACAGACGGCCCACCAGGCTCCACCACTCCTGGGATTCTCCAGGCAAGAACACTGGAGTGGGTTGCCATTTCCTTCTCCAGTGCATGAAAGTGAAAAGTGAAAGTAAGTCACTCAGTTGTGTCCAACTGTTCGCGACCCCATGGACTGTAGCCTACCAGGCTCCTCCATCCATGGGATTTTCCAGGCAAGAGTACTGGAGTGGGCTGCCATTGCCTTCTCCGATGGGTAGCACATAAAAAATCTTACGGACTTCCCTGGTGACTCAGTGGTAAAGAATGTGCCTGCCAGTGCAGGAGACACTAGAGACTTGGGTTCAATCCCTGGGTTGCCAAGATACCCTGGAGGAGGAAATGGCAACTCACTCCAGTATTCTTGCCTGAGAAATCCCATGGACGGAGGAGCATGGCGGGCTACAGTCCAGCAGGTTGCGAAAGAGTCGGACTCGTTTTCGCGACTAAATAGCAACACCAAAGACATATTTTATGTGAGTTTACTCCCTCACTTCTCTTGACTGAAAACTATTCTCTCATCATCATCTCATTTTGAGAGAAATTTGCTCATGTAGCAAGGTTTTAACTATGTAGCAATTTTTAAGCTTTTCCTCGGGGTTACCAACCAAACTACTTACTAAAGACAGGAAAATAACACAAATTAAAAAGGGAGTTTAGTTATGTAGAGAGCAGATCCAAGTAGAGAACACCTGGCCTGTCTACAAACAGAATCTGTGCTGAGCAAATGCTGAGTGCAGCACTCAGGCTAGGGGCACCATGCTTTCCTTTGCAAATGGAAACCCAGGCTCTGCTGCTCAGCTCAAATGAAACGTCCACTTTAAAATGTATTGCCAATTAATAAAAGCAAGCAAGCAAACAAAATATGCTGTGATACCAACACTGTGAGCTTCAAGAAACACATAGGGAAGATGAATCTGACCTGAGGGTCAGGACTTCTTGAACATCACTAATTGTTTAAACTTTGGAACTTTTGTGGGTACTTTCTTCTTTCTCTCCTTTTATTTATAACTTCCTTCTCCAACAATGACACACCTGATTCCCATTTTCTTTAATATATTTACTCATGTGTTCAAGCTGCCAATGCACAGAGGGCTTCCCAGGTGGCACTAGTGATAAGAACCTACCTGCCAATGCAGGAGACTTAAGAGACACAGGTTCGATCCATGGGTCAGGAAGATCCCCTGGAGAAAGGCATGGCAACCCACTCCAGTATTCTTGCCTGGGAAATCCAAGGGCAGAGAAGCCTGGTGGGCTATAGTCCAAAGGGTTGCAAAGAGTCAGACATGACTGAAGTGACTTAGCATAGCACAGAATGAATAGAATGTAGTTTCTTAATTATTCACCCAGACCCTTAGAGGAGTAAATCTTTGCATGCATGCACATACCCATTATCAAGATACAGACCATTTCTGTCACTTCAGAAAGTTCTCCTGTGCTTATCCTCTATAAATACATTATTTCTTAGTATATTTCAGCACACTTTTTAGGGCCAGAGTTGCTTTCTTGTTTACCGTTGTCTCCCTCTAACTAGCATGACTACATATAGTAAACACATAATGAAAGTTTGTAAGTAAATCTTTTCCTATGAAATGAAAACCTCTGACAAATTACTTTTCTGGAATCTTTGTCATTATGACTATTCCTTTCTGACTGGGGCATCTCTGTATTATCTTGGTATATGTAGGCCTTTCAACTCTGCAGTATTTTGATCTCCCATAGATACAAATGCAGCTATGCTGTGTATTGGGAGATCTTTTCATAGACTCTGGAAGCAGCTTCCTGACCCCTCATACAACATCATTTTTATATTAAATTTCTTGGTGCTGGATGATTCTATTCTGCTTCCCTAATGACAAAGGTGATTTGGGCTCTACTATTAGGATTATTTTAATGTTACTGTGTCCCCCCTCAAAGTTTAGGCTTGAAAATGTTAAAGCAGATGGTGGTACTTAGAGGGTAATTAATTTTCCTTTGGAGACATAATTGCTTTCTTTAAAAATAAATGAATGCCTCTTTTTTTTTTTCCCAAGAGGTAATGGTTTAGTAAATTTTAGGAATGAACTGGGCTGCCCTTGACCAGGATTTAGGTGAAAAGGAGAGATCTTTAGGGCTTTTGCCCTTGTCTGGTTGTGTGAATTGAAAGCCTTACTCTCTTGGGTGTTTGGGAAAATTAAATAAAGCAACATTTTTAAGCACTTAGCATGTGCCTAATGCAGAGGAAGGCTTTAGAAGTTAGCGAGTATAATTCTTAGAAGTAGAAAGAGGATGTTATTAATTGATCTCGTTGACTTTGTTTAGACACTGAGAGTCTTATCAGAGTAGTACATATAAAATACCACAAGTTTCTGATATTCAGGCTCCATTTGCACAGGCGGTATTTTTAAAATTAATTGTTGATTAATGACCAAATTATTCTCCTTTTTTGTGTTATAGTAAATCAGCTGGGAAATAGTTGAATTTTCCTGTTCTTTCTGGATAGCAATGTATAGCATGTCACTGACTAACAGATGTCATTAAATGCAATCTTACCAGCAGCCTGTGTGTTAATATTTAGAGACAGTTTTTAATATATTTTCAAAAGGCCTTCTGAAGTAAAATTTCCCATGTGTTCATATTTCAAATTTTCCATATTCCCCAACATTGAACTTCCAACAACTCTTTGCTATCACATATTCTGTGAAACGATAACATTTTTTTTGTATATAGCTGCTTGCCATTTGAGTTTTCACAGTTATTTAAATAAACATAAATAATAATACTGTATAGAGAGCTATTGAATGAACATTCTGTTGAAATTTTTCTGAGTTAAACTGCCAGGGGCTTACTTATTGGGTAGAAATGATCATGGTATCCATATTTTAGCGTAGTGGGAGATGTATTTTAATATTTCATTCGAAACAAAGAAGAGATTCTTTCTGCAAAAATGTGTTTGAAGCTTGCTTTCCCTTCTCATACTGCGGAGAAGCATACTGACCCCCACAGACAGAGTGCACTGGTAAGGTGACTACAGCTAAATGAACCCGCTCCTCAGTACAGCTTGCCCAGGGCTATAGGAACAGCAGCCCTAATTTGCCTTTTGCAGAGTATTGGAGGGGAAAAAAATGCATTTTTTTTTCACAGGAGTTTGACAAAGACTGTTTTAAAATCTGCTCAGTCAAGATATAAGGGAAGCCAGACATAGGAAACCAGAACCAAGAAGCAGGGATTCCAGTACAGATCATTACTGGTGCTTCTACTGCTGCTGCTGCTGCTGCTAAGTCGCTTCAGTCGTGTCCGACTCTGTGTGACCCCATAGACGGCAGCCCACCAGGCTCCCCCGTCCCTGGGATTCTCCAGGCAAGAACACTGGAGTGGGTTGCCATTTCCTTCTCCAATGCATGAAAGTGAAAAGTGAAAGTGAAGTCGTTCAGTTGTGTCTGACTCTTAGTGACCCCATGGGCTGCAGCCTATCAGGCTCCTCTGTCCATGGGATTTTCTAGGCAAGAGTACTGGAGTGGGGTGCCATTGCCTTCTCCTAGATAGTGTCAATTTGTGACATGGAGGAGAGGACCCAGGATGAAGCCAATTTACGTCTTTCAACTTGTGGATTAAGGCACGTCTTCCCTAGGAGGGTGAATTGGAGGTTGATGTCAGATCTCATTGAATACCCTTTATTCAGTCCATACAGCTCATCTATATGTTGGTTTGGAGATTCAGCAGACAATCTAATTCTCATTTCCTTTTCCTAAGTAATTTTCAACACATAGAAAATCAATATCATTTGTCATCCAAATAAAGTTCTGAATCAAGGAACACTTTCAGATGTTGTTTTTTGAGGACAACTAATACCTAGACCAAAGAGAACTTGCAGAAGATAGTGAAAGCTCAGTTGTTTGTTGGTGTTAATTTCTTCTGCTTCTCTACAGTGTGTTCAGTGAGGAAAGTCTTGCTGGGCTTCTAGATGAGATTTTAGGCATTCTAGTGTTATTCTGAATGTTCTTAGATAATATAAAATCCTGTGATCAGTTTAAGATGAAAAACACAGCCGTGGTTTAGGAGCTAGAATTTCGAATCAACTCTGAAAATTGAGTTTTTCTATTAGTTATTTCTTGGTTAGTTAATGCCTTCTCCTAGATAGTGTCAATTTGTGACATGGAGGAGAGGACCCAGGATGAAGCCAATTTACGTCTTTCAACTTGTGGATTAAGGCACGTCTTCCCTAGGAGGGTGAATTGGAGGTTGATGTCAGATCTCATTGAATACCCTTTATTCAGTCCATACAGCTCATCTATATGTTGGTTTGGAGATTCAGCAGACAATCTAATTCTCATTTCCTTTTCCTAAGTAATTTTCAACACATAGAAAATCAATATCATTTGTCATCCAAATAAAGTTCTGAATCAAGGAACACTTTCAGATGTTGTTTTTTGAGGACAACTAATACCTAGACCAAAGAGAACTTGCAGAAGATAGTGAAAGCTCAGTTGTTTGTTGGTGTTAATTTCTTCTGCTTCTCTACAGTGTGTTCAGTGAGGAAAGTCTTGCTGGGCTTCTAGATGAGATTTTAGGCATTCTAGTGTTATTCTGAATGTTCTTAGATAATATAAAATCCTGTGATCAGTTTAAGATGAAAAACACAGCCGTGGTTTAGGAGCTAGAATTTCGAATCAACTCTGAAAATTGAGTTTTTCTATTAGTTATTTCTTGGTTAGTTAAAACTGCCAGTTTAACAGCATGGGTTACATATAGTGGTGATGGTGCTGTGCTCAGTTGTGTCTGACTCTTTGCAACCCCATGGGCTGTAGCCCACCTGGCTTCTCTGTTCATGGGATTTTCCAGGTAAGGATACTAGAGTAGATCGTCATTTTCTACTTCAGGGGATCTTCCCAACCCAGGGATCGAACCCATGTGTCTTGTGTTTCCCGCATTGGCAGGCAGGTTCTTTACTCCTGTGGTAGCTGGGAAGCCCTGGGTTACATGTAGATATCTGGAAATTATGAATCCTACCTAGCTATCAAAACTATAGTGCTAAAGCAGCTAAAACCAGGTAACAAGAGTTCTTACAAAATCTGTTTTCAAGAGGCCTTTTTCTTGGTGTTGTACATGCTATAATTTTCAAAAGAGCTGCTCTTTTGTGATGACAGTCTGGACTCACCAGTGCAGTGCTGGAACTCTGGCTGTAGACTGCCCGCTGCGCACGGCAATCTGAGCTGTCCTTGTCCCAGGCTGGATGCACTCTTGCCCTAAACTTGTTCCTTCAGTGAGTCTTTCCCCCAGATAAACACAGCTCCTGGCTGCTGCAGCAGAAACATTGTGCATCCTTCCCCAGGTTCCTCTGCATCTCAGTCTGCCTCAGGGCTGGGTAATACTAATTGGTGATTGTGCAGGAAACTCAGCAGGCCCTTGCTGGCTCTGGGGCAGCTGGAGGAAGACAGTAAAAACTACCACTACCTGCCAAGCTTTCTTTCTTCCCTGTTAACAGGGGAAGCAAGGAGCAGTTTCCTATGAAGAGAGGCACCACAGGGGAAAGTGCTCATGGAAAGGAGAAGGACTGTGGCTACACTGAAGTGTCGGGAGGTGCTCTTAAACAGCTTGCTTATTCCTGATCTCAGTATCAGGTTTATATTATGAAAATCCATAATGAAACAGCTTAGAATTGCTCTTCACTGTCAGCTTTGGCTGGCTTTCTTACTTTTGATGTACATAAACTCATGCCACCATTTAAAAATAAAAGTTAACATAGCATTAACATTCTGAGGCATTCCTTGGAAATTTTATCACCTCCCATCTCTCTTGGAGGTTTCCCACCAAAAATCTATATGGATGAGAAACAATACCCAAGTCTAGACAAAGTTCTCTCTTGGGCCAGCTGATGTTGCTTGCTTAGGCTCAAGCTTCTGTAACTTTTGCAAATCTTAATAGTAGACCATTCTCAGATACATTTATCACATGGGAACAGGAGTACAAAAGAAAAAGGTAATCAGAATTTGTCAAATTATAAAGGAGAGTAACCAGATCATTTCTAAAACCAGGTCCAGTGAAAGTTCTATGTTTTTTCTAACACTATTACCAACTCTGATGCTAAAGTGAAACTCCAATACTTTGGCCACCTCATGGGAAGAGTTGACTCATTGGAAAAGACTCTGATGCTGAAAGGGATTGGGGGCAGGTGGAGAAGGGGACAACAGAGGATGAGATGGCTAGAGGGCATCACTGACTTGATGGACATGAGTTTGAGTGAACTCCAGGAGTTGGTGATGGAAAGGGAGGCCTGGCGTTTTGCAATTCATGGGGTCGCAAAGAGTCAGACATGACTGAGCGACTGAACTGAACTGAACTGAATTACCCCTTCACTGGGGTAGAGTAAGCATGTTTTACTGTAGATAGAAGAGGATTAGTTCAGTTCAGTTCAGTCCAGTCACTCAGTCATGTCTGATTCTTTGTGACCCCATGGACTGCAGCATGCCAGGCTTCCCTGTCCATCACTACCTCCTGGAGCTTGTTCAAACTCATGTCCATTGAATTGGTGATGCCATCCAACCATCTCATCCTCTGTTGTCCCTGTCTCCTCCTGCCTTTAATCTTTCCCAGCATCAGGGTCTTTTCCAATAAGTCAGTTCTTTGAATCAGGTGGCCAAAGTATTGGAATTTCAGCTCTGGCATCAGTCCTTCCAATGAATATTGAGGACTGATTTCCTTTAGGACTGACTGGTTGGATCTCCTTGCAGTCTGAGGGACCCTCAAGAGTCTTCTCCAACACCAAAAAGCATTAATTCTTCAGCACTCAGCTTTCTTTATAGTCCAACTCTCACATCCATATATAACTACTGGAAAAACCATAGCTTTGACTAAGTGGGCCTTTGTTGGCAAAGTAATTAATGTCTCTGCTTTTTAATATGCTGCCTAGGTTGGTCATAGCTTTTCTTCCAAGGAGCAAGTGTCTTTTAATTTCCTGGCTGCAATCACCATCTGCAGTGATTTTGGAGCCCAGAAAAATAAGGGCAGCCACTGTTTCCACTGTTTCCCCATCTATTTGCCATGAAGTGATGGGACCAGATGCCATGATGTTCGTTTTCTGAATGTTGAGTTTTAAGCCATCTTTTCCACTCCCTGTTTCACTTTCATCAAGTGACTCTTCAGTTCCTCTTGATTTTCTGCCATAATGGCAGTGTCATCTGCATATCTGAGGTTATTGATATTTCTCCTGGCAATCTTGATTCCAGCTTGTGCTTTATCCAGGCTGGGACTTATTTCACACGATGTACTGTGCATATAAATTAAATAAGCAGGGTGACAATATACAGCCTTGATGTACTGCTTTCCTGGTTTAGAACCAGCTTTTGTTCCACATCCAGTTCTAACTGTTGTTTCTTGAAAAGCATACAGATTTTTCAGGGGACAGGTAAAGGCAGATCTAGTATTCCTATCTCTTGAAGAATTTCCCACAGTTTGTTGTGATCTACACTGTCAAAGGCTTTGGCATAGTCAATAAAGCAGAAGTAAATATTTTTCTGGAACTCCCTTACTTTTTCAATGGTACAATGGATGTTGGCAATTTGTATGAGAAGGAAATAATTGTCTTTCTTCACAACTGTTAATGCTGTTCCCCCAAATCCGAGTGATGAAGTTCCCTAGAGTCTCAGAGATGTCACTCACTAGAGATTTCACCTGCTAAAGCAGAAAGATTAATTCTTACCATCAGAGGTATATTGTCACAGTATAATGTGGAGAACCAACTTTGGATGTAGTCAGGCCATGACATGAATCCCTCTCAACCTCTGCCTCCAAGGGGCTTAGTAAAATTTCTTAACCTCTCAGGAGTCTCAGGTTTCTCTGTTGAGTTGAAGCAGGAATAATGTCTGGTAGAGTTGAATTGGTAATTACATGATGTAATAATGCATGTAAAGTGGAACTCAATCCATGATGTTGCAACTATAACTTTATAATGATGTTGGAATGCACAGCCTTCATGTTCCTAGTTGCTGTGCTACTTCTAGGAAGCTCATGCCTTTCTTTCTCATACCATTTGGAAGATTTCCTATTATAAGCTTTGGTTCTCGTTAGCCCTCCCTCTGTCTTCCTGGAAACTAATGTTTTCTCCTTATGCAGACTCATCATTTCCTTCCCTCCTTCATGTGGGGAGAGTCTTTACAATAGCGATGGCCTGAGGACAGAACTCTAGGGAACCATGATGTGCAAGAGTTAGTTAAAGGAGAAACATCTCATGAGAGATTCACAGAAGGACCAAGAAGTAAGCAGATATCTAGAAAACAAAACAAAAGAAACCAACAGAGCAGAGTTTTAAGGAGGCTGTAATGAGGACCAAAATGTAGCCTAAAGTCTAGAATGAGGACTGAAAGAAAACTCTTCACTCAGATCCATAGATACTTTCTTGTCTGTGCCTTCTGTGATTAGTCACATGTTTATGTGCCAGCTGGCTGGGGCCCCAGGAGTCTTGCCTACAGCAGAGGATGCATCCAAACAGCCCCCTGAGATGAGACTGCAGTGAGCACAGTGAGCTCAGACTTTATAGACTGAGCCGAGGAATATTGGTACCCAGTGGTAGTTAAGATCTGGGTATTTGTAAGACTTGTAGGGTGGCAGGGGCAATGCCAAGGAGAAAGCCTTCTCTCTGTGGTGGAAAACAAATTAGTGCAAAAAGTTCATGGGAACTCAGGATTTTAGAGGTATCAGAGTTTATGGAGATCTATTATTCAGTAAGGTGTACTGTAAAAAAAGTAGGTTACTTTTCAGCTTGTTCAGAAAAGACTGCAAATTTAAACCTATTTATCCTCCTCTGCAGAAAATCACATACTCCAATAATTCTAAACCAATGCCTCAGGTGAAGCATCTACCATCCATGTAGGTATATGAAGTTGAATTTGGGCACACATTCTGCCTTTTAGGCCAGGGTCTCTACAAGTCCCTTCCCACTTTGCATTATTCATTTATGGCTCCTGGAAGCATTTAATCAATTTTCAAAGCTTGACCTAGTCAAATCACATGGTATGCCTTTGCTTCAGCAAGCTGCAAATAAAGGTATTTTCCTACACACTTTACTCTTCAAGGCTCCCTCAGATATTTGTTTCAACCTGATTTCACCCAGGCAAACTTTTGGAGGGTAAGAACTTTGCCCCTACAAATTACGATTAACTTAAGTAGATACAGCCTCTCTCTGGGGAGTATTCACATAGAGAAGTGACAGTGCTTCCTTCTGTCAGGCAAAAATATATCTGAATACCAGATATTTTCCTATAAAAACATATTGGCACAAGACTCTCTTTGCTTTGAACAAGAATCTTGCCTTACACTTTTTATGCTGTTTTCTTTCTCTCTCCCTCCCTTTCTCATAAATGCCATGGCAACGTGGGTCTGACTACTTCTTCACATTAAGTTATGAAATGGTTTTCTTGACCTATTGCTTTTTTATAGGAGGCAGCGTTTATGACCCTATTTTGATTTACACAGAGTCATGGGAAAATGGAGCTGAATGTCAGTGTTTGTATTTGTTAAGCAGCGAACCATGCCACAAACGCTGTTTGCAGCAAGGGGTGAGGGCTAAGAAAGCCTTAGTAGAGGCATCTCCGTGCCTTCCTGCTGTGAAGCAGGATGAAAAAGGTACTAAGCTTGTTTCTCCAGGGATCAGCCTTCAAGTAATGCAGGAGCTCTATCCTGGGGCGGGGTGGTGCTGACTCACACACTGTTTCTTAAAGGCGAGAGTGCCTTGTGCAGGAAGATGAAATTCTCATGGTGGAAACATGAGGCTCTTTTGCTATTCCCCCCAAAGACATCAATGCTGCAATTTATACATCAGTATTGGTGGTTAGCATGCTGCCTGCCACATGGAAATTCTGTGAATAAGTGGACTGACTTCTGATGTCTCATGGAGGAGAGTCAATATATGAGGGAGGGGTGAGATGCAATGTGAAGAAAGATCTTTCTTTTACCAAAAGAAAATCAGTTCTAACAGAGTTCCTGGGTAGTGGATCAGCAGCTCAGGAAACATGACATGAGATACTTTCTCAGAAAATGTAAATGTTTCTGCAAATATTTTCCTTTCCCAGCCAGAGAGCCAGCCTGGCTTTAGTAAATCCCTCATAGAAATATTCGAATTTGCTATCAGCCTCCTTCCTGTAAAACCCATGTTTTTCATTAATAAAAACACGGAGATACATGTTTGCCAAATTATATATAGAAATGTTCATATCCTTCCTTTGTTTGACATTAGCTACTTGAGTTTTTAAATAAGCTTGCTAACCTGTTGCACATAAGACAAATTACTTCCTCTGGCGATTAACATTTCCCCTCTGATACATAGAAGCAGGATAATCAACCTGATTAATTTATAATTTTAACATCTTTGCATGTATTTTCATTGTTTCAATTGTTATGATCCAATAAGGGTGAGCTGTATAACTTGGAACTGGAGTTGCTTTCTTTGATGGTGTTTAAGTCAATCTTGCTGCTAGTAACTGATCTCTTTCTAGAGCCTTTTTCTTTCTCTTCTTTCTTTCCTTCTCTATCTGTTCCTCTTCTGCTTCCTCTCTCACCTACTTTCTGCTTCTCCTTCCCTCCTCCACTTCTCTTTCCTTTTCTGTCCTCCACTTCTTTTTCCTTCTCTCCTGATTCTGCTTTTTTCCCCTAATTTTTTGATGCTTGGTTTAAATTTTCTAGATCAGTGGGAACATTGTATATCTTAGAAATTGTGCTTTTGTTGATAAAGAAATGCATATGACAAAACTACCATGCTCTTAGCAAAGTGCTTCTATAATCCGTCTTCCTTGTATAGATACTATTGTGAAAATAACACTCTTGCAAACAAACACAAAAAAAACCCCTCCATAGCATTATAGATGAGAGAGAGAGAAGACAATTCATTTTAAAGGAAGCATTATCTGAGTTACATGCATGTAAGATAGCATAAAAGTGACTACAAAGTCTGCACAAACCTTTTCTTTCTCCTTGAGAGATAAATGGATGCTTCTTGTGATTGTCTTCTGTATAACTTTTGAAATAGTTTGTTTTGGAGGTACATGTTTATAGTGTCAAAGGCCCAAAGGCCTGTGACCTCGCACTATAAAATCAAAAGATAGGGTCGCTTATTGAACCCACTGTATTTTGAAGGAGTACTATAAGGCAACTGCTTCTCTCCTCAAAGAAAATGTTACCATTTCAACCTTCTATCATCCAGGAGAGGTTGCAAGGTGCTTCTTTAAGTGGCTTTCATTAGTCACCACGGTAAACCTCAGTGCAAGAGGGATGATTTAGAGAATGTCCACATATGGCATGCTGTGAGCTGCAGTTGGACTAATTAGTTGTGATGGTGTGTGTCTGCATGATAGTGTGGTTTTCAGAGATTGAGATTCACTCTGACAGTATTTTAAGAAGAAAGATTAATACAATGTTAGACTCAAATCTGATCTTAGTTCTATTAGGTTATGATGTGTATAGATTCATCCAGTTGTTCACCCACTGAGGTTTTCTTGGCAGAAGTTTACCTCTTGTCATTCTTGTAGTACCATTTTTATACATATCACTGACTACACCAGTGATTACATTGTTATTAAGTCTCAGGAAACTCAGGGCCCTGTCAGTGTGCCAGGATTGATCTTGGAAGATTCAGGCCAAATGCTAATCAAAATTCTTCAAAAACGATTTAGGAGTGGTTGCATGTGATTGCTTTATAGGTTGAGTCTTTCTTTGGACTTACAAATAATCAGAACATCAAAAGAAGCCACTCGCATTCATCATTCATTCATTTTGTAAGATGTGGTAATGATGAAGAACAAAGGTGAAATATAATGAATTCCTGTTTCAAAAAAGCTTATAATTTAATAGTGAATATGTTTCATATACAAATAAGTGTGATATAAAATAATCTGTCAAAGGTCTGTGCCTAATGCTGCATGAGTGGTCAGATGGTGAAAAGATAACATTTGCCTGGATATTGGGAAAGGCTTTGTGGAGAAGGAGGCGTGTGGACCCTGGTCTCTACAGGCAATGACACTGGGTGTGGGAGGAAGGACAAGCAGGCAGACAGGGCGTGGCACAATGTCACTGTGGCTGGAGCATGTCCAGGGTGCTCTGGAAAATGAGACTGCAGGTGTAGTTTAGAGCAGTGTTATGAAGAGTCATAGGCTAGACTAAGATGAAATCGCACCTGTAGGTGTCATTTCTAAAGAAAGGCAATGGGAAGGACATGGACTTTGGAGTCAGGAATCCTAAGGTCAAATTTTGGTATTTTCATTTTCTGTCTCTGGAGTCTTGAGTCATAACTGTTTCACAGCTTCTTCATCTTTAAAGTTGGGGTAAAAATGCTTACCTTGCACCTAACTTTAAAGTTTATAAATTACAGCAATTTAGAAAGCACTAGATAAAATATATTCAAACTTTGTCTATTTGAGACTTCCTCCATGTACAGATTCATCACTGTTTTGTTTTTTTTTTTTTCCTGAAAGGGCAGAGTGGGTCTGATTTATTGATTGGAAAGTGCATCATATCAGAGATTAGCACTTAGCAGAGATCACTTAATGGTGTCTGTTGGGAAACTAAATTACTTCTGAGTTGTTTCCTAATTCCAGCTAATGTCTTACATTTTGGTCCAGGATATTTCTTTCTGTTGTTTAATACTGCTCTTACAATGCCTTGACTAATTTTACTTCTCACTGTTAATCCCAACATGGTATTACTTTTATTTTTTGTTTTTCCTACAAGTGGCTGTTTGAATGAATTGACTTTGGAGCTTGCCCAATTCCTTTATTTACCTCTTAATCCTTTCATGTCACTCTGGAAGTACTGCTTCAAGATGAGTCCCTGCAGAGATGGCATTTCAAGCAGCCTGTAAGGATCAGCTGTGGGTTTTTTTTTTTTTTTTTTTTTTTTTCAGCACACAAACCCAATTTGGGAAATTATCACCTCAGGCATAAGGATGATAGTCTGGAAATGTCAGTCAGAAAGGCATGTGGAATAGTCCAGCTCCCTTTTTACAAATAGTTTGGTGGGGAGCAAAATATCAACTCCATCATCTAGTCAGTGGGCGGACAGACCTTTGGAAATGTCTGCAAAACCCTCTGCTAGCTGCTAATCTTCTCTGTGTAATTTCACTGACATAAGCAATAAACCTTGTAATTATATTGCACTAATCAGGAACACTGACAATAACAGAATATCAATCATAGCACTCATATGTAAAACTGGTGAGATTCAGAGCCTAGTTTTGGCATCATTTGTAGTCTTACTTAAGCCTAACTAAAAGGAGCCGATAGAGGCAAGCCGGCCAATCACATGTAGCTCAACTACTTCTCTGACGATCTAGAGTATACTTTTCAAAATGCATCATTCATTAAGTTCAATTTCTTATGCCAATGTTTGAGCCTGTGCAGTTTCCTTCATTTAGAGTTTATAACAGCAATAACACCCTCGACACAGGGCATTTCCTGAGGATTAATGGCCAGCTGGGGTTAATGGCTGAAAGTAGAGCCAAAGACCATCAATTCCTTCCCTCCAGTCATTAATTCTTAGGAGATGACCTGTCCTTTCATCATTATCGCTTGAGTCTGACCTTTATATGAAGTGATGTGGCACTGTAGGAATTAATCCTGTTGTAGGGGCTGCAAAAGATGTACCTGCCAAGCTGGGAGCTTTTTTTCACCCTAAACTTGTTTTTAGGAAAATACCCATTTACTTACCAAATTACAAGTCATGCTCTATACCTGCATATATCCATAAGTAGTTTGTCTAGAATCAGTGATTTCCTTTTCTCCTAGTTTGTAATGAGTGATCAGAACTGATATTTATGAGATTTCTCTATTGTTTGATTGTTTTTAAAATGTTAATCTCTGCCAGGCAGCTCTGCTTTTTGGAGAAGTGTCTCATGATACTACGTTTTCATTGTTATGTAGGAACTATTACAGGTTCTCCTCACAACCGTTAATTCAAATGTTCACAAAGGCCCTTCCTCTTGGGTCTGTGTGTGTGTTTGTTTGGGCTAAAGAGGAGGAGGGAGTGATCTGTGGGGAATAAAGGGATATGAAACCCAAGCCATGCATCCACCAAAAGCTCTTGAAAGATTTTCTTTTATGCAGGTACAAGGAGCTGCTTTCAAATCATCTCTTCATTATTGTCTCCCTGATTATTATGTTCCCTGAAGATTTTCATTCTTGTATTTTCCCTTGAAAAAATAATAATGGTTAAATTATTTAATAATGTTGCTTTGTCTTTTATCTGGTCTATCACCCAAGAATCTCCAGGTGCTTTGCAAAGATAATTATGATTCACAAGGCTCACAGAATAGATCTTAATTTAAAGCATTTTGAGAGTTGTAAGGTCTCAATAAATTAAGGGAAAAAAAGCAGAAGCCTGAAGTTGGGGTTCATTTGTTTGACTGCAGAAGAAAGAGATTTCCTTCTTATTAATTCTGTGACTTTTTTTTTTGCTCCAGAATTAGGATAAAGGATGTAAGTCTAGATTCATGAAAGTGAATTAACTTCTCTTAAGTGCTATGAATTAACTTTTCCTAAGTACTCTACCTGTGCTATTTATTACTGGGGGCAGTGCTGACTATTTAGTGAGCAGCGCATTAATCAGGATTCTTTGGGTCACTGAAACCCTACCAATAATGGATTGAAAAACATAGCTGATGTAACTGAAAAATCTACCTCTGTCTGCCCTCAGCTAGACATAATGACACTGTTATGTCTATGGACACTTTAATTTTTGGTTCAGCATTCTTGGATAGATTTCATTTTTAGGCTGGCTTTCTCCAGGTGGTACCCCCAAGCAGCTTCAGACTTATATCCTACAATTTGAGAAACCTTAGTTAAAAGAGTTTTTCTTTCCCAAGAATTCCAACAAAAATAATTTAAGAGTCAGCCTGACTTCAGTCATGTGAGCACTCTGAACCAATTTCTGTGTCTGGTGGACTTAAATATGTTGATTGGCTGAGCTGGTTCATGGTACTGTCCTTGAAGCTAAGGATAGAATCAATCAATCAACCATATCCAAACTGGGTAAGGATGGGCTTCCCAGGTAGCTCATTGGGTAAGGAATCCACCTACAGTGCAGGAGTTACAGGAGATGTGGGTTCAATCCCTGGGTCGGGAAGATCCCTTGGAGGAGGGCATGGCAACCCACTTCAGTATTCTTGTCTGGAGAATTCCATGGACAGAAGAGCCTGGCAGGCTACAGTCTATAGGGTCACAGAGAGTTGGACATGACTGAAGCAACTGAGCATGCATCCACCCACAAGGATAGTTCTCAAAAGGAAAATCAAGAAGTGATTTCAAGAGGAGGAGGAATGATGTCTGAGAGGCAGAACAAGAAGTGTCTGTAGAAGGTAGCATGTCTTACTTATTCATATTTGCTTCCAGCACAAATAATTGAAGACTCAGTGATAAAACTCAAAACCTCTGACTTTATTAATGTAAGTTTTCATCAACATTAACACTTTCCAAAACATATACTCTGAAACCTAGTCTCGTAAGATATTTCTTGTTAAAAAGTACATAATGATTACATAAACTTAAGAAACACAGATCCCTGAGTCGGGAAGATCCCCTGGAGAAGGAAAAAGCAATCCACTCCGGCACTGTTGTTTGGAAAATCCCATGGACAGAGAAGCCTGGTAGGCTACAGTCCACGGAGTCGCAAAGAGTCAGATTTGACTGAGCGACTTCACTTCAAGAAATGCAGAAAATTATCTCTCCATGGATGTATATTAGTACTAAATAAGTCAGAATGCCCTTATAACACATATGGATTTTACTCTACTTACACAGTCAGCAAACTGCTCCTCCATTCATATATGTATATATATTGCATATGTGTATGTATGTGTTTTTATTGCCAAATTTGTATTTTCAGAAATGTAATAATAAGATGCGGCAGTCTCTTGAGGTAGAATGGTACTGCTGCTGCTAAGTCGTTTCAGTTGTGTCCGACTCTGTGCGACCCCGTATATGGCAGCCCACCAGGCTTCCCCGTCCCTGGGATTCTCCAGGCAAGAACACTGGAGTGGGTTGCCATTTCCTTCTCCAATGCATGAAAGTGAAAAGTGAAAGTGAAGTCGCTCAGTCGTGCCAGACCCTTAGCGACGCCATGGACTGCAGCCTACCAGGCTCCTCTGTCCATGGAATTTTCCAGACAAGAGTACTGGAGTAGGGTGCCACTGCATTCTCTGAGAATGGTACTAGGAGAGAGAAGAGAGAGACCATAAATGAAGGTGGACTGAGACTTTAGGGCAACTGCAGAAATTAACACTGGAGGTTCATTTGCCTATACCAGGGAGTATTCACAAAAAGCCACAGTTGTAAAATTATTAAGACTGGGTTTCCCACTGAGAGAGCACAGAGTGGTGAGAATCTGTTAATCAGGCTATGGTTGTCAGGGAAGAATATGCCCAGTATTGTGAGTCAGGAAAAAAATTTGTCTGAGAAGACCTCAGGTATTGTTCAAGTCCTAATTCCAGGGAACTGGATTAACATGATTGAAGAGCAGCAGGACCCTCTGCCATAAGTAGGAAGTCCAGGGCTTCCGATTTGGGACTAGACCTGGGGGACAGACTGAGGGGACAGAAGTTATGAATAGAGATTGAGGAAGAAGTCAAGAATAAAACTACTGACCATGTATGTTCATGGTGTATATATGAGAATATGGGTCTTTTTGGGAATCTAACCTGGTACAAGGATGGGATGGAGAACATGCTGAAAATCTTACCATAACATAGTAAATAAACTTCCGAATGGGAAACACTGTGAATCTCAAATCACAGAAAATACAAACTGGGCATGTTATTTAATTATGTGAAAACTTAGTCTCATCTGTAGTCAGGATAATATTATTTTCCTTGGAGGGAAGTTGTAAATATAGTAAATAAAACATTTCACCATTACATTAGAGGGTCTGCAAAAACATCTTATTCTTTATTTCTTTGTGACTGAAATAACTGGAGCATATTTCTGCTCATCAGTGAGCAATGTAATCAATGTTATCAATTCACAATAGCTTAGCCACTCACTTTTAAAATTTATTGGAGTATAGTTATTTTACAATGCTCTGTTAATTTCTGCTGTACAGCAAAGGGAATCAGCTATACATATACATATATCCCCTCTTTTCTGGACTTCCTTTCCATTAGATCACCGCAGAGCATTGAGTAGTTTCCTGCACTATACAGTACATTCTCATTAGATACCTATTTTATACATAGTATCAATATTATTTATATGTCAATCCCAGTGTCCCAATTTATCCTACCCCCTCCCCTTTTCCTGATTTTTCAACCACTTGTTTAAAACCATCTATTTTGAGTAAACATTCAGGTCAACAAAAAATCCCCTTCCTCTTGTCCCTTTTTCCTATTTCTCCATGTGATCCTAGTTTGAGAGAAACATATAATATGAAAGTATTCTCTTGGTAGAAAAGTCTGATTGTTTACCTTTCTGATTTCTGGGCTTACTGGCATCTGTTGAGGTATAACTTGTTCCATTAGGTGTTAGGTGCTGCCTTATGGGCCTATGTGTCTGTCTTGAGTATCTTTGGACAATTAATAGCCTCTAGTTCTGCAGTCTACTCACTGCTTATGCTAACTGTGAATGTAAATATCTTTCTGGTATACCAAAGCTCCTTTTCATTTCTGTGTCCCTCTAAGAGGTTTAGAAGCCCTCCATTTCTTTCAGAGTTTCTTTTCCATGAGGTTTTTATCAAGTTTTATCTTTCTCCTTCCCTCCCTGCAACCCCTTCCCCCACGTTCTCTCTTTCTTTTTTTCACTTATTCGTTAATCCATTAATTAACTCCACCTTTATTGGGATATAACTGACAAAAGCCTTTGACTGTGTGGATCACAACAAACTGTGGAAAATTCTGAAAGAGATGGGAATACCAGATCACTTGACCTGCCTCCTGAGAAATCCGTTTGCAGGTCAAGAAGCAACAGTTAGAACTGGACATGGAAAAACAGACTGGTCCCAAATTGGGAAAGGAGTACATCAAGGCTGTATATTGTCACCCTGCTTATTTAACTTATATGCAGAATACATTATGTGAAATGCCAGGCTGGGTGAAGCACAGGCTAGACTCAAGATTGCCGGGAGAAATATCAATAACCTTAGATATGCAGATGACATCTTGTAGCAGAAAGCAAAGAGGAACTAAAGAGCCTCATGATGAAAGTGAAAGAGGAGAGTGAAAAAGTTGGCTTAAAACTCAACATTCAGAAAACGAAGATCATGGCATCTGGTTCCATCACTATATGGCAAATCGATGAGGGAACAATGGAAACAGTGACAGACTATATTTTGGGACTCCAAAGTCACTGCAGATGGTGACTGAAGCCGTGATTTTAAAAGACGCTTCTCCTTGGAAGGAAAGTTATGACCAACCTAGATAGCATATTCAAAAGCAGAGACATTACTTTGCCAACAAAGGTCCATCTAGTCAAAGCTTTGGTTTTTCTAGTGGTCATGTATGGATGTGACAGTTGGACTATAAAGAAAGCTGAACATCGAAGAATTGATGCTTTTGAACTGTGGGGTTAGAGAAAACTCTTGAGGTTTCTTGGACTGCAAGAAAATCAAACCAGTCAATCCTAAAGGAAATCAATCCTGAATATTCATTGGAAGGACTAATGCTGAAGCTGAAATTCCAATACTTTGGCCACCTGATGTGAAGAACTGACTCATTGGAAAAGACCCTGATGCTGGGAAATATTGAAGGCAGGAGGAGAAGGGGACAACAGGGGGTGAGATGGTTGGATGGTGTCACTGACTTGATGGACATGAGTTTGAGTAGGCTCTGGGAGTTGGTGATGGACAGGGAGGCCTGGTGTGCTGCAGTCCATGGGGTCTCAAAGAGTTGGACATGACTGAGTGACTAAACTGAACTGAACTGAAGTTTAGGGTGTACAGAATTTTCTTCTTTTTAAAGGCTGAGTAATAGTCCATCCAAATTTACACCACATTTCCTTTATCTGTTTGTCCTTTGATGGAGACTTAGGTTCCCTTCATGTCTTGGTTATATTGAATAATAGTGCAATGATCATGGAAGTACAGATATCTCTTCGAGATCCTGATTTCAATTCTTCTGGATAAACACACAGATATAGGATTTTTGGATCACATGGTAGTCAATTTTTAATATTTTGAGGACCTTCCATACAGTTTTCCGTAGTTGCTGTACTAATTTACATTCCCATCATCCAATGATTCTCTTTCTCTCCATCCTCATCAGCAGTTATTACCTTCATTTCTTTGATGATAGCTATCTTAGACAACTTTCTGGGCCGCTGCTACTCTACTGCTATGCTGGATATGGTGCTTCTCTATAAGGCTTATATCCTCTGAGTATATACTCTGGAGAGTCAGATACTTATTTAAAAAAAAAAGTTGTTACTGTGGTAAAATACACATAGCATAGAATTTGTATCATGAGTATTTTTAAATGTACCATTCACTAGTGTTAAAAGTACATTCACATTGCTGTGCAACCATCCATCTCCAGGATTCTTTTCATCTTGCTGAATTAAAAATTTATACTCATGAAGCAATAACTCCCCATTTCTCCTTCCTGAAAATGCCCTTGGAAATCATATTTTACTTCTGTCTCTGTATTTGACTACTCTCAATACCTTTTGTAAGTGGATAACACAGCATTTGTCTTTTTGTTTTTGACTGACTTATTTCACTTAGCATAATATCCTCAAACTTCAATTCATGTTGTAGCATCTGTCAGAATTTTCTTCCTTTTTAAGGCTGAACAATATTTCATTGTAGGTTTGTACTATATTTAGTTTTTCAGGTGATTATCTTTATACTCTGTGATTTTTCAAAATACATCTAATAACCTTTTGCAGTTTCTGCCATTTCACCATTTCCCCCACCAGATGTTAATTCTGAGTGATGGTGAAGGGGGCAGGTAGCTGGATTTCCCACCTCATTTCAGTCCCACCTCATCTAAATCCTTGGCATATGACTCTCATTAAGTAAGGCTATTATATAATCTCATACATTATTTTTCTTTTAACCACTCTGTGGTTAATGAATAAATTGTCATTGGTGAATTCAGTAGGATTTAGATCTTGATAAATAAAGTCGAATGATTAAACTTTTGAAAAAGAGAGAAGGAGGGAGGGAAGGTTGGGAAGAGAGAGATGGAGGTAGAGAAAGGAACAAAGAAAATTGAGGGAGAGAAACTTTCTTCTCAAGCATCTAGTTCATGCAGTTGAAACTGTAGAGTTCAATATTAATGTTTCCATAAAATATTTATAAAAATCTGTAGAAGTGCTTGAAAGGCATGAATTTGACTCATTTTTCTCTATGTTTCAAAGGCTAAGCTAAGAACAGTATGTATAGATAAATATTACTGTCATTTGAATGGGAGGGGGACAATTATGGGTAAAAGGATTAAAATAAACAAAAACAAATGACCAACAATATATATCAATATGTATTGCCCTGCTATATGAGAATTGAAGCCAATGCATGTAAAGCATATAATAAGTATTCAAGGTGTCCCTGGTGGCTCAGAGGTTAAAGTGTCTGCCTCCAATGCGGGAGACCCGGGTTCGATCCCTGGGTCGGGAAGATCCTCTGGAGAAGGATATGGCAATCCACTCCAGTATTCTTGCCTCGAGAAGCCCATGGACAGAGAAGCCTAGTACATTACAGTCCACGGGTCGCAAAGAGTCGGACACGACTGAGCGACTTCACCTTCAAGTATTCAAGAAATGGTGACCGTAATTATAGTATATTCACCCTTTTGGTGAGAGTTTGAATTAATTTTGACAATTGATTTTTACTTCATTCAAGGTTTTACCTTCAAGTTCAGACCTGATGATTTGGAATTTTGAGCTGATGACTCAAGTATGTTTGTACTTTGAATGACAGAGAGTGATAATGGGAAGATGGATGCTTTATTTTGTAAACTGAGAGAGCTGATATTCTATTCTTACCAAAAGAAAGGGCTCCTCAATCCTCTTCTGAGAATGGTAATTTATACTTGTGTGTAGCATCATACTTTGAATAATTGTTTTATGCAAAATCATCTATAATTAGTTATATTTAGTTGTATAACAACAATGAAAAATCCCCTTTTGTAAAGAGAATATGATTTTGCTCATCCTTTCCTCATTTAAATGGAACTCCAGGCTTCACTTGAGGTAATAGTGTACAGGTTGAAGATATGGGCTCTGGGATCAGAGAACTGTGGTTTCAAAACCAAGCCTTGTTATGTACTAGCTATGTGACCTGGAAAGAGAGCATTATTATTTAACCTCTTGCCAGTTTTCTTACCTGTCAATAGGAATAAAACAGAATCTACCTTCTGGAGTCAATGTGAAAATTCAATGAAATAATAATTCAACATTTACTGTAGTATATGTTGCATGCTAGGGGTCAAAGTTAGTTGTTACTATTCACAACTCCACCCTTATTTGTGTAATCAGTTTTACCTTGGTGTACTTAAAAAATTATCTTTCTTGGCTGTTTGCTGTTATTTCCTGAGTATTGTGGGACTTCTTACTTCCTGCCAAAAGTGCCATCCTCACTTTCTCTGTGTGGGTTATCCTTAGCTCAGTGGCTGAAATTTCCTGCCTTTTTTAGAGGTGTCATTTTCAGAGTCAAGTTCAAGGGCCTGTAAGGTCCTTCTGTGGTGAGGAGTTAGGCTAAGATGATGCTGATAGCACTGTGCTGCTTGAATTAATTTGCTCTGAAAGCCATTCCTAATCCTGGATGGTGCCCCTGCCTGGTGCCCTTGTCTTGGTTGTAACCACTGTAGGGTATGCTGCTGCTGCGGCTGCTGCTAAGTTGCTTCAGTGGTGTCTGACTCTGGTGGGGTATGGCCTCTAGAGAATACTCAGTCTCTGAAAAACTTCCTTGCTGGAATCTTCCTCAAACTGGAGGAGCACAGGGTACTTGTCATTTGCAGTATGGCTTCTTGTTACTTGTTTAGTTTGATTCGAGTCTGCATTTGAGAGTCTGGCTTTTTTTTTTTTTTAAGGAATCTCTCCTTTTCACTTAACATTTACAGATAATTAGACAAGACAGACAGACCAACAAAACAGTCGATATGTAGCATTTCTAAAAGATTCTTTCCAGAAAATAAAGGCTATTGAGGATCATAAATAACGTACTAACTCTTTTTAAAAGAATTTTTGGGGGGAGATTTTAAAGTAAACTGGGTCTGAGGGAAATGGCAACCCACTCCAGCATTCTTGCCAGGAGAGTCCCATGGACAGAGGAGCCTGGAGGGCTGCAGTCTCTGGGGTCACACAGTCTTGAAAACGACTGAAGTGACTAAGCAGCAAGCAGCAGCAGGTCTTGTGGCAGTTTATCAGATGAAGAGCAAAAATAGCCCACCCAGGACACAGCTCTTTGTTAGATATACAATAGAGTTAATGGAGAAGGAATGGCAACCCACTCCAGTGTTCTTGCTTGGAGAATCCCAGGACGGCAGAGCCTGGTGGGCTGCCATCTATGGGGTTGCGCAGAGTCAGACATGACTGAAGCGACTTAGCAGCAGCAGCAGCAGCAGCAGCAGAGTTAATGGAATTTGTCATTGTTCCAGCAGTTTCGAACATCCACCATTTATGTAGCATCGTGGCAGTTGCTGAGGACTGTTCTAGAATAAAATAGAATTTGTTCCAAAAACTTACAGTGACGAGAGAAAAAGCTATAGTTGGAGACGAAGAACATTATGTATGGGCAGCAAGCCAGTATGTGGAGCTTTAGTTTTGCATTATCTGTTTGTTATACAGAGCAAGCAGGATTCTACTTGTCTTCACTCCTTTAGGCTGTGAGGATACTAATGAATCAGCAAAACTTGGCTCATTATTTTAGTATTAATATTTTTGCTGTATCCACAATTTATATTTTGGGAGCCAAATCCTCTTCGCTTAGGTAGAAAGCTGCTATTCTTAAGTGTATCAAAAGATGAACCAATTGGACTCTTAATTCAACTTGGAATAACACATTTTGAAGGAGAGTCCTTGAAAAAAAAAATATGAAAAGGTCTGGAAAATTCTGAACAAGATCTGGATAGATAAAAATTGGCCATCGGGCATAGGGGTATGGTTGATAGCAAGATTCTTCTAATCCTAATATCTTTTTTCACATGAAGAGGCAGCCTTATTACAGGAAATTACAATGATAATGATAACAGAGTTGTGTTATATGACACTAGCTCCACGGAATGTTTCTTCTGTTTTTATAAAAGAAAAATTATGCTTCTCAGTTTGAGTTCATTTTTTTTTTAGTATGCCCTTTTGTATAGTTCTGTGTATAATGATTTCCCAATGTAATGGTTCAAAAGCAGTTACTCAATTTGATGCATGTGAAACATAGCCTGATACTAATCCTGAAAAGCATTTCAACCTATGAGAATCCTTCTTTACATGGAAAGCTAGTTTCCTTGATAATGATCTCTAGGTGAGGACTGGGTTTCCAAGGTATGGAGAGATACAGAGTTATAATACAGAGTTATCTCAGTTTAATTGAAACCTGGCATTTCTCCTCAACCCCATTTGCTTAATTACAGCTTGTTTTAAGGAGAATAACAACATGAAGAAAGAGTAAAGAATAAGATTAAGACTTAAAACTTGAGTTCAAAATCTATCTCAGTGCTTAACAGTGTGGTGATTTTGGAAAAGCTACTTGAAATCTATGCTAGTTTAATTGCAAAGTATTTCTAATTCTTTACTCTCCACTCCGTTCATGCGACTCTGTGTCTCCTCTCAGTAAGCGGTGATGTTTAGTTCCTCAGCCCTTGACTCTGATTTGGTCTTTTAATTTCTTTGACCAACATAATGAAGTGGCTAGAGAATGAATGGCTGTGTGGCCCATTGGCGCTCAGACTTCTTGCCACGTGTAGAAAGATTGCATGAAGGAGAGAGGTCCCCAGCTAATGACTGACCACTCTGCAGAACCAAGGTCTCCCAAGCTCAGCTACAGTAACAACAGATGCTTGAGAAAGGCCAGCAGAGATGAGAGAATATCCCAGCTGAACCCTGCCTCCAGAATCAACTTATGGAATCATGAAATATAAATGATTATTGTCTTAAACTAAATTGATTTAGTAAACCTCTGAGATTCACTTAACCTACCTGTAAAATGGAGATGATTACATCTGTCTCAAACAGTTGTTAGGAGGACTGTATTATATGAGAGATGTTATAAATAGGCCTATCACCATAGCTGACACATAGCATGTGTCTAATTAATGTCAATTCTCCTTTCACCTTTTTTATCAGCTCCACCTTCCTTTTCACCCCTTCCTTTCCTACAGCTTTCTCCCTTGGATTAGAAAGACATATAGTCAACACTGTTAATAATTCAGTTGTCATATAGATGGCTAAGTCACTATGAATATGTAATTAAAGTGATGGATGCTCAGCTCACATTAAAATAACTGGCATGGTGAGTACAACAGAACACATCTTGATTAAGCAGTTTGATCCCTGTGCTTTCTCAGTGGCTGCAGATCAAATACCGAGTGGGCTGTGCAAGGCTGACAGGCTCTATGTGACTTAAAGAAGGACAATGCTGGAAGGGCTGGTTTCACCAAATTCCACCCATTCATATTTAGTATCAGTGGAATAGTTAATTATTGAAATGTGTTTTAACAGCACAGCTTTTATTAATTTACAAAGTATTATACATTTGTGCTAAGTTGGATGTATTTTGAAAGTGAATGGGAGAATGGCAGTGCAACATGTATGATATCATAAGTGAAATGAATCGCCAGTCTAGGTTCGATGCAGGATGTAGGATGCTTGGGACTGAGGCACGGGGATAATCTAGAGAGATGGTGTGGGGCGGGAGGGGGGAGGTGGGGGTCGGGATTGGGAGTTCATGTACACTCGTGGCTGATTCATGTCAATGCATAGCAAAACAAATACAGTATTGTAAAGCAAAACAAATTAAAAAATAAAAATTAATTAAAAGAAAGTGAATGAACATTGTTTGATTTAATCAATAAAAAAATTGAGAACCTACTATGTTAGAGATTAGGCTAGAGATTCAGTATAGCTATATAATTTGTCCCTAAAGAGCTTAACTGTGTTCTGTTCCTAAATCACATTCCAAATAGAGGTCTTCTCATCCCAAGGGACTCTGGGATTAATCATTTCCTTGGAAGGAAAGGCTGAAGTTCATCGATTCAACACTGATTGAGTCTGGTTGTTTATCTGTTATAAACATATAACCAAATTTGAATGTAACGGGTCCAACCTTTTTGAGACTGAATTACAGTGAGATGAATAATGCCTCAAGGGGCTGATGATATGTATTGTTCAGTGACTTCATTGTACTGATATACACTATTAAATACATTAATCTTCCCGCATTGCTGATTGCCTGTTGTTTGGAATTTTGTCGGATGCCCTGAGTCTTTGGTTTCTTTTTTTTGTCGTTATCCATTTACTCATCCAACAATTTATCAAACACATGCCTTTGTTGTGCCATAAACATGGTCTTTGCTCTACCAGAAATTCTGAGCCAGTGAACTGAGGCAGACAATAAACAAACGGCTAGAACAACAGAAGGAAACCTTCAGCTAGAAGTTTTATAGGGGACCATGGAATAGGAACAAGGAATCAAGGTGCCTTTCACCCAGGACAACTTGTTTTGATCTGAGGAAAACTCTCTCTCATTGTAGAAAGTCTATCATCACCCCAGGAAACTAACCCTGCAGCCAGTTCTTTTCTTATTTCCACATTCCAGTCCTGAACTTTTCTGACTTGCAGCACTCTGCCTGGGTTCCTGAATATACCATTTCTGTCCCCCTGAGGCTGTTATGAAATACTTGGCCAGACTTAGGAAGAAAACACATACATATACAGCCATAAAATGTGTTACATTGATTTTACAAGAAATTCTCTCAGTTATATTTCTCTTTAGTTGTGGGTGATATTTATGGAAAAATGATCTTTGTGAGTAATACCAGTATTGTATTTAGGAAGTGCTTATTGCCATGAATTTAGGAAGTTAGTAGTTATATTAGTCTGCTCTGGCTGGCATTACAAATTACCACAGACTGGGTGGTTTAAACAACAGACATTTATTTTCTTACCTCCTGGAGGCTAGAGGTTAGAGATCACAGGATGAGCAGCGTGGGTTTCTGAGGCTCCCCATCCTGGCTTGTGTATGGCCAGCTTCTTCCTGTGTCTTTACCTAGCCTTCCTTGGTGTGTCTGTATGTCCTAAACTCCTCTTACAAGGACACCAGTCATATTGGATTAGGGCTTGCTCTAATGACCTCGCTCCAACATAGTTCCTTCTTTAAAGACTCAGTTTCCAAATACAGCCACAGTCTCAGATGTGAGGCTTTGAGACTTCAACATATGAATTTTGTTGTTGTTCAGTTGCTCAGTCGTGTCCTTCTGTTTGCGACCACGTGGACTGCAGCACGCCAAACTCCCTGTCCCAGAGCTTGCTCAGACTCATGTTCCTCGAGTCAGGGATGCCATCCAACCATCTCATCCTCTGTCACCTCCTACTCCTCCTGCCTTCAGTCTCTTACAGCATCAGGGTCAGCTCTTTCATCAGGTGTCCAAAGTATTGGAGCTTCAGCTTATGAATTTTCAGTTCAGTTCAGTTCAGTGGCTCAGTCGTGTCCGACTCTTTGCGACTCCATGAATTGCAGCACGCCAGGCCTCCCTGTCCATCACCAACTCCCGGAGTTTACTCAGACTCACATTCATTGAGTCCGTGATGCCATCCAGCCATTGCATCCTCTGTCGTCCCCTTCTCCTCCTGCCTAGGGAAACACAATTCAGCCGATTGTTATGTTTGCATTTTGCAGTTTGCATCAAAATATTCATTAAAATCTGAACATTTATAAGCAACAAAAAGTTTCCACTTTATTTTTAATATAGCTAATAAAATATATTCAACTACTTTAAAGTAAAGGGGCCTTTGTTTCGTAGCACTTAATATGTGTTTGTATATAAGCTCAGTTGGCTTAGGTGTGAAGGAGAGAGGAGTCTGAAGTTTTAGACAAGCCAGAAATGGTGTGAAAGCCTTCAGTTTGCTCTGAGCTTCTACATATTCATTTCCTTGCTCTAGTAATAAAATTATGGCATATGATTTGAAGATTATTACCTAAATAATTCTTTTTTGAATTGGCAATTAGCCAGCTTCTTCTTTATATACTGTCAAGAACATTTTTTCTTTCTTTTTTCTTTGCTTTATGAGCTCTCAGTTTGACTTCTATTCTAGTAGTGCATCTGTTGACTAACGGTAGTTTTCTTTGCCTGCGTTGTGTTGTGTGTGTGTGTGTGTGTGTGTGTGTGTGTGTGTGTGTTGAGAGAGAGAAGGAAAATAGTGCCAAAACAGGAGGGAGGAAGAAAGCACATTTGCTTTGGATTAACATATGTCATCCCTTGTTATCCATCTGGAAATTCAGAGAGAGAATTATCTAAGGGAAGAAACGGGATTACTCATTGAATTTATATATAGGATAAAGAATATTTATGTCCAACTCTGTTAACTTTCAAAATTGTACTAAGGCTACTAGTGTTTGGAAGAAACTAGTGAAGCTTCAGTCAGAGGCAATGCTGATCACGTAATTAAGATGAAGCATGATAAGTGCTTTGGTAGGGCAATAATAGTGTTTACAGAAGCACATAGAAAGGTCACTTAGCCTGAAGAATAAGTAGAAGGTGATGTTTGGTTGGCTTATCTACAATAGCACTTAATCTGCTCAATGTTTTCAGCATCAGGAATTTGAACAGAGCACTTCTGAGCAGCTGTGCTTCATGTGGCATCAGATGAGGTCTAAGTGATCTTATTTACCTGCTGGAAATGGGTTCTCACTGTCAACTGTGTGTGTGGGCTGTCAGCCAAGAGCCTCAGTTTTCCATGTGGTCCTCTCCACACACCTGCTTGTGCTTCCTCACAGCATGGTGATTGGGTTTTCAAAGGAAGTGTTATAAGACAGTAGAGCTGAAACGTGTGTGGACCTTTTAAGAGCTTACAAGAGAAGTTATACCATATCACTTCTAACAACACTTTATAGTTCAGAACAGATCATAGGAACCATCCATTTTCAAAGAGAGAGGAAATAGACTCCACTTACTGATGGGAATATAAATTCATATTGTAAAGCAGGATGTGGAATGGGAGATTTTTCTGTGACCATCTTTGGAAATATGGTCTACTACACTGGCCTATATCTCTTGGCATTTTGCCTGTTTTTTTTTTTGTTTGTTTGTTTTTGCCCTGAATTTGGAAGGCAGCTAACACTTTCCTCTTGATAATGACTTTCCACACCATGAAGTCATGAAGAAAATGATCTTTTCTTTTATCTTCTCTTTCAACCCTTCCTTCCAGGAATATTTGATTAAGTCCTATTTCACAACTTAAATTAGTTCTTTTCTATGTTTGGAAAATGGATAATATCTTAATATCTTTTAAGTCAGCACCTTACACAGGATACTTGACTCTCGATAGGAATTTGTAAGTGTTAAGCAAATACACAATAAACTGGAAAATTCTGAAAGAAATGGGAATACCAGACCACCTGACCTGCCTCTTGAGAAACCTATATGCAGGTCAGGAAGCAACAGTTAGAAATGGACATGGAAAACAGACTGGTTCCAAATTGGGAAAGAGTACATCAAGGCTGTATATTGTCACCCTGCTTATTTAATTTATATGCAGAGTACATAATGAGAAACGCTGGACTGGAAGAAGCACCAGCTGGAATCAAGATTGCCAGGAGAAATATCAATAACCTCAGATATGCAGATGACATCACCCTTATGGCAGAAAGTGAAGAGGAACTAAAAAGCCTCTTGATGAAAGTGAAAGAGGAGAGTGAAAAAGCTGGCTTAAAGCTCAACATTCAGAAAAGTAGGATCATGGCATCTGGCCCCATCACTTCATGGGAAATAGATAGGGAAAAAGTGGAAACAGTGTCAGACTTTTTTTGGGGGTAGGGGGGCAGCTCCAAAATCACTACAGATGATGATTGCAGCCATGAAATTAAGACACTTACTCCCTGGAAGGAAAGTTATGACCAATCTAGATAGCATATTCAAAAGCAGAGACGTTACTTTGCCAACAAAGGTCTGTATAGTCAGTGGTTGTGTATGGATAGGAGAGTTGAACTATAAAGAAAGGTGAGTGCTGAAGAACTGATGCTTTTGAACTGTGGTGTTGGAGAAAACTCTTGAGAATCCCTTGGACAGCAAGGGGATCGAACCAGTCCATCCTAAAGGAGATCAATCCTGAATATTCCTTGGAAGGACTGATGCTGAAGCTGAAACTCAATACTTTGGCCACCTGATGTGAAAAACTGACTCGTTTGAGAAGACCCTGATGCTGGGAAAGATTAAGGTGGGGGGAGAAGGGGATGACAGAGGATGAGATGGTTGAATGGCATCACCGACTCAATGGATATGAGTTTGAGTAAGCTCCGGGAGTTGATGATGGACAGGGAAGCCTGGATTGCTGGTCAATGGGGTCTCAAAGAGTCAGACATGACTGAGTGACTGAGCTGACTGACTGACATATGTTAACACTCAATAGAGCTGGAATCAAATCCAGAGTTTATGATTTAAGAGTCTCTTAATCCCTGTGGCATGTATTTCTTTCTAATCTTGAATCACAATTTTTTTTTTCCTGAAATCCATCCATAAATTTAATATTGTGGTTCCAGGAATGAGGCCATAACACTGGGACACTGAGTCTAATGCATCCTGGAAGTGCTGAGCCATTTGTATAATGAATCCCAGACTGAGTGATGAGACAGATATCATGAGGTTTGGAGACTTAACGGGCTTCATCTCCAGGATGTTTAAGAACTTTCCCTTGTGCATCTGTCATCCTTTCATAGTTCTGTTAAAACATCATCATTCTCCTTCTACTCTTATCCACTGCCTGGCCAGAGCATTTCTTGCATTTCAGTTTTTAATACTCAGTGTTGCTCCAAAGAAGGAGGATGATAAAAATGTCATATAAAAATTCATCCAGTAACAGACTATTAAAATAGTGCAAATTGCATAGGACTGCAAATATGCTTTATCTTGAAAATTTATCTGGAACATTTGCTTAACTGGAACAACTTTGCATATTCAGTTCCATCTGCCAATGAAATATTCCCTTGGATAAAACTATTCCTTGTTCTGAATATTCAATGTTAACTTTTTTTTCCTTGGCCCTTTAATAGATTCACATGTTTATTGCAAACACAAATCAGGCAGTTTTACCTACTGCAAATATTACATATGTGTATAATCTTTTGTTTAACACATTTCTGAGTTATCCTGCCATTTATTAATATACTTTGAAACTGCATATAGTAATGCATTTGGAAACAGTTTCCAAAACATTGTAACCAATATACTTAATAATTTTGTGAACTCGTTTGATGGTTTACTGTCTCACAATGTAGAAGCTAATGTAACATACTTTTAGGCAGCTGTTGATTGCAATCTTCTATTAGATGGGTTTAGTCAAAAGATTGAGGTTTTAGTTTTTAAACAGACTCTTTTAATTTATATTTGTGACATCAAGTTACATTTTGTCTTGGGTTTAGTAAAGATGTAATGGGCACAAATAAGATATTACATGTAAAGTTACCTTCACAGCTTTCTGACTGTCTTTATATCTTTAACCTTCTTCCACCCCCTGGTCCTGAAACAAGAGCTGCTCTTATCAGGTTTCCTGAAACTCGGATCCTAGCGAGAAGAGTTCTAGATTCTGCTTTCAGTTCTCTGATATGATCCACTTGCTATACTCTTGATTTGTTTGTCTTTTTACCTATCCATGCATGGCTTTCACCTGCTCCTGAGCTAAGAACTCTTGGATTTTACTTTCTACTGAATTAATGCTGGGCTGTCAGCTCAAGTAGTCAATTTTGGATTATGCCTGATGCTGCCCTTTTGCTCTACCTTTTGCTTACCTCTGGCTCTATCTTTTGCTTACCTTTGGCTCTTGTGGTTTTGTTCCAGACCACCTGTGCCCTACCTGGAATCTTAGAACTTGCATTACCACCGGAAATACTGCTGCATCTAGAAAAGACATGGACAGGCTCTGTGTCTGGTGCCAACACCACAAAGGAGACCAAGACACAGTGTCTGTCCCAGGAAACTGGTTTACCTGTTGCAGTAAGAGGAGTAGAAATACATAGATTTTTTTTGATGTGATAAATGTAGTACAAGTCTGTGCATATAATTTTGTGAGAACACAGGAGAAGACCAAGAAGTCAAGCCTCACAGTTAGAAAGATATCTGGAAGATTTGTCACTTGAGGCTTGATGATGTGAAGGCAGTAGCTTTGTGCAGCATGTGTATAATGGCAAAGCTGTTTTTATTTTAAGGCAAATTATGAAGTACAGAAAAAACACTGAGTTAATAAAGAAATACAAGCATTTGGATATTGTCAGAATGTAATATGTAATGTAAAATGGCAAAAATGACACTGGGGAAGGCAGAGGTCAGATCAGAAAAACTGTGCTATATGTGAGAAGTGTGGTCTTATCTCATACTGATAGAGAATCAGTGATTATAATGCTTTGCTGTTTTATCTAGTTATAGATCAAGTGGCATCTATTTACTCTTCTCCTAGAAGGAGCACTTTAATTTGATTTTGAAATCTTCACCACTTGCTCATTTCTTGTCCATGGGATTGAGTTATGTTAGGTCCCTTCAAGTTCCAGCACATTAAACATACCAGACTGGTAAGAACATCCTATCTATCTAACCATAACTGGTCCTTTCTTCAGGTAAAATTTGTGGTAGTAGCTGTTCCTACAGTATGTATATGTGTAGGATGTGGAACAGGAATGAATGAGATGGAAGAGAAGTTCTTATGGGGTAACCAAGACTCCCTGATACCTGGTTGGTGAGATGGTTCCATGGATATAACTCAGATGACCATTATATCTACTACTGCGGGCCGGAATTCCTCAGAGGAAATGGAGTAGCCATCATGGTCAACAAAAGAGTCTGAAATGCAGTACTTGGATGCAGTCTCAAAAACGACAGAATGATCTCTGTTCATTTCCAAGGCAAACCATTCAATATCACAGTAATCCAAGTCTATGCCCCAACCAGTAACACTGAAGTAGCTAAAGTTGAACAGTTCTATGAAGACCTATAAGACCTTTTAGAACTAACACCCAAAAGAGATGTACTTTTCATTATAGGGGATGGAATGCAAAAGTAGCAAGTCAAGAAACACCTGGAGAAATAGGCAAATTTGGCCTTGGAATGTGGAATGAAGCAGGGCAAAGGCTAAAAGAGTTTTGCCAAGAAAATGCACTGGTCATAGCAAACACCCTCTTCCAACAACACAAGAGAAGACTCTACACATGGACATCACCAGATGGTCAACACCAAAATCAGACTGATTATATTCTTTGCAGCCAAAGATGGAGAAGCTCTATACGGTCAACAAAAACAAGACCAGGAGCTGACTGCAGCTCAGATCATGAGCTCCTTATTGCCAAATTCAGACTTAAATTGAAGAAAGAGGGCAACACTACTAGACCATTCAGGTATGACCTAAATCAAATCCCTTATCATTATACAGTGCAAGTGATAGATAGATTTAAAGGCCTAGATCTGATAGATAGAATGCCTGATGAACTATGGAATGAGGTTCGTGATACTGTGCAGGAGACAGGGATCAAGACCATCCCCATGGAAAAGAAATGCAAAAAAGCAAATGGCTGTCTGGGGAAGCCTTACAAATAGCTGTGAAAAGAAGAGAGGGGAAAAGCAAAGGAGAAAAGGAAAGATATAAGCATCTGAATGCAGAGTTCCAAAGAATAGCAAGAAGAGATAAGAAAGCCTTCTTCAGCAATCAATGCAAAGAAATAGAGGAAAAGAACAGAATGGGAAAGACTAGAGATCTCTTCAAGAAAATTAGAGATACCAAGGGAACATTTCATGCAATAACCAAGAGCTGACTGTGGCTCAGATCATGAACTCCTTATTGCCAAATTCAGACTGAAATTGAAGAAAGTAGGGAAAACTGTTAGACTATTCAGGTATGACCTAAATCAAATCCCCCTTATGATTATACACTGGAAGTGAGAAATAGATTTCAGGGCCTAGATCTGACAGATAGAGTGCCTGATGAACTAGGGACAGAGGTTCGTAACATTGTACAGAAGACAGATATCAAGACCATCCCCATGGAAAAGAAATGCAAAAATGCAAAATGGCTGTCTGGGGAGGCCTTACAAATAGCTTTCATACCTAGAAAAATCCAAACTTGGTCTTGTTGTATGAAATTTTTATTTGTGCCTGGATTTGATTTACTAACAATTTCTTGAGAATTTTAGGGGTCAAATTTCATGAAAAATATTGGCCTATGATTTTCTTTTTTTGTAGTGACTTTGTCTAATTTTTAGATTAGAGTAATACTAGCCTCATTAACTACATCAAAAAGGAATGCATTCTCTTTTGTTTTTCAGGAGGATAGTGTATAAATACTTGTTAATCCTTAAGGTACTTGGTAAAATTCTACAGTGAAATCCCTGGGCTTTGGGATTTTGCATGTGTGTGTGTTGGGAGCTATTAGATTAGCAATTCAATTTGTTAGTCATAGGCAATTTTATTTATCTTTTTTTTTTTTTTTTTTTGGATTGCTTTGGTAGGTTCTAGTTTTTTAAGTAATTGGTCTGTTTCATCTCGGGGCATCTCTGCATGGAAATTGTGATAGTCTTTATTATTCTTAAATGACTTACAGGAGCTTTAGTGATGTGTTGGTTCATTTCAGTCATTGATGATATGTGACTCCTCTTTTCTTAACTGTCATTCTTACTAGAGATTTTTCAATTTATTGCACGTGTCAAAGAACCGACTGATTCTTGCTTTGATTTTCTTTACTGTTATCTTATTTTCATGTCACAGCTTTTTGCTGTATTTCTTTTCTCCCTGATACCTTACTTCAGGTTTATTTTTTTCTTCTTATTCTAATAAGTTAAGGACAAAACTTAATAGGTGACCATTCATCTGGAAAAGATTGAGGGAAAGAGAAGGCTTAATGTCGTTTGAATCAGGAAATGTGATACCTCAGCTTTGTCAAGGTTATGGCCTATTCGGATTTGTGTGTGTGCGTGTGTGGCTACATAGGAATTTCAGGATCATTTTTTCTGGTTCTGTGAAAAATGTTGTTAGATATTGTATAAGAATCACATTAAATTTGTAGATTGCTTTAGGTGGTATGGATATTATAACCATAAGAATTCCTCCAATCCATGATCACTGGATCTCTTTCCATTGTGTCATAATTTCTTTCATCAGTGTACTATAGGTTTAGGGTACAGGTCTTTCTCTTCTTGGTTTAATTCAATCAAAAATATTTCTTTTGGATGCTATTGTAAGTGGAATTGTTTTGTTAATCTCTCTTTCTGACAGTTTGTTAGTTTGTAGAAACACAAATGATTTTTGTATGTTAACTTTATACTCTGTAGCATTGCTCAATTTACTAATATTTTTCTCCTTTAACCTATGTAGTAATTCCTTTTATTACTTGAATTTTGAATGTGGAACCTCCTTTGCATATCTGGGATAAATCCCACTTGGTTTTGGTTTACAATTTTGAAATTTATTGTTGATTTTTATTTCCTAATATGTTGTTGAGAATTTTTGCATATATGCTCATGGGAGATTTTAATGTATACCTCTTTTTTTTTAAGTGTCATTGGTTGTTTTGGTTTTCATATAATATTGGCCCACATAGCATGCATTAGAAGTACTTGTTCTGTTTCTATATTTTGAAGGAATGTATAGAGATTTGATATGGTTTACTCAAGTGTTTGGCAGAATTCAACAGTGACAACATCTGGGCCTGCTTGCTGCTTTGTGATTTGGCAGGTGATCAATTTTATTCAACTTCTTTAAGAAAATCAGACATAGTCAGATGTCTATTTCCTCTTACATGAGATTTGACAAATAGTGCGTTTCAAATAGTTGGACCATTTTATCCAGGATTTAAAATTGGTGGACATAGAGTTGTTTATCTCATTCCTTTATTATTCTTTAATGTACATGAGGCTATAGTTAAGATACTTCTTTTATACTACTGATATCAGTAATTAGTATCATCTCTCTTAACACACCTGGCAAGAGGTTTATCAATTCTAAATATTTCTTTTCTGTTGCTTACTTTGAATTTAACTTGCTTTTCTTTTTTTCTAGTTTTCAAAGGAGAAACTTTAATTACTATCCCATAACTCCTGTAAGATTTGCTCACTTTCTACTGTCTTCCTTTGCTCCTTTGATCTGTTGGAGTTGAATTGAGTCTTTCTTCTGTCTGATGTAATCTGCTGCTGAAGACCTCAAGTGAAGTTTTTCAGTTCAGTTATTATTCTATGGCTTCCCTGGTGGCTTAGTGGTAAAGAACCTGGGTTCAATTTATGAGTTAAGAAAACCCCTTGTAGAAGGAAATGGCAATCCACTCCAGTATTCTCATCTGGAAAGTCCCGAGGGCAGAAGAGTCAGGTGGGCTACAGTCCTTGGGGTAGCAAAAGAGTTGGACACGACTTGGCAACTAAACAACAGCAGCAATTATTCTACAGCTCCATGATTTCTGTTTCATACTTTTAATATTTTATCTGTTTTTTTTTTTCAAACTCTCACTTGGTTCATGCATTGTCCTCCTGTCCTCAATGAGCATCTTTATGGGAACATCTTTAATTTTTTATTAGGTACATGAATTTTATTTCACTAGTGTCAATTTCAGCCTGTACTTTGTTTGAAATATCATTTCCTTACTCCTCATTTTACCTAACACTCTACTTTGGTGTCTGCTCATTAGGAAAGCAGTGCCCTCACAGGGTCTTCATGAGTGGCCGTGTCCAGAAGGACACCCCCACAAACCAGCCCGGCCAGTGATTTGGGGGTCCTCTACCAGCTGTTCCTCTCTTCAGGCAGAAGCAGGCCTCGTGGGGTTTTCCTGCTCTGGCTCTGTCTCAGAAGGGATGCTCACAGTTCTCTGTCATCCCAGGTCGGTGCCTCTGTTCTCCCACAGACTGCACCGCGGCTACAGTGCTGCAAGATCGGAGAGCCAGGTGCTGGTTCTCGGGGCAGTATTGGTGAAGTGGGAGCACTGCATTCAATCCGCCGACTATTGTCTCCTGCCATGGAGGCAGAGAGGTGGGATTTTTCTTCTTCTCACTCTGTAATGAGTATGGACAAGCAGGGAAGGGAATCAGTGGTGTCAAGTAATCCAAGCCACCATCTCCAGTGTGCTTTGGGTGACTAGACTGCCCAGGTTTGGTGACCCTGTTGCTTGGGTCTTCTCTTCAAAAACATTGGGGCACTGCTTGCTTGAACAACACCCTCTCCTGCCCTGGTCGATCTGGAAGCTAGATTGTCTCTTTCTAATCTAATCTAATCTCTGGTGAACAGGCATCCCAAATCTCCCTACTGGCTTTGGTGCATCTGATGCTGCATTCACCAAAAGATGTGCACAAGCCAGTCTGTTATTTCATGGTCTCTCACAGATGGAATTGGTGCATTAATTGCTACTCATTGGTGTATCTGTTGGAGGATGGCAGATCCAGGGATTTCTAAACCCACCGTCTTTTGACCAGTATTAAGCCTTTATTTCATTGAATATTTTTTCTACTCTGCTAATTCTTTCTGGTTCTCCTTCATGGATTCTGACATATATTTTAAAAAGTTTGGTAATGTTCCATGTGTTCTTGAAACTCTATTCATTTTCTTAATTAATTTTCCTGTGATTTATATATATTGGGTAATTTTTTCTTCTTTTCCATCTTTTTTTTGTTTCATATATGATATTATACATGTTTCAATGCCATCCTCCCAAATCATCTCATTCTCTCCCTCTCCCGCAGAGTCCAAAAGACTGTTCTATACGTCTGTGTCTCTTATTTATGCATCTGTCTCAAGTTCATTGATTCCGTCCCTTGTCATCTGCACTCTATGTTTGTTCCTACCCGTTTGGGTTGTTTTCTTTTTTTCTGATTATATTATTTGGTTCTAATTTCTTAGTTGTTATTTTTAATAGCTTCTATTTCATTTCTGAAATTTCCTTATTCTTTCAGTTGTTTCAGGATGATTTTAAAATGTTCACTGAATGAGTATTTTTACAGCTGCTTTAAAATCCATTGAATCATTCCAGCATGTGGCTAATCTCAATATGCAGCATCTGGTGTCTTCTCCCATTTTGTTGTGATATTCTTGGTTCTTGATATAGTATATAGTTTTAGATTGTATCCTTGTCATTGAAATCTTCTATTGTTGAAGGCAATCACCCTGTTTAAGTTCAAATTTAGTGTGGTTGTTGCTCCAGTGACCATTTAGCTTTCTTGGAACTTTTGATATTATTTTGTTGTCCTTCATTCTTTCTGGCTTATGTGGAGCTCGCTGGATCTCTGCCAGGGCAGCCCATGGCAGGAAAAGTTTCTTTCTTGGGTCACCCTTGTTGCTTGGTAATATTGGTTGACGAGGGAACCATGTAATGGAGAACATTTCTTCTAGCTGTATGTCAGTCACTGGCTATCAGTATGCTTCTCAGTCTGTCTCTGCTAGTGCCCCTGAGAGAGGAAAGTTTTTAATCTAGGCCACTCTTTGCTGCTTGGGTTTGGAGTGTTGAGAGTCATCTCATGAGGATCATTTTCTCTTATTGGGCATGCAAGGCTGGAGATGCATAAACTGTGATGCTGTCTTCTGCTGAGTAAAATGTTGGGACCTGGTTTGCATTCTACGTCTTTGTGAAGGTTTGTGGCATAGTTTACTGACACCACTGTGGGCAGAATTGGCTGCTACCGTTATCTGACAGTGGAGTGTGTATGCTCTGCCACTATCGGTTGGCGATAGGAGTTAAGTCGAGTATGGAGGTGAGTGAATGCTTACTGATGGATTTGTACGTATGGACACTATGCTTGGGTTTGGAGTGTTGAGAGTCATCTCATGAGGATCATTTTCTCTTATTGGGCATGCAAGGCTGGAGATGCATAAACTGTGATGCTGTCTTCTGCTGAGTAAAATGTTGGGACCTGGTTTGCATTCTACGTCTTTGTGAAGGTTTGTGGCATAGTTTACTGACACCACTGTGGGCAGAATTGGCTGCTACCGTTATCTGACAGTGGAGTGTGTATGCTCTGCCACTATCGGTTGGCGATAGGAGTTAAGTCAAGTATGGAGGTGAGTGAATGCTTACTGATGGATTTGTACGTATGGACACTAATGCCATAGAATCACATTCGTACATGAGAGTGTGATGATAATAGTGTGTTCATAGTCTAGGATTAACTGAGGAACAAGGCTGATTCTAGATATCACTACACTTCTTAAGGAAGAGAAGGAAATATTCGGGAAAAGACTGTATCAGTGGAGAACATAAGAAGAGTAATGTTTTAAAGTCCATTGAGAAGAGATTTTCAAGTAAAGATGATCAACATGGTGAGATATGAAAAAATAGTGAAGAAATGTCAGTTAAGATATTTTGGTCTTACTTAGAATAAAACAAATGAAATGCTCAGAGTGGAAGTCAAATTAATGCTGGTGATTACTTGAGGTAGCATTTGTAGACTATATATTCAAAATTGGACTGAGAACGAGAAGATATAGATCAGAATGTTATTTATGGAAAGTTCAGATTTACAGCAAAAATCCTTTGGGGAAGAATAGGAGTTGTGATTATTTATAGTCAAAAAGAGTACAAGGGGAAAAGAATGTAGAAAGATAAAAAGGAAATGAAATGTCTGTTGAATTGTATAATGGAATGCTTAAATTTGATATTTGATGTTGTCTAGGATGACGGTTATCAATAAAATCAAATATTCCTCCTGTGCAGGGCCACTGCTTTTATCAAGGATATGCCATAGAGATTCCAAATTCAGCTGCGACACTTAGTACCTGCTCTGGACTCAGGTAATGACATATTCCAGAGACATACCATAGTCGATATCTAGTGTACCCTTTAACTTTTAGAAGCTTCTTGAAGGGTAAATGGAAGACAAAGAAAAGAAGACACTTACACTGTATTTCTGCTCATCTACTTTCTGTGCCTGCTTGTCTTATCTTTTCCACTATACTCTTTGTGTCTCTCCCAGGCTTGCAATTATAAAATTCATTCAGAAATAGCTGTCATCAGAATGAGAAATATCCATATTACTGAGCCACTCTAGAACTGCAATGACTCTTAAATGCTATAATAGATAGAAGGAGGTGAAAATTGGGTTTACACATTGATGGAAGTAGGATGGGGCTATTATTAGATGAGAAAATCATTATCAAATTTATGTATGTTTATTATTGAGAAATCCATGTTTTTAATTTCTTTGTTACGTGTTTCAATATTCAGGGGATTATTGCAGTTCGAGAATGTCAGTTATGGAATTGAACCACTGGAATCTTCAACTACATATGAGCATGTGATTTATCCATTCAGGGATAAAAAAAGTGATTTTTCTCCCATATCAGAAAACAATTCTACCACTCAATTTGCGGATCAATCCTACAAAATTCTTGTGAAATCAAATGTAAGTAACTCATGTATGCAAATTATGACAAACATATTTACATTGATATCTGTTACATTTGGAAAACAAATTTAAAGTGATGCTGGTTATAATAAAGCCTTCTTTTATAAGGTATTTAGTTTAAATATATTTTGTTTAGTCATATAATATTAAAAAATTTAACAGCTGTAAATATATAATTCAAAATTCTCACATATACCTAATTTTAAGTATTTTATGCAGATATGCCTTTTAAGTATTTTTAGGCAAATATACACAAATATTAAATGAAAATATTAAGTAGAAATTTGATAATGACCTTTGTCATTTAATATCTAATAATAGTCCCATTTTGCTTGATTAACATGTAAATCCAATTTTCTACCTTCTTCTATTTATTATTGCATTTAGGAGTCATTGCAATTCTAGGGTAGCACAGTTCCACTTTTAAACTGAATTTCCATCCTAAAAATGTAATGGTACTCAAATTTGCTGATTGTAAGTGTCATCTGTTTTGCCATTTAGTAACTTTATTAATTTTGTAAAAATAAAAGTTAATTTTGACAAAAGTACAAATGAGGCAAGAATTGTTCCATATCTCATTGTCTAGACATAATGTTCTTAGAACTTTGAGGCATTGGTTCTAATTCTTTTACTGTATCTAGTTATAAAGATGATTTATAAATCATGTATTTTTCCTTGAAATTTCATTTGTGCTATTACTAGGATAAGTTTTCACTTATCATTAAGTTACATTGCATTTATTATTATTTTAAATTAATGTTAGTTAATATTATTAAAAATTCAAATATAAGTAGAAGGATAATAAAAATTGACCACAATACTATTCTCTAGACAAAATGTTATTCTGAAATCCAGGACATTCATTTTGATATATTGTTTTTCATATACATATATATCTATATATAAATTTAAAACATATGCTTTATAACATTATGGTATATTTTGCATATTTATATTTTTACTTTCAATCAAGAAATACTGCATGAATGTACCAGATTTTTGAACATTCACACTTTTCTTAAAAATGCTTTTATCTAGAAATAGGCATACTTCCAAGATTTTTAGATATATATATATTCTACCTTCCTCCTTAAGAATGTTTGCACAGCTTTACATTTTGCCGTCAAAGGTTAAGAAAATGAAACTGTGTCCCCATGGTCGTATCAAAATTGGATATCCTGTTTAGAGAGGCAAAACAAAATTGTAATACAACATGTGGATTTAATTTTTTATGATCTCCATCTCATTGTTTCTCTAATTTTTTTATTTTGCCAAAAATATTGGTATAAATGCAGATTTTAAAAATTACCCTTTCAGAATGTCATAAAAATGATAAAATATAGTTTTATATAGAAATGAAAATTTCCTTTTTAATAGAACTGAGATGTGACTCCCAACCCGATGCCATCTGCCTGTTGAAGTACAACACTGACACAACTGAAGACCATTTTCAAAACTGAAGCAGAACATTGTCACATAAAATAACTTTAAAGATTTCCATGAACCCTCCTCTATGGCAGTGGGAAAACCCAAATGGATTGACATGTTATGGCAAAGACAAATAGCCCTGCACTTGAAACCCCCAAGTTGACTTGAAGAGTCAGCAATAAGAGAGGGGTTGATAGAGGCAAAGGCAACATACAGTTCCAGCTGCCATAGCTTGAAGTTCTAGTCAATTAGGCTGTAGCCACAAGTATTCGGCTAATAAGGCAATGGCAGCCCACTCCAGTGTTCTTGCCTGGAGACTCCCAGGGACGGGGGGCCTGGTGGGCTGCTGTCTATGGGGTCTCACAGAGTTGGATGCGACTGAAGTGCCTTAGCAGCAGCAACATATCATCTTTTTCTATTTAAACCTTCTCATCTGTAAAAACCCAATAATAAAAATAATACCCAAGTCACACAGGTACTTTAAAGTTTCAATAAATTTGTAATTGAAAATTACTTAGCATAGTATGTCGGAAATGTAAGTGATGAATATCAATAAATATTGCTCCTCCTACTACTACTAGTATTTGCTAGCAATAGTTTCTCATGCACTGAAACAAGGTAATTGGAACTAAATATGGAAAATTTGGATACAAAATAGAATGCAATATGAAATAAAAGACAGTAAAATTTCAGAACTAAGAAGAAACCAGGGATATCATTGCTGTTACTGATTGTGGCCCAAGACTGGGGACCCTTGCACAAGGGAACTACTGAAATGTCTTTTTAACTGTGAGTCCAAGTACCTAAGGAAAAGATATTAAGGGTGGGTCTATGAAGACAGGTGGTCGTGGCTGATTCATGTCAATGTATAGCAAAACGAATACAGTATTGTAAAGCAAAACAAACTAAAAAATAAAAATTAATTAAAGAAAAAAATAAAAAAAATGAAATCAGAGATTGCTCACAAAAAAAAATAAAAATAAAACATATGAACTCTGGAAAAAAAAAACGTATAAAACCTAATTTCCTCTCCTAAACAACTGTTTCTGCTATAAACTCACAGCTGGCCTAAAACTCTTCTTGGGTGGAATGTGTGAACTGGGGTCACCAGGCATAAATGTCTTTGTAAATCATAATAGAAGGTGGTTCAGTTCAGTTCAGTTCATATCAGTCTCTCAGTCGTGTCCGATTCTTTGTGACCCCATAAATCGCAGAGTGCCAGGCCTCCCTGTCCATCACCATCTCCTGGAGTTCACTCAGACTCACGTCCATCGAGTCCGTGATGCCATACAGCCTTCTCATCCTCGGCCGTCCCCTTCTCCTCCTGCCCCCAATCCCTCCCAGCATCACAGTCTTTTCCAATGAGTCAGCTCTTCGCATGAGGTGGCCAAAGTACTGGAGCTTCAGCTTTAGCATCATTCCTTCCAAAGAAATCCCAGGGCTGACCTCCTTTAGAATGGACTGGTCAGATCTCCTTGTAGTCCAAGGGACTCTCAACAGTCTTCTCCAACACCACAGTTCGAAAGCATCAATTCTTTGGTGCTCAGCTTTCTTCACAGTCCAACTCTCACATCCATACATGACCACAGGAAAAATCACAGCCTTGACTTGGATTTCATTAGTCTCAGTCTTGTCCGACTGGTTGCGACCTCGTGGACCCCAAGGACCCCGCCAGGCTCCTCCGTCCATGGGATTCTCCAGGCAAGCATACTGGACTGGGTTGCCATTTCCTCCTCCACAGGAAAAACCATAGCCTTGACTAGATGGACCTTAGTCGGCAAAGTAACGTCTCTGCTTTTGAATATGCTGTCTAGGTTGGTCATAACTTTTCTTCCAAGGAGTAAGCGTCTTTTAATTTCATGGCTGCAGTCACCATCTGCAGTGATTTTGGAGCCCAAAAAGATAAAGTCTGACACTATTTCTACTGTTTCCCCATCTATTTCCCATGAAGTGATGGGACCAGATGCCATGATCTTCGTTTTCTGAATGTTGAGCTTTAATCCAACTTTTTCATTCTCCTCTTTCGCTTTCAACAAGAGGCTTTTTAAAAAGCTCCTCTTCACTTTCTGCCATAAGGGTGGTGTCATCTGCATATCTGAGGTTATTGATATTTCTCCCGGCAATCTTGATTCCAGCTTGTGTTTCTCCCAGTCCAGCGTTTCTCATGATGTACTCTGCATATAAGTTAAATAAGCAGGGGGACAATATACAGCCTTGACATACTCCTTTTCCTATTTGGAACCAGTCTGTTGCTCCATGTCCAGTTCTAACTGTTGCTTCCTGACCTGCATACAGATTTCTCAAGAGGCAGGTCAGGTGGTCTGGTATTCCCATCTCTTTCAGAATTTTCCACAGGTTATTGTGATCCACACAGTCAAAGGCTTTGGCATAGTCAATAAAGCAGAAATAGATGTGTTTCTGGAACTCTCTGGCTTTTTCCATGATTCAGCGGATGTTGGCAATTTGATCTCTGCTTCCTCTGCCTTTTCTGAAACCAGCTTGAACATCAGGGAGTTCACGGTTCATGTATTGCTGAAGTCTGGCTTGGAGAATTTTGATCATTACTTTACTAGCATGTGAGATGAGTGCCATTGTGCGGTAGTTTGAGTATTCTTTGGCATTGCCTTTCTTTGGGATTGGAATGAATCCAGAACTTTTCCAGTCCTGTGGCCACTGCTGAGTTTTCCAAATTTGCTGGCATATTGAGTGCAGCACTTTCACAGCTTCATCTTTCAGAATTTGAAACAGTTCAACTGGAATTCCATCACCTCCACTAGCTTTGTTCGTAGTGATGCTTTCTAAGGCCCACTTGACTTCACATTCCAAGATGTCTGGCTCTAGATTAGTGATCACATCATCATGAATATCTACATCATGAAGCTCTTTTTTGTACAGTTTTTCCATGTATTCTTGCCACCTCTTCTTAATATCTTCTGCTTCTGTTAGGTCCAGACCATTTCTGTCCTTTATCGAGCCTATCTTTGCATGAAATTTTCCCTTGGTATCTGTAATTTTCTTGAAGAGATCTCAGTCTTAATCCAAATGGTCATCAACAGTTAAATGCATTAACAAATTGTTTTATGTTTCTAAAATCTCACACTTGGTAACAATAAAAACAAATAATTACCACTAATCAGAGCAACACAGACAAGTGCTGAGTTAAAGAAACCAGATATAGAAGAAGACATATCATATGATTTCAATTATATAAAAGTCTGGGATACATTATTGTAACCTATGGTGAGAGAAAGTGGATCACTGGTTGCCTTGAGCCTTATAAGCTATTAACTTTATAGGGTAATGGAAACATTCTTTATTTTACTGATAGTAATGGATGCATGGTTGTATACATTGCTACCAGTTTGTGTAACTGTGTTCTTAAAATACATGCATTTTATTGAGAGTAGGCTATGGTAAATAATTTCAAGTACAAAAAATGATGATAAAATAGACCACCATTTGGGGGAAAGTTGATGGGAATTTGTTTAGCTTGAAGTTTGAATTAGAGACCTAGAAGAAGTCTTTGAGGGGAAAGAAACAAGAATCCTTCCTCATTTCAGTAACTTTTTTTTGAGGATTCTAATTATCAAGAGTATAAGGCAAAAGCTTCTGATTTGTTCTCAAAATGTTTATGCAAAATCTCCCAGATTATTTACTCAATGAGCATTGATCTTATATTTCTTGTAATTATATCTTTACATGTTTGCGTCTGTAGCTATAATCTATCTATCTATACCCTTGTGTGTGAGTGTGTGTGTGTGTGTGTGTGTATACACATATATAATTATATAACGTACATGATAATTACAAAGAAGATAAGATTTTTAAAATCTTATCAATTCATGTCCTCTGTTTTGCAGAAAGATTCAGGTGTGCTGTTGAGAAGAGTTCTAAAAATACGTATCATTATTGATAAAGCTTTGGTAAGCATTATTGATACATTTTCCTTATACTTTTTTATTTAAATTGAAAAAATATAAAGATAATCTTGCAATGCAGAAATACATTACTCTGTTCAAAATATATGTATCAGTGTGACAAGACATAAAGACACGTTATCAGTTGGCTTTCCAACAGCATAAGGGGATCAATAACAATATTTATTAGAACTAATGTAAAATTTTGTATGTAAGGGGAGATCTAGTAATCTATTGGATTATAACTAGTTGCATATATTTCTAGGTTCACCCCCAAATTGTGGCAAAACACTTCCTTAAGTCAATTTTCATTTTAAAGTGTTTTATTACTAAATTGAAGAAGATCCTTTTATTAAACGTAATCTTTTACAAGAATATTTTGTGCTGTGTAATTGCTTAGGTATTCTGGTGGAAATAATCATTTTTTTGATGGCTATAGTAGTTTTCTTCATATTTATAAAACTTGGAAAGAACATAGATTTTCTTTCAAAAGTGAGTGGATACGCTGTGGTACATTCAGACAGTGGGATATTATTTAATGCTAAAAAGTGAATTGCTAATTAACTATGAAAGACATAATGTTAGTGAGAGGAAGCTATAATTTGATGGTAAACATTCCGTAGAACACACTGGGTAAATATCTAGTGTGTTTTACAGAATGTTTACCATCAAATATCTAGTAAATTATAAAGAGAGAAGAATAATACATAGGAACACATTTGATTTTGGAGCTTTTCATTTATACAATTAGTTTTAGCAAACACTTACAGACAATAAGTTTTTTTAAAAAACCTGTTTTGTCCATTATTACAAGTAATTTTGTGTAAGTCAATAAGTGTCATGATGTTCTAGAATTTTTGCATAAAATGAAATTTTCAAATCTTTAAATAATTTTATAAAACCAATAATAGAAAATGATGACATCAGCTGTGGGTTCCCTGGGCCCTACTAGCAGCCTCCAGGCCCCAGCTCTGCCTGTCAATAGCTAGGCACTAGCCCCAGGACCAGGCTTCAGCCCGCAGTGGAAGTGCTATAGCCTTGGAATGTTCTGCACCTTTACTCCATACAGCACTGAGCCAGCACTATCCCAGAGTCCCTGGAGTTTCACACTCAGCCGCCTTATGACCTGGTCCTGCCAACCAGCACCTGGCAGCCAATGCATGAGGCAGAGCTGCCAACCAACTGGACCAGGGGCCAAGCAAGACTAACAGACCTCTCACCGAGTCGGCCTTCAGCAACAGAAAGACCCACACAGCCACCCAGGGGAAGCCACTGGAGTACACACCAAAGGTGATGAAAGATGAGTCGGCTGCTGAAACACACAAAAGGCCCCTTCTCCAGCATTAAGAAGCACAACCAATCTACCAGGTACATACAAATGCAAACACTTAGACAGACATGTTCCAGATGAAGCAACACAGAAAAAGCCCAAAAGGATGTTTAATGGAGACAGGCAACCTACTCGAGACAGAGCTTAGGGTAGTGCTTGTGAAGACAATCAAACACTCAGAAGAAGAATGCATACACAGAGCAAGAAGATATTAATATGAAGAACAACCCAACATAGATGAAGAATGCAACACTGAAATGAAAAATACACGTGAAGGTACCAATAGTAGACTAAATGATACAGAAGGATGGATCAGTGAGCTGGAAGACAGTGTAATGGAAATTACTGAAGTTGAACAGAAAAAAACAAAGAATGACAAGAAATGAGAACCTTGAAAGAAAACTCTGGGACAACATTAAGACATTAATATGTACATAATAGGCCCCCTAGAAGGAGAAGAGAGAGAGAGAGATAGTAATTAAAATGACAAAAATTAAAGATGAAAAGAGGACAGTGAAAGCAGGAAAAGAAAAACAACAAAAGGAATATCCATAGAGCTATCAGCTGACTCTTCAGCAGAAACTCTGCAGTCCAGAAGGGAGTGGCACCATGTATTTAACATGTTGAAAGTGAAAAATCCACAGCCAAGAATACTCTAGCCAGCAAGGCTCTTTAAATTTGATTTAGAGATCAAACTCTTTATAGACAAGTAAAACTCAAAAGAGTTCAGGAACTAGCATTACAAGAAATGTTAGATCAGTTTTACTAAGAGGAACAAAAAGTCCAAACTGGAAATACAAAAATTATGAAAGGAAAAGCTCACTAGTAGGAGCAAACATACAGTAAATGTAGGAAATCATCTCACATGCAAAGCTAGAAGGACGGTAGGAAGAATTTTGTCTTTTAACAAAAGCATCTATATCTACAATAAGGGGTTAGGAGATACTTAAATTAGATGTAAAATAAGATATTAAAAGCAGTAATTGTGAGGGGAGGAGAATATACATACATGGTTGTTTAAAATGTATTTGAAATTAAGAGATCAGCAACTTAATCATATATATAAATACATATATGCATGTATAGATTGATACATAAAAACATCATGTTAACTGCAAAAGAAAAATCTATACTATATACACACAAGAAAAGTAAAAGATACCCAAATATAATATTAAGGTAGTCATCAAATCATATGAGAAGGGAACAAAAGAAGAAGGAAGAAAGGAACAAAAAAGACCTACAGAAAGAAATCCAAAGGAATGCACAAAATGGAAATGTGAACATACATATCAATAATTACTGTAAGTGGAAATGAACTAAATACTCCAAGAAAAAAGAAATAGAGTAGTTAAATGGATACATGACAAGACTCATATATGCACTGCCAAGAGCAACTCACTTCAGATCTAAAGACTCACAGACAGAAAGTGAGTGAATGGAAAACGGTATTCCATGCAAAGGAAATCGAAAAAAACGTCAGAGTACCAATACTTATATCTAACAAAACAGATTTGAAAAAGAGGTTGTTACAAGACACAAGGACACTACATAATGATAGGGATCAATCCAAGAAGAAGGTATAACAAATGTAAATATCTGTGCACCCAGCATAGAAGCATCCGAATCCATAAAGTAAATATTAGTGGACATAAAAGGGGAAATTAACAGTAACTCAATAACAGTAGGCAATTTAGCACCTCACTTACATCAATGGCAATGGCACCTCACTCCAGTACTCTTGCCTGGAAAATCCCATGGATGGAGGAGCCTGGTAGACTGCAGTCCATGGGGTCACTAAGAGTCGTGACATAAAAGGGGAAATTAACAGTAACTCAATAACAGTAGGCAATTTAGCACCTCACTTACATCAATGGCAATGGCACCTCACTCCAGTACTCTTGCCTGGAAAATCCCATGGATGGAGGAGCCTGGTAGACTGCAGTCCATGGGGTCACTAAGAGTCGGACATGACTGAGCGACTTCCTTTTCACTTTTCACTTTCTTGCATTGGAGAAAGAAATGGCAACTCACTCCAGTGTTCTTGCCTGCAGAATCCCTGGGACGGGGGAGCCAGGTGGGCTGCCGTCTCTTGGGTCATACAGAGTCGGACACGACTGAAGTGACTTAGCACTCCTATAATACATCAATGGACAGATCATCCAGACAGAAAATCAATAAGAAATCAAAAGCCTTAAATGACACATTCTCTATACATGGAACATCCCATCCAAAAGAGGCAAATTGCGAATAGATGTTTTTCTGGAACTCTCTTGCTTTTTCGATGATCAGTGGATGTTGGCAGTTTGATCTCTGGTTCCTCTGCCTTCTCTAAAACCAGCTTGAACCTCTGGAAGTTCACAGTTCATATACTGTTGAAGCCTGGCCTGGAGAATTTTGGGCGTTATTTACTAGCGTGTGAGATGAGTACAATTGTGAGGTAGTTTGAGCATTCTTTGGCATTGCCTTTCTTTGGGATTGGAATGAAAACTGACCTTTTCCAGTCCTGTGGCCACTGCTGAGTTTTCCAAATTTGCTGGCATATTGAGTGTAGCACTTTCACAGCATCATCTTTTAGGACTTGGAATAGCTCATGTGGAATTCCATCACCTCCACTAGCTCTGTTCGTAGTGATGCTTCCTAAGGCCCACTTGACTTCGTATTCCAGGATATCTGGCTCTAGGTGAGTGATCACACCATTGTGATTATCTGGGTCACGACAATCTATTTTGTGTAGCTCTTCTGTGTATTCTTGCCACCTCTTCTTAATATCTCTCCTTCTCTTAGGTCCATACCATTGCTGTCCTTTATTATGCCCTTCTTTGCATGAAATGTTCCCTTGGTATCTCTAATTCTCAAAAAGAGATCTCTAGTCTTTTCCATTCTATTGTTTTCCTCTTTTTTCTTTGCATTGGTCACTGAGGAAGTTTCCTTATCTCTCCTTGCTATTCTTTGGAACTCTGTATTCAAATGGGTATATCTTTCCTTTTCTCCTTGGTCTTTAGCTTCTTTTCTTTTCTCAGCTATTTGTAAGGCCTCCTCAGACAACCATTTGCCTTTTTGCATTTCTTTTTCTTGGGGATGGTCTTAATCACTGGCTCCTGTCCAATTTCACAAGTCTCCATCCCTAGTTCTTTAGGCACTCTATCAAATCTAATCCCTTGAATCAATTTGTCACTTCCACTGTATAATCATAAGAGATTTTATTTAGGTCATACCTGAATGGTCTGGTGGTCTCCCTACTTTCTTCAATTTAAGTCTGAGTTTGGCAACAAGGAGTTCATGATCTGAGCCACAGTTAGCTCCCAGTCTTGTTTCTTTCTGACTGTATAGTTTCTCCATGTTTGGCTGCAAAGAATATAATCAGTCTGATTTTGGTATTGAGCATCTGGTCATGTCCATGTGTTGAGTCTTCTCTTATGTTGGAAGTGGGTGTTTGCTATGAGCTGTGCGTTCTTTGGCAAAACTCTGTTAGCCTTTGCCCTACTTTGTTTTGTACTCCAAGTCCAAATTTGCCTGTTACTCCAGTATCTCTAAATTTCCTACTTTTACATTCCAGTCTCCTATAATGAAAAGGATATCGTTTGGGGTGTTAGTTGTAGAAGGTCTTGTAGGTCTTCAACTTCATCCTCAGCATTATTGGTTGGGGCATAGGCTTGGATTACTGTGATATTGAATGGTTACTGGTACTTCAGTGGATAAGAATTCACGTGCCAATGCAGGGAACATGTGTTCAGTCTCTGCTCCGGGAACGTCCCATGTCTTGGATTGTAGAAGGTCTTGTAGGTCTTCAACTTCATCCTCAGCATTATTGGTTGGGGCATAGGCTTGGATTACTGTGATATTGAATGGTTACTGGTACTTCAGTGGATAAGAATTCACGTGCCAATGCAGGGAACATGTGTTCAGTCTCTGCTCCGGGAACGTCCCATGTCTTGGAGCAACTAAGCCAGCAAGCCGCAACTACTGAGCCCACATCCTGCAACTACTGAAGCCTGCTGGCCGAGAGCCTCTGCTCTGCAACAAGAGAAGCCACCACAATCAGAAGCCTATGCACTTCAGAGAAACTCCATGCATAGCAATGAAGATCCAACATAGATACAAATAAATCTTTTTTAACAAAGAAAATAGCAAGCCAATACCACTGATAAACATAGATGCAAAATTTCTCAACAAAATGTTAGCAAACCAGTTTCAACGTTATATTAAGAGGATCATACACCACGGTTTAGTGAAATTTACCCCAGAGATGCAAGGGTTCTTCAGTATCCACAAAAAATTAGTGTGGCACACCTACAGAGGGCCAACAGACACCTAGTAACCATATGGTCATCTCAGTAGATACAGAAAAAGATTTTTACAAAATTCAATTTCCATTTATGATAAAAACTCTACAGAAAAGAGGCATAAAGAGAATGGTCCTCAACATAATATAACTCATATATGACAAAGCCACACCTACTATCATACTTAATGGTGAAAAGCTGAAAGCACTTCCTTGAAGATAAGGAACAATACAAGCATGTCCTTGCTTGCAAATTTTATTCAACTTAGTGCAGGAAGTCCTTGCCTTAGTAATCAGTAAAGAAAAGGAAATAGAATCCAACTTGGGAAGGAAGAAAGAGAATAGTTAAAGTTTTCAGATGACTTGATACTATACATAGAAAATCCTAAAGTGAAAAGAAGTGAAGTTGCTCAGTCATGTCCAACTCTTTGCGCCCCTGTGGACTGTAGCTACCAGGCTCCTCCGTCCATGGGATTTTCCAGGCAAGAGTACTGGAGTGGGTTACCATTTTCTTCTCCAGAAAATCCTAAAGACAACACCAAAAACTACTAGAGCTAATCAGTGTATTGGTAAAGATGCTGGATGCAAAATTAATATACAGCAATTTGTTGCATTTCTGTCTACTAACAATGAACTATCAGAAGGAGAAATTAAGAAGACTATCTCCTTTACTACTGCATCAAAATGAATAATACCTAGGAAAAAAAATCTAAAGAAGTAAAAGACTTGTACCTAAACAGATGGAAAGACACACTGTTTTCATAGATCTCAGGAATTACTGCTGTTGAAGTGCCCATACTCCCAAGGCTATTTAAGGATTAAGTGTAATCCCTGTCAAAATGCCAATGGCACTTTTCATGAAACTAGGACGAGTAACTCTAAAATTTGTATGGAAACATGAAAGACCCCAAATAGCCAAATCAATATTGAGAAATAACAGAAGAAAGTATCACACTCTGTGACTTTAGACTATACCACTAAGCTGCAGTAATCAAAATAGTATGATACAAGAATAAACACAGACACACAGGTCTATGGAATTGAATAAAGAGCCCGGATATAAACACATGCACTTATGGTCAATTAATCTACAACAAAGGAGGTAAGACTATACATTGAAGCAAAAAGCAGTTCTAAAAATAAGTGACGCTGGGAAGACAAGACACCTATGTATGTAGGACTGAAAGCAGAACATTTTCTCACACCATATACAAAAATAAATTCAAAATGAAATAAAGACTTAATGTAAGACAGGAAACCATATTACTCCTCGAAGAAACTATAGGCAGAACACTCTCAGTCATTAATCATAACAGTGTTATTTTATCTGTCTCCTCAGGCAAAGAAAGTGAAAGGAAAAATAAGCAAATAGTAACTACTTAAAAGATTTTGCACAGCAAAGGAAAGCATAAACAAATGAAAAGACAGCCTGTAGAATGGGAAAAGAGTAGTTACCAATTTTGACTGATAAAGGGTTAATATCCAAACTGTATAAACAGTTCATACAACTCAATATCAAAAACAACCCAGTTTAAAAGTGTGCAATATTATAAAGTAATTAGCCTCTAATTAAAATAAATAAATTTAAAAAAAACATAAAAGGAAGTATATATAAAATAAATAAGTAAAAGTGTGCAAGAGAACTGAAGAGATAGTTTTTCAAGGAAGACCTACAGATGGTTAATAAGCACAGAAAAGATGTTCAACATCTCTGAAATGCAAATCAGAACTACTAGAAGATATCACTTCACACTTATCAGGATGGCTATAATCAAATCCACAAGTAACAATTGATGCCAAGGAGGTGAATAAAAAGGAACCCTTATTAGTTATGCAATCTTGAAATCTTAATTTTTGATCCTAAATAACTACATGTGTAAAGACGAATATAATCATCACCATCACATTTTAATATTGTTATTGTTGTCTACTCATGCGAAGAGTTGACTCCTTGGAAAAGACTCTCATGCTGGGAGGGACTGGGGGTAGGAGGAGAAGGGGACAACAGAGGATGAGATGGCTGGATGGCATCACTGACTCGATGGGCATGAGTATGAGTGAACTCCGGGAGTTGATGATGGACAGGGAGGCCTGGCGTGCTGCGATTCATGGGGTCGCAAAGAGTCAGACACGACTGAGCAAATGAACTGAACTGAACTGAACTGAAGTCATATCCAACTGTTTTGCAACCCCGTGGACTGTAGCTTCTCCAGGCTCCTCTGTCCATGGGATTTCCCAGGCAAGAATGCTGGGAGTTGCCATTTCCCTCTGCAGGGGATCTTCCTGACCCAGGGATCAAACCCACATCTCCTGCATTGGCAGGTGGATTCTTTAGTACTGAGCCAGTTGGGAAGCCCTATTTTATATTATTGGTTACTATATAATGTCCCTATGGAAGAATGGAGAGGGAAATGGCAACCCACTCCAGTATTCTTCCCTGGAGAATCCCATGGATGGAGGAGCCTGGTGGGCTACAGTCCATGGGGTCGCAAAGAGTCAGACACGACTGAGTGACTTAAAATAAAATCTAAAACATAATGTCCCTAGGTTTAAGTCTAGAACTTATTAGTACTTGTTAAGTCTTAATTATAATTTTGTCTTTTTGTTTGCATGCTGCATTATTTTAACATTTTTATATCCATTGAAATGTGGTAGTTTAGTCATTTTCACTGATGATTAAAAAATAAAATTTGCCTTTCAGTATGATTATATGGGTTCTGAAGTGGCACTTGCATCTGAGAAAATTATCTATGTTTTTAGTCTAATCAACACTGTGAGTATATACGTTTCATATTAAATAAGAAATGTTCATGTAAATACAGTAGCATTGTTTGAATAACTAGCATGTGTACTCTTTAAAATACTCCTGTACTTACTTGGCTGCACTGGTTCTCAGTTGCGGCACGTGGGTTTGTCCCTTGTGCCTCGCTGGCTCAATAGTTGCCATGCATGATCTTTGTTCCTCTGTGGCATGTGGGATCTTCCTGGATCAGAAATGGAACCCACGACCACTGCAGGGAAAAGCAGATTCTTAACTACAGCCCACCAGTGAAGTCCGACATGTACAATTTTATAAAATGTATACTCCTTCAAACTAGCTTATTCCACCAGTGAATTTCATCTGAAAAAATATATATATATAGTTAATCAGATATATTGGCATTGCATATAAATGTATAGTATTATATTTATGATTACTTATAGCCATATATCATGAATCTCCTATTTTTAGATGTATTCTCAGCTTCAAGTGTCTGTTATATTAACTTCTCTGGAGATCTGGTCAGATCTAAATAAGATTTCAACTGATGGGGATGCACAGGAAGTACTACAAAGATTTATGTCCTGGAGAGAAAAATATTTATTACAAAGCTCCCACGATTTGGCATACTTATTAATGTAAGTAATTTATTTCCACTGGTATAAAGTTTATCAAACTGTTTGTAAGTGAACTATCAAAATTGTGCAGAAAATTTATTATTTAGAATAACAAAGATAGCTCAAAAAATGACTATGTGAGTACTGTGTTGGCAGAATGCAAGCTCTAAAAATCTGATGATTCAATGTAAGACACTAAAGCATGGTAGGCCATTATCCTGAGTGGTCTGCTTACTTGTCAGTTTAAAGAACTGAAAATATGGAAAGGCTTGGGAAAACATAGGGCCTCTATGGTTTGAAAGAATTTCGCAGAGATAAATAACCAAGACCAGCATTATAACATTAAATAAAGCATACATTAGTTGACAGAATGCAATAAATCCATATAAATCTGCTTACATTAGAAAACATAAGTATGCTAATGTGATGATCTTATGGAATTTCTATCCTGACCTAGGCTGTAGCTATTTAGCTGCTTGCACTATAACTTTCAAGAATCTTCCTATATGCTGATTTGATCATTTTAGATCAAAAAAAACAAAAATATGATTCCAAAAAGCCTTAAGTAATATGGATATGTGAGTACTGGAGTACTCCTGTACTCACTCCTGAGTTCAGGAGCAGCTTTAACTAAGAATTAACGTGTGTGTGGACACTTAAAGCATCCAAGCTCTGTTTTTCCTGATGACTGTGCTGCATACTTTCTCTCTTTCGTCCTCCAATCCAACACTTTTTATGCCCTCTGAGGTGTTCAGTTCAGTTCAGTTCAATCGCTCAGTCGTGTCTGAATCTATGTGACCCCATGAATCGCAGCACGCCAGGCCTCCCTGTCCATCACCAACTCCCAGAGTTCACTCAAACTCACGTCCATCAAGTCGGTGATGCCATCCAGCCATCTCATCCTCTGTCGTCCCCTTTTCCTCCTGCCCCCAGTCCCTCCCAGCATCAGAATCATTTCCAATGAGTCAACGCTTTGAATGAGGTGGCCAAAACTACTGGAGTTTCAGCTTTAGAGTCATTCCTTCCAAAGAATACCCACAGCTGATCTCCTTCAGAATGGACTGGTTGGATCTCCTTGCAGTCCGAGGGACTCTCAAGAGTCTTCTCCAACACCACAGTTCAAAAGCATCAATTCTTCAGTGCTCAGCTTTCTCCACAGTCCAACTGTCGCATCCATACATGACCACTGGAAAAACCATAGTCTTGATTAGACGGACCTTTGTTGGCAAAGTAATGTCTCTACTTTTCAATATGCTATTTAGGTGGGTCATAACTTTTCTTCCAAGGTGTAAGCGTCTTTTAATTTCATGGCTACAGTCACCATCTGCAGTCATTTTGGAGCCCAAACAAATAAAGTCTGACACTGTTTCCATTGTTTCCTCATCTATTTCCCATGAAGTGATGGGACCAGATGACATGATCTTCGTTTTCTGAGTGTTGAGCTCTAAGCCAACTTATTCACTCTCCTCTTTCACTTTCATCACAAGGCTTTTTAGTTCCTCTTCACTATCTGCCATAAGGGTGGTGTCATCTGCATATCTGAGGTGATTGATATTGCTCCCAGCAATCTTGATTCCAGCTTGTGCTTCTTCCAGCCCAGAGTTTCTCATGATGTACTCTGCATATAAGTTAAATAAGCAGGTTAAATAAGCATTCTGTCAGATCATGAACTCCTTATTGCCAAATTCAGACTTAAACTGAAGAAAGTAGGGGAAACCACTAGACCATTCAGGTATGACCTATATTGAATCCCTTATGATTATACAGTGGAAGTGAGAAATAGATTTATGGGACTAGATCTGAGGTTTTACTACATGCAGATCATGGCAGTAATCTATCCTGACTTTTATGTCTTAGAACTTTGTCCATCCAGTGTTGACAGCAGTGGTGATTAATTTCTGGAAAAATGAGGCACTGCTGGATTTTAAGCTGTGCATTGGACAATGTTAAAGTTGACTTTTGAGCTTAATTTGGTGGCACCAGGGGAGACTACCCAACTACAAAAGATTGAGGCATTAGACGTGGTACACAATATTCATGTATTAAGAAAGCAGCTTTATTGAGGAACCTAATTCTTAAATATCATTAAGTTATTGATAATTTAAAGTGATTTATCCACAAGGAAAATGTTATTATTTAGTTACAGGGACCATCCTAAATATGTAGGAGCAACATATCATGGAATGGCATGTGATCCAAAGTTTGCTGCAGGAATTGCTCTGGTATGTCCCTTCTCTTTAGTAATTATATCATTTTATTCCTTTCTCTTCAGTAATTATATCATGTTTTGAAAGTTAATATCTTCTTTAAGAACAAAAGTATGTATAGTATATCTAACATCTCATTAAATTAATATTTTAATACAGTGCTGTATTTATTACTTTAAACCTCATGTTGTCATTTTTAAATTTTTTTTGTTTTGGTAAAATACACATTGTGTGAAACTGACCATCTTAAGCATTATGTGTTCACTGTGCAGTAGTGATGTCTGTCTGCATTGTTGTGAAGTAGATGTGTAGAATCTCTATCTTGCTTTAATGAAACTTTGTACGTGTTGGCCAACAAGGCCTCATTTTCCATACCTCCACCCCCTGGCAACCACGATTCTCCTCTCTGCTTCTGTGAGTATGATATATTTTAGATCCCACATATAAGGTAGACCATACAACATTTGTCTTTCTGTATCTGGCTTATTTCTCTTTGAATAATACATCCAGCTTCATCCATGTTTTTGAAAATGGCAGGATTTCATTCTTTTTATGGCGGATAATATTTCATGTTACTCATATACATATATAAATCATATCATATGATCCATTTGTATACATAGACATTTTCTTCATGCATTCATATATTAGCAACCACTTAGCTTTGTTCCATATCTTGGTGGTTGTAAATAATGCTACAGTTAACATGAGAGATGGCAATGCAGATACCTCTTTGAGATAGTAGCTTCAGTTATTTTGGAGATATACCTAGAAGTGGGTTTGCGGGATCATATGGTATTTCTATTTTTAATATTATGAAGACTCATAATACTGAGCTCCAGAGTGGTTGCACTATTTTATAATCCCACTAGCATTTCACATTTCATATTTTATTCATCCCACCCTCATTAACAGGTTTTTTTTTCCATTTTCCCAAGATTAAATGATTATTTTAAAAAGCGCACCACATTAACAGTTTTTATTCTTTGTTGTTGGTAATTATTTTAAGGGGTATGCGGTGATATCACATTTTGTTTTTGACTGTAGCTTTACAATCACTAGTGATAATTGAGCCACCTTTTCATATCCTTTTTGGTGTTTTGTACATCATCTCTGGAGAAATAAATGTTTATTCAAGACCTTAGCCCATTTTTTACCTGCATTACTTGATTTTCTTGTTTAGTTAAAGCAGTTCTTCTTTTTAGTATCAACACCTTTGGATATCCTTCATCCAGTTCCCCTCCTCTCAAGCTCTGCCCCCCATATCCATAAATCCAATCCCTTTTTTTAGTTTGTTGTTTGTTTTGAATTATAATTGACCTATATCCCTATGTTGGCTTCCCTGGTAGCTCAGTTCCTGCAATGTGGGAGACCTAGGTTTGATCCCTGGGTTGGGAAGATGCCCTGGAGAAGGAAATGGCAACCCACTCCAGTATTCTTGCCTGGAGAATTCCATGGACAGAGGAGCCTGGTGGGCTACAGTTCACGGGTTCACAAAGAGTCAGACATGACTAAGTGACTAACTTTCACTTCACCCCATGTTAGTTTCTGTTATACAAAATATTAATTCAATATTTCTATACTATTCAAAATGACTATCACAATAAGTCTAGAAATGATACATCATTATACAGATTGTTTTTCAGTCACTCAGTCGTATCTGTCTCTGCGAGCCCATGGAACTGCAGCATGCCAGGCTTCCCTGTCCTTCACCATCTCCCAGAATTTGCTCAAACTCATTTCCATGGAATCAGTGATGCCATCCAACCATCTCATCTTCTCTTGTCCCCTTCTCCTCCTGCCTTCTATCTTTCCCAGCATCAGAGTCTTTTCTAATGAGTCGGCTCTTTGCATCCGGTGGCCAAAGTATTGGAGCTTCAACTTCACCCTCAGACCTTCCAATGACCATTCAGAATTGATTTCCTTTAGGATTAACT
>SJXQ01007494.1:0-13790 GCA_006408695.1 Aepyceros melampus
TTTTTTTGTCTTTCTGCCTAATGTTCTTAGACATGGTTGACTCAGTAAAATGTTTTGTTAAAAGTCAAACATGCCAATATTCATATTTATACAGAGTATTCTTTAAAAATCAATTCTGGAATTTAATGAACTTTAAAAATTTATGCAGTCTTACACACTGAGCAAGTTTTGTTCTTGACATTTATGTTCATTTGTTAGCTAACTTGTCCCTTGGGTTTTTTCTTTTTAGTTGGCATTTTAAGATTTCAAAAATCAGTGTGGTCTTAAGCCTACAGTTCTGGGTAACTAACTCAAGAAAGCTTTTGAGATGATGATTATAATTTTCCATGACTAACGAGATGAAATTCCACTAGGATTTCTATTTACAGGTGAAAGCAGTTATTAAGAAATGCTCGTTTGAGAAAGCAGTTGCTTGTATTTGAATTGGGTAAATATTTCAAATCGTTATCAAGTTATTAGTGAAAGTTGGCCAAGTGTTGGCTGGAAGACTATAGAAGAAACCTATTTGTTGATGGTTTGACAGTTAAACCTGACAATCTTGGTTACCTATTCTGGTTTTTACAACAGAAACCAAAATTCTTAATACCCAACCATGGGAGCCTGGGTTATCTATCTTATGCCATATTCAGAGTAAATATTTTAAGATTTATTTCTTACATAACATTGTTAAGTGGGAAGTGTAAGTTATTAGCATAATTCCCAGAGCAGATGTACTCAGGTAAAATCTTCAAACTTTTTAGTGATGGCCCTCCATTATCATATCACAGTTATTTGGGGGCCTTTGCTGATCATAAAAACTGTTTTATGTGTTTAAAAAATTTTACCCCAGGAAATAGTTTTTAAAGACATACCCATATCTGGATCCCAAGTCCCCAGCTTTACCAAATAATTGCTGTGTGAACTTTGAGTTTATTTCTCTCCATTTGTATATGGGGTCAATATCTACTTCAAAGTGTTCTAATGTTTAAAGAAGAATGTATTTACAAGTACTATATTTACAATGGTCCTTAATGCTTAGAAAAGACTAGTTTCCAAAATTGAAATACAGTGAAAGTCTGTTTCTTAAGGATTTCTTTAAAATTAGATTCATGAAGTAGACCTATCAGGTTCCTTGTCACTTTTCTTTTTGGTATTTTTTGGGGACTACTTTCATTTTGTTTTTTAAATGAAATACATCTTAAATGTGTAAGCTAAGAATGATACATTTTTAAAAAATTAGCTGCTGTGTAATCTTAGCATTTGAGATGAGTCCTCATTTGATATTTTTAAGTGTTGATCAAAATTTGCAACACCTTTGTTTTTAAGACTAAATGACTTCAAGTAGTGGTTATGTTGGAAAGCATTAAAATACGGGTAAGGGTCATGTTCTATTCCAGGCCAGTGAATACTTGGGGGGGGGTGTGCTTATGAAGACCATACCCCCGTTTTTCTTTCTAAAAACAAGTCATATCTTTATGTAAATGGGCTATATAGTTGGTAGTTTACAATCTTGATTTCCAAACTACCATCTTCTCTCAAGAGGCAACTCCAGGAGTAGAATAACACATCCTTCAAGAGAGACGGGAAGCACAATAGTAACAAAGGAAGCTTACTAAATACGTTGTCCTGCCCCTTAATTCTCATTTTAGGTTCTTGGCGCAACACAATTGCCACATTTCACTTAAATAGCCATCTGCATAGTGCTCCACTGAATAGATCATAATTTAACCAGTTCCTTAGAGACAGTTATGTTTAAATTTTTTTGCTTTAAGAACATTGCCATGAATATCTTGTATGTACGATTTCAGAAATTTCTATAAAAAGCATTTAAAAGTTTGCACATAAAAAATGTGCTAATTATAATAGCTAAAACCTGTACTTGGTATACACTGGAACCTGCTCTCCGGCTGTTAACTTGCTGGAACTTGCCAAAATTGCTCTCAGAAGTTGTACTGAAACATACTCCACAGCAATGACTGTTTCAGAGTGCCTGTTTCCTCAGCAACGTTATCAGTCTCAAACGTCTTAATCTTTGCTATCCTGATATATAAAAAATGGTTTCTCCTATTATGAATTTAGTATATTTTTATGTTAACCATTTGTATTTCTGATGGCCTCCTGTCTCATTGGTCTTTTTTTAGTCATTTGTGAGAAATAAGGAAAATGACCCTTTGTGACATGCATTGTAAATACTGGTATTTTTTTCTTTGTTGTCTTTTGACTTTATGATGCTTTTTTCATGCAAAGATTTATTTTTACGAGGCAAATTTATTCTTTAGTGGCCTTGGGAGACCTTTCCCAAAGTTATCTTTGCTTTCTTATTATTTAATTAAATCTTTGATGCTTCTGGAATTTATTTTGGTACAAGAACTCAAGTAGGGTCTCAAGTTTCTTTCTAGATGGTAGCCACTACTTTTGGTCTTCTATAAAAGCTGGGTTAGAAGATCCTAAGGTCCCCTACGTATTAAAGCAGTAACTTGCAAAGTTGCTCAATGCAAGGCAGTAAGCATTTTTGTATTCTGCTTTTCAACAGAAATCATTTACTGTAAGTAGTAAACCATGTTTGTCTTAGCACAAACAGCATTATCTTAAAGCTAACTTCATTACATGCCACTAAAAATGTTGACAAGCAGTAAGGACTTTATTTCTTGGCGAATAGCAAGAAGAAAGCTAAAGGACCTGTTTTGCCAATGCATAAGATATAGTCCTTTTAAAAATAAAACATCTGTAGAAATAAGCCATTTGTGTACACATCATGCCAGGAAGAGCAGGTGATCTATAAACATTTGTAAGCATAAATGCCCAGGGTAAAGGTGACAGCTACTGTTCTACTCAGTCCTGTTGCTAGATGGAAATGTGAGTCTAAGATCCCAAATCTCCCAAAATTTTAAGTGGAACCAGAATTCTAGATATTTTTTAAAATGTGAAGTCTGAATTGTAAACATTGGCAGTGAATTCAAATGTTGAATTCAAAGAAAACATGTCTGTAGGTAAGATTCTGTTAAGGGTCACGGATTGGTTACTTCTATAAATTAGTGTATGTGAATGTAATATTAATGATATTTACTTGAGTTAGGGCTGTTGGTAAAAGTTTATGTATAGGCCTCCCAGCTAAGCATTATTTTCCCAGTTGTCTATAAACTCTCGCCCTGTATGGAAACTCATCTAACTTCTTATCCTGTTGGACAGTCTCTGAAGTCTAAACGGAATGTCCCTGGGCTCCTGGGCCTTTGTTCTTCAGGACTTGGCCCAACCCTCTCTTAGCCTCATCTTGGGAGTTACCATAGCTCGTAGAATACCTGCTTGGGAGCACAAATAGTATTTCACATTAAAAGGAAACAACTTTTAAGCAAAACTGCAATTCAATGATATTCATGTGTTATTCTTCAATTCTCTATTTCTGCAGTAAAGCTGAAACAGCTTATACAGAGAACAAACTAAAATACAAACAAAAAAAGTTATGAAAGAAATTAAGAGTGAGCTGATTTCAAAAAAGTGAGCTGAGGAGCTTATATTGAGAATCAGATCAGTTTGAATAGGGCTCAGTTTCTCTTTTTAAGTGAATTATTTTTTTAATTAACAATTTTTTTCTATTTTTTGGCTATATCATGCAGCATGTGGGATCTTAGTTCCCTGCTGCTGCTAAGTCACTTCAATCGTGTCCGACTCTGTTCGACCCCATAGACAGCAGCCCACCAGGTTCCCCCGTCCCTGGGATTCTCCAGGCAAGAACACTGGAGTGGGTTGCCATTTCCTTCTCCAATGCATGAAAGTGAAAAGTGAAAGTGAAGTCGCTCAGTCATGTCCAACTCTTAGTGACCCCATGGACTGCAGCCCACCAGGCTCCTCTCCCCATGGAATTTTCCAGGCAAGAGTACTGGAGTGGGTGCCATTGCCTGCTCCGCTTAGTTCCCTGACTAGGCATCAAACTTGATCCCCCTGCAGTAGAAGCATGGAATCTGAACCACTGGGAGGTCCCAGGGATCTTTTTTCTGATCAGTTTGGTAACATCAGACCTGGTATATAACCTTTCAGTTTCCTCAGGTGTTAAAATCAGATTTTTCTTTTTCTGAACATTAAATGAGGCAATACATCCAAGACACTTCTCTTGGTGGTAAGAAAAATAAATATTAGCTAAAAGTATGCATGATAACATGTATATATATTAATAATATAGTTGTCATAATAAACTACCAGATTCACTTCTGAGATTCTTAACTCTAAGTGGAGAGGAAAACTAGTTATGTGGAAAATAACAATAGAAATTCTTCCCACAGAGCTCTGGGGATACTCAATATTGGAGCTATGTCCTTGACTTCAATACTAAATTTGGGTATTTGGACAAGTTATTCAACTTTTTTTTTTAAGTATAGTTGATTTACAATATTGTATTAAGTTTCAGGTGTACAGCATAGTGAATTCAGTTATTTTGCAGATCAAATTCCATTATAGGTTGTTAATAAGATATTGGGTATAATTGCCTGTGCTATATGGTAAATTCTTGTTGCTTATCAATTTTTACCTAGTTTGTTAACTCCATACCCCTAATTTGTCATTCACCTCTTCCCTTTACCCTTTGGTAACCATAAATTGCTGCTGCTGCTAAGTCGCTTCAGTCATGTCCGACTCTGGGCGACCCCACAGACGGCAGCCCACCAGGCTTCCCTGTCCCTGGGATTTCCTTCAATGCATGAAAGTGAAAAGTCAAAGTGAAGTAGCTCAGTCGTGTCTGACTCTAATCCCATATTATTTATCCACATATATTTGATCACATATTCATGTGTGACTTACTATAGTTTTACTTGTCTTTGATTTTACAAAACATTTGTTGAATGAAATCTTTTGGGAATTGCTGTTTTCACTCAACACTGCCCTACTGTCTTGTTCGTAACCAGTTCATTCATGTTCTTGCCTTGTAACAGTCTATTGTGTGATAATACCACAATTGATCCACTCTCCTGTTGATGGATATTTAGGCTGTCCTGGAGTTTTTGCTGTTGTAAATGACACTGGTATAAAAATTGCTATACAGTTCTGGCTTTTAAGCACAGCCCCCTCCAGTGATCTTGTCCTGTAAATCCCAGCTGCCTTGGGCAGCCTCCTTAGCTGGGTTGTTTCACCAAGGCTTGAGCTCTGCTTTCCTGCATGGTAGCTGGGAAAGTTCTTCAGGCAGATGGACATGCTGAACCAGGGTTCACCCTGTGTGCTTCCTTTCTCTCACGTTATCACAGTCTGCTTTGCCTGTTACCCAGTTCCTGAAAACAGCTGCATATTTTTTTGTCCAGTTTTATAGCCGTTTAGGACAACAGCATACTGTTGAGGATGGTAACAATTACTATGCCATGGCCAGACAGGGAAGCCTATTCATCTCTATTTTTTACGGAAAGTTTCAGTTTTGTTTTGGGCACTTAATCATTCAGACAGCTGGAGTTTATGTGCTCATATCAAAAGCCCGAGAGAAATTTCATTTAAAGACAATTGAAAGAATGTTCTTAGATGTTCTTCCAGATACACAGTTAAATGATAAAGTAGACCACCGAAAACTACATTCTATACATGCTGTGAGGTAGAGGTAACCGTTTATTCCCTTGTGGATAACCATTTCAACCCCAGTGTAAGAAGTTTAAGTTATGATCTTAAACTCTTCACTTGGCAAGTGGAGGCAATGACATGTCACATATGAAAGACAGGCATATACACATACACATAGCCCTAGAGGGTCTGCAGTATAGCTGTCTTAGTTCTTTTGATTAAAGACTGATTTTAAGACTTTGAAACCAGATAACAAGAGGTACCATTTATATTACTCTGACTACATGACAGGAACTATTCTAAGCATTTCATGTATGTTAACTCATACAATCCTGATAAAAAGCCTATAAAATAGGCACTGTTATTTCCTTCATATTACTAATGGGAAAACTGAGGCATGGAGAAGCATTGATAACTTGCCAGGGTAACACAAGTAATTTGTAATGAAACAGGGATGCCAGTACAGACAAGTCCACCGTATATGCTATTCATATGAGCAGATTATAAACATTCTGTTATGAGAATTAAGGAGCCCTCATCCCACCGCTACTCAGATGCCCAAGGCCTGATCCACTTACAAGTGAAACACACCAATCACCATTATCAGTATTCATTTCAAAATCTTAAAATTGAGATTGGCAAAGCAATTATTGAATTTAGCTTAGAAACAGAAACAACCCTTTTCCTTCATATAACTAATGGGAAAACTGAGGCATGGAGAAGCATTGATAACTTGCCAGGGTAACACAAGTAATTTGTAATGAAACAGGGATGCCAGTACAGACAAGTCCACCATATATGCTATTCATATGGGCAGATTATAAACATTCTGTTATGAGAATTAAGGAGCCCTCATCCCACTGCTACTCAGATGCCCAAGGCCTGATCCACTTACAAGTGAAACACACCAATCACCATTATCAGCATTCATTTCAAAATCTTAAAATTGAGATTGGCAAAGCAATTATTGAATTTAGCTTAGAAACAAGAAACAACCCTTCTATTAATCTCTAATCCCAGGGACAGTGCTCCTCTCACATCATTCTTTTTTTTTTTTTTCCCCAACACATTCTATTGAATAATAAGCATTCTCATAAGGCTTGGTACCTCTAAAAGTGCTTTCCACATGGATGAATATTCATATACCCAATTACTGATCCATTAGCCATCTGGCTCAGGTCATGTACTTGTCATGGTCTGCCATTGAATTATAAGTGGATAAAAAAAATAATAAACACACAGCTTGTCCAGAAATGATGATATATAGTCCTCAGTTCAGTTCAGTTGCTCAGTCGTGTCCGACTCTGCGACCCCATGAATCGCAGCATGCCAGGCCTCCTTGTCCATCATCATCTCCCGGAGTTCACTCAGACTCACGTCCATCGAGACGGTGACGCCATCCAGCCATCTCATCCTCTGTCGTCCCCTTTTCCTCCTGCCCCCAATCCCTCCCAGCATCAGAGTCTTTTCCAATGAGTCAACTCTCGCATGAGGTGGCCAAAGTACTGGAGTTTCAACTTTAGCATCATTCCTTCCAAAGAACACCCCAGGGCTGTATAGACCTGTTGGTGCTGCTGCTGCTAAGTCACTTCAGTCGTGTCCGACTCTGTGCAACCCCATAGATGGCAGCCCACCAGGCTCCCCCATCCCTGGGATTCTCCAGGCAAGAACACTGGAGTGGGTTGCCATTTCCTTCTCCAAAGCATGCAATTGAAAAGTGAGAGTTAAGTTGCTCAGTCATGTCCGACTCTTAGCAACCCCATGGACTGCAGCCTACCAGGCTCCTCCGCCCACAGGATTTTCCAGGCAAGAGTACTGGAGTGGGGTGCTATTGCCTTCTCCCTGTATAGTCCTAGATCCCTGTAAAAGACTGCAAGGAAATAAACGAGCTCACCTTCACTCCAGGCTGGTGCTCTATCACTTTTTCAGGCACAGCAGCTGAGAAGTGAAGCCACAACAATAGCTGAGAGAGTTTCCCAAACCAACATAGCCACTTACTGGAATGCTGGAAGCAGTACCTTCTTTTGAGGTGTCATGGATTGTGCTATGAGGTCCTACAGCCCATTTCTCACTTCATTTGGGAAGACTTCCTTATCTAGTTGATCTAGAAGACTGTAAAGACTTTACTTAAATTTTTGGTTTTAATAGGCAATGGTATAGGAGAATATACTGCCAAGAAATATATATGTTGCTGGAGTTGTGTCTTGTAAGTGACTTAAAAAAACTGCTATATATAAGCAACCAGGGGCAAAAATAAGTCTTCATGTTTCCTTCTTAGATATAAGCTCTGAGTATTCTAAGCAAATTCTAACCAACACTCAAGCATATACTCAATATATGGTTGTTGCTGTTATTCAGTCGCTAAGTTGCATCCAACTCTCTGCAGCCCCATGGACCGCAGCATGCCAGGCTTCCCTGTCCTTCACTATCTCCCCGTGTTTTCTCCAACTCATGTCAGCTGAGTCAGTGATGCCATCCAACTATCTCACCTTCTGTAGACCGCTTCTCTTGCTCTGAATCCTTCCCAGCATCAGGGTCTTTTCTAATGATTGGTTGTTGCTGTTATTCAGTCGCTAAGTTGCATCCAACTCTCTGCAGCCCCATGGACCGCAGCATGCCAGGCTTCCCTGTCCTTCACTATCTCCCCGTGTTTTCTCCAACTCATGTCAGCTGAGTCAGTGATGCCATCCAACTATCTCACCTTCTGTAGACCGCTTCTCTTGCTCTGAATCCTTCCCAGCATCAGGGTCTTTTCTAATGAGCTGGCTCTTTGAATCAGGTGGCCAAAGTACTGGAGCTTCAGCTTCAGTATCAGTCCTTGCAATGAGTTTTCAGGGTTGATTTCCTTTAGGATTGACTGGTTTGATCTCCTTGCTGTCCAAGGGACTCTCAGGAGTTTTCTCCAGCACCATAGCTCTAAAGCACCAATACTACTGTATCTTGCAAACAATGTGTGTGTTCTCAGTCATATCTGACTCTTTGCGACCATATGGACTATAGCCCCTCCAGGCTCCTCTGTCCATGGAATTTTCCAGGCAAGAGTACTGGAGTGGGTTGCCATTTCCTTTTCCAGGCTATCTTCCCGACCCAGGGATCGAACCTGCACCTCCTGCATCTCTTTCATTAATAGGTAGATTCTTTACTGCTGTGCCACCTGGGAAGCCCCTTATAAACAATAAAATCAAGTAATTACTTCAAACATGCAGTGTTTCGATATATATAAAAAGGATTACAAGTACTAAAAAAAAAACCCCATGGATTAAAATACAATATTGTATTTATTTCTCACCTAAAAAACAAGCAACTCAGAATTAAGATATACATAAACTTCTCAAATTTACCCCTAATAAAATTTTGAATATTTATACAATTTCTACAGAAACATACAGTGTATCAAAATCTGCATAAATCAAATTTATAAAATGTGTAGAAATGCATAGTGATATTATCAACTTACAAAGCAAGGATATGGAATTATTTCCAAAACAGCCTACAGTAGAAAATAGTCATTATGGCAGCAGCTTCTGATGTTTTTCGTGTTTGGTAAGGTTTCTGATTTCAATATATAGAGTCATTTTTTATAGAGTATCTTAATGAATTGCACAAAATACCCATTTAAGATTTACATGCACACTTTCTGTGCCACTGTTCTTAGGCCTATGCATAGTTAACAAGGTTATAATCTAGTCAACAAGGAAAATGCGATCTACCTGCAAACACATAAGTATTAAATACCAATTCTGTTAGTTTCTTACTTGTGGTTATTTTGCAATTATATAGGCATAGAAATGTATTCCTTTTTAAACATCCCTAGATATGAATGAAAGCTCAAATGGTTGATCAGAGATCAGGAGCAAAATACAAACTGACGATTCAAAATTATAAATAAAACTCTGTTTAAGATGTTTAACTTTGACTCTCCAAATTTAAGAGCTAAGCTTGCAAGAAGCAAGTTTGTAGGCTTTTCTTTTTAAATAAATGTAGGTGCTCTTTTCTGCTTTCTTTTTTAAGCTTTAGTGAAATATGTTTTTCTCTGGTAGTAGTTTGTGAATTCCTTCCATTGATCATGATAGCAGGATCAGTCTCTAATTTACTTGCCATTCCCTGCCTCATTAATTTTCTTTTTATTTATTTACTTATTTTTGCCTCTGATGGAGCATTTTAATCTTGTGGGGAATAAGAGGCTATTTAGATATTAAAATCAATTGACCACTTGCAGTATTTGGTTTTCCTCTTGTAGGTACTATCTCAATAAATGTGTGAATTCAAACAAGTCTTTTCATTGGAAAAATACTAACAGAAATATGCTTCCTAAAAAAAAACAAAAAACACTAGGGAACTAACAGATAATTGAACAGAAAGGAGTTTGTATTTGTCACCAACTGTATTTTTCAATAGGCTTTTTTAAAATTTAAAGACTGTGCAGGGAATTTCATGAAGAAATAAATGAAAGGTCCATTCATCCTTGACTATATAAATTGCACAGCTTAGGTTATAACACATAGTAGTCTTTTAAGGCTTAATCCAACAAGGGTTTAGAAATTCTCACCTTGGTTAGAACAAACCTTTGATGCGTTTACAGTGGGGTTGTGTTATTTGTGTTACTCTCATTTCAAGGTTTCAAAATTGAGAAATATTAATAGTTTTCTAAAGTGACAGGTATGGGGAAAAGCCAATCCTCAAAGTCAGAGGACATTTTTTCTCAAGTTAGTAGCCCCCCTCCACACCTTAGGAGTTGGGACTGACAGAGGGCAATGGAATGCCGACAAGCAGAGGAGTTAACGCCGCACAAATCTTCCAACTCTACGGAATAGCCCTGGATGTTCCATCTTGTCATTTCTTTTTTGAGCCATACAGCATTCAATTTCAGAGCAAATGGCAGCAAGTAAATTCAGTCCTCAGACAGGTAACGATTCCATCAATACCATCCTACAAATTGCATTCAAAGCTCCTGAAATAGTATACCAAGAAATGAAAGAGGCACTAAATGTGTTGAAATTCACCTTTCAAAAAAGCAGCATGACCGTGGAGGAAGGCCACCTTGGCTAATAACCTGTGGCAGTGCTTCAAAAAGATGTAAAATTAAATAAAGACACAACAGGTTGATAATCACCAAGTTACATAGGAAAGTCTGGTTACTCCAACCTTTTTTTTCAAGTGTGTTAAAAAAAAAAAATCAAACTGCCTTTCAGACCCCTGAGTGTAATCCCAAAGAAGACAACAATGCTTTTAACTCTGTTCTAAATAAAACAGAGCTAAATGCACAGATTACCAACATCATCTTAAAACAAAACAAAAAAGATGTAAACATCTACAAAGTTTAAGGTAAAAGCAGTTTTGTAAACAGTAACTGCAGATGATCATGTTATTGTAAAAATCACAGTTTCTCAACGTCCTCAGGCTCCCCCGGAGCCTCTGGGTTTGGAGCTGTACAGGTGACAACAGTTGCAGCAGGTTTCAGGCGGCTTTCAGTCCTGTATAAGTTTATGTGTCAGTAGGTAGGTTATAGATTTCTTTCATTCCTTCTAAACACTATGGATGTTATTTATCTCCCACTTTTGAGTCATTTTGCTGGAGTCGCAGTCGGAGATGAATACTTGATGGAGGACCTCTGAGCGATCCAAGCACTTTCCGGAAGGAATGTGAGTCAGTCTGTGCAGATTCTGGAAAACACAGGGAAACACAGTGTTACACGTGAGCTCTGTGCGATCACTGGCATTAGACAGGTCACCTCCGGGCTTTCGTAAGAAGGCAATTCAAACAAATTGGTCAGGCATGAACCAGCTTCACCCTAGACTCTGGGTTTCTCTGGTCAGTCTTCCACATCCTTTTGTTGTTCAGGCATGATGTACTGCGGGTACCTCCAATTTAACACATAAAAACTTAAATTCATCATCTTCTCCTCCAGACCAGCTCCTCTAGTTCCTATCCAGCTAATCCAGCTGTCCTGAGCTTAGGATAGCACAGCTCAGGCTGCGTGCCCGCCTTCCTTCCTTTGAGTCACCTGTTGAACACGAACATTTGCAGGGACTTGGGCTTGTACCCTTTCCCATCCCTACCACCCTTGTCTTAGTCGAGTCCTTGTCACCTGCTGGAGGTTCGATTCAGCTCTCAGAGTGTATTCCTCAGACTAGCTAAGATTGGGTCTGTAGGGTCAAAACAATTTCCTATGCATGTATCTTTTAGAATTGGAGTTTTCGTCTTTTCCAGATATATGCCCAGGAGTGGGCTTGCTGGGTCATATGATAGCTCTATTTTTAGTGTTCTAGGGAACCTCCATACTGTTCTCCACAGTGGCTGCACCAGTTTACGTTCCCACCAGCAGTGTAGGAGGGTTCCCATCTTTTCCACATCTTCTCCAGCATTTGTTATTCATAGGCTTTTTAATGATGGCTATTCTGACTGGTCTGAGTGGTTTTGGTTTCATTTCTCTAGTAATCAGTGTTGAGCATCTCTTATGTACCTTTTGGCCATCTGTATATCTTTTTTGGGAAAATGCCTTTTTAAGGTGTTCTGCCCACTTTTTTAATTGGGTATTTTGGTTTTCTGTTATTGAGTTGTATGAGCTGTTTGTCTGTTTTGGAAATTAAACCCTTCAGTTCAGTTCAGTCGCTCAGTCGTGTCCGACTCTTTGCGACCCCTGAAATCGCAGCACACCAGGCCTCTCTGTCCATCACCAACTCCCGGAGTTCACCCAGACCCATGCCCATGGAGTCAGTGACGCCATCCAGCCTTCTCATCCTCAGTTGTCCCCTTCTCCTCCTGCCCCCAATCCCTCCCAGCATCAGAGTCTTTTCCAATGAGTCAACTCTTTGCATGAGGTGGCCAAAGTACTGGAGTTTCAGCTTCAGCATCATTCCTTCCAAAGAAATCCCAGGGCCGACCTCCTTCAGAAGGGACTGGTTGGATCTCCTTGCAGTCCAAGGGACTCTCAAGAGTCTTCTCCAACACCACAGTTCAAAAGCATCAATTCTTTGGCGCTCAACTTTATTTACAGTCCAACTCTCACATCCATACATGACCACTGGGAAAACCATAGCCTTGACTAGACGGACCTTAGTTGGTTGCATTATTTGCAAATATTTTCTCCCAGTCCTTTTGTAGGTAGTCTTTTCATTTAAAAGCTTTTTAAAATGAAAAAGGATTTTAAAAGTAAAACCTTGTAAGTTTGATTAGGTCCCATTTATTTATTTTGCTTTTATTTCTGTTGCCTTGGCGGACCAACCTAAGAACACATAGACAAGATTTATGTCAGATATGTTTTGCCTGTATTCTCTTCTTAGAGTTTTGTGGTGCCCTGTCTTATTTTTTTAGAACTGTTTTTGCTGCATCCCATCAATTTTGAATGATTGGCCTTTTGTTTTCATTTGTTTCCGGGTATTTTGAAATTTCTTCTTTGTTGTTTTTTGGTCGCACTGCATGGCATGTGGGATCTTGGTTCCCTGACCAGGGATTGAACTCATGCCCCTGCACTGGACCACCGGGGGAGTCCCAGCTTGAAATCTTTATTAAGTAGACTGCCTGCCTCCATTTCACCTAGTGCTTCTGGATTCTTAACTTGTTCCTCGCCTTGGAATGTGTTCCTCTGTTGCCTCATTTTGCCTAGTTAGCTGTTTTTATTTCCATGTATCTGGTAGGTTGGTTGTGTGTCCTGACCTTGGAGAAGTGGCCTCTTGTAGCACACAGGTCCTCTGTGGTCACCAGAGCCGTATGTTGTAGTGAACCCTATGTGGGCTGCCTGTGTCTTTCTGTTTGTGGTGGGCTGAACGCCGTGGGTAGTCTGGGAGGTGTTTCAGGACCCTGGTACAGTTGGCTCTGGTACTAGGCCTTGTCTTGTGTGGAGGCTGCTGGCCACTGTGGGCTGGTCACAAGGAGGATGGCTACAGGGCCTGGGGGTCCCAGGGATATTGCTGGCCCATGGCAGGGTTGGCGAGGAGCAGTTCCAGGGTGAGCTGCTCTGGGGCCAGTGTTTCTGGATCTTGTGTCAGCTGCTGGGGGACGGGGCTGGGTTCTTAACACAGCTGCTGCAGGTTGCAGGGTGTCCCAGAGCCAGTGCTGGCCTGCTGATGAGTGATGCTGGATCCTGGGGGACTTGCTGAGGGGTCCAAGATGTGTAGAGCTCATGGTGGCTTGGGGGTGGTGGGGAGACTGGAGCCTGGGGTGGGGCCTGGGGCAAGTGCTGGCCTAGTGATGGGTGGAGCCAGGTCCCAGATCAATGGTGCCAGGCCTTAGGGACCTGGGCGGGTGTCCCAGCCTGCTGGTGGGGGGGGGGGGCAGCT
>SJXQ01007494.1:14213-71080 GCA_006408695.1 Aepyceros melampus
GGGCACGGCCAGGTCCAGGAGTCTGGGCTTGGTTGCCGGCTCACTGGTGAGTCTAGTGGGGCTGTGGACCCAGGGGTCTTAGGGCAGCCTGTCTGCTGGCAGGTGGGGATGCGTTTCTGCTCAGTTAGCCATTTAGCTTGAGGAGTCCCGGTACTGGGGCCTCGGGCGGTGGCCAGGGCAGGGCCAGGTAACACACTGGAGAGGATCCACGGTGGTGTGTGCCAGCACCATTGTCCACGTGGTGGGAGGAGCTCCAAGGAATGGCCATGCCCGTGACTGTGGCTCCCAGGAGCTTCAGTCTCCAGCATCCTGGGAGACTCACCAGGATCAGCAAGGGGGCTGACCCGGGCTTCTCTCAGATTACTGCTCCTGCCCCGGGCCCTCAGGGATGCCCTGATGTAAGCCCTACTGGCTTTTAAAGCCAAACATTCCAGGGGTGCATCTTCCTGGCACAGGGTCCCCAGGCTGGGGATCCTGGAATGGGCTCAGACCTCTTGTTCCTTGAGTGGGGAACCTCTGCAGTGTAGTTGTCCCTCCGTTTGTGGGTTGATCACCCCCTGCCCCCCAGGGGTGTGGGGCTTGGCTGTGCTGTGACTCAGCCCTTCCGGCTTGTGTCACTTTTGTTCCTTCTTTACATCTTTAGTTGTAGAAGGTCTTCCCCAGTAGGTTCTAGTCTGTGTTATCAGTAGTTGCTCTGTAAGAATTTGTCATTTTGGTGTGCCTGTGAGAGGACATGTGCTTGGGGTCTTCCTGCTCCACCATCATGGCCAAGCTCCTGAAAACAGCTGGAGGTGGGCAGTGGTGGGCAAAGCATCTGAACCTTTTCCATATTAGCATGTGGTGGGTTTACAGTGTTGTGGTAGTCTGTGTACAGCAGAGTGATTCACTTACATATGTATACACATTTATCAGTTTTTTCTCAGATTCTTTTCCTATCTAGGCTCTTACAGAGTACTGAGTAGGGTTCCCTGCATTGTCATGGGTCCTTGTTGCCCATTTTACATGTAGTAGCATGTACATGTCAACCTCAATTTCCCAATTTGCCCCCTACCCTTTCCCTCTGGTAACCGTTTGTTTTCTACATCCATGACTCTACTTTTGTTAAATAAGTTCATTTCTACCTTTTTTTTTGTTTAAGATTCCACATATAAGTGATACCATATTTGTCTTTCTCTGTCTGACTTCACTCAATATGACAGTCTCTAGATCCATCCATGTTGCTGTAAATGGCATTATTTATTCTTTCTTTATGACTGATATTCCATTGTATGTATGTACCACATCACCTTTATCCATTCATCTGTTGATGGACATCTAGGTTGCTCCTATGTCCTGGCTGTTGTAAATAGTGCCGCTATGAACATTGGGTTGCATGTATCTTTTTGAATTATGTTTTTCTCCAGATATGTGCCCAGGAGTGGGGTTGCTGAGTCATATGGTAGGTCTGTTCTTAGTTTTTTAAGGAATCTCCATACTGTTCACCACAATGGCTGCACCAGTTTACATTCCCACAAACAGTGTAGGAGGTTTCCCTTCCCTTCACATCCTCTCCAGCATTTATTATTTGTAGGTTTTTTTGATGATGACCATTCTGACCAGTATGAGATCTCATTGAAGTTTTAACTTGCATTTTGTTAATAATTAGTTATTATTAGATAATAATTCCTGATGCTCCTGAAGCTGGGAAAGATTGAAGGTGGGAGGAGAAGGAGATGACAGAGGATGAGATGGTTGGATAGTGTCACCAACTCGATGGGCATGAGCTTGAGCAAGCTCCAGGATTGGTGATGGACAGAGAAGCCTGGCGTGCTGCAGTCCATGGGGTCACAAAGAGTCGGACATGGCGAGCGACTGAACTGAATTGAATAATTAGTTATGTTGAGCATTTTTTAATGTGCTTTTTAAGCTGTCTGTATGTTTTCTTTGGAGAAATGTCTGTGTAGATCTGCTTATTTTTTGGTTGGATTGTTTGTTTTTTTGATATTGAGCTATCTGTTGTTCAGTCACCAAGTTACGTGTCTGACTCTTTGCAACCCCATAAACTACAGCACGCCCGGCTTCCCTGGCCTCGCTATCTCCTGGAGTTTGCCGAAATTCATATCCATTGAATTGGTGATGCCATCCAACCATCTCATCCTCTATCGCCCTCCTCCTCCTGCCCTCAGTCTTTCCCAGCATCAGGGTCTTTTCCAATGAGTCAACTTTTTGCGTCAGGTGGCCAAAGCATTGGAGCTTTAGCATCAGCCCTTGCAAAGAGTATTCAGGGTTGATTTCCTTTAAGATTGACTTGTTTGATCTCCTTGATTCCAGGGAATGCTCAAGAATCTTTTCCAGCACCACAGTTGGAAATAATCATTTCTTCAGTGCTTTGCTGTCTTTACTGTCTAGCTCTCACATCCATACATGACCACTGGAAAAACCATAGCTTTGATTATATGGACCTTTGTTGGCAAAGTGATGTTTTTGCTTTTTAACACAGTGTCTATATTTCTCATAGCTTTCCTGCTGAGAAGCAATCGTCTTCTAACTTCAGGGCTGCTGTCTGAAGTGATCTTAGATCTGCAGTGATTTTAGAGCCCATGTAGAGGAAATCTGTCACTGCTTCCACCTTTTCCCCTTCTATTTGCCATGAAGTGATGGGACTGGATGCCATGATCTTAGTTTTTTTAATACTGAGTTTTAAGCCAGCTTTTTCACTCTTCTTCTTCACTTGCATCAAGAGGCTCTTGTTAGTTCCTCATCACTTTCTGCAATTAGAGTGGTATCCGTATATATGAGGTGGTTGATATTTCTCCTGGCAATCTTGATTCTAGCTTGTAACTTATCCAGCCCAGCATTTCACATAATGTGCTCTGTGTATAAGTTAAATAAACAGGGTGGCAATAAACAGCCTTGTTGTACTCCTTTCTCAGTCCTGAACCAGTCAGTTGTTCCATACAGAGTTTTAACTATTGCTTCCCGACCTGTATACAGGTTTCTCAGGACACAGGTAAGATGGTCTGATATCCCCATCTCTTTAAGAGTTTTCCAATTTGTTTTGATCCACACAGTCAAAGGTTTTAGCATAGTCAATGAAACAGAGGTAGAGTTTTTCTGGAATTCCCTTGCTTTCTCCATGATCCAGCAAATGTTAGCAGTTTGATCTCTGGTTCCTCTGCCTTTTCTAAACGCAGCTTGAACATCTGGAAGTTCTCAGTTCATTAATGCTGAAGTCCAGCTTGGAGGATTTTGAGCATTACCTTACTAGCATGGGAGATGAGTGCAGTTGTCCAGTGGTTTGAGCATTATTTAGTACTGTCCTTCTTGGGAATTGGGATGAGGATTGACCTTTTGCAGTCCTGTGGCCACTTCCGGGTTTTCCAAATTTGCTGGCATATTGAGTGCAGCACTTTAACAGCATCACCTTTTAGGATTTTAAATACCTCTTCTGGAATGCTGTCATCTCCACTAGCTTTATTGGCAGCAGTGCTTCCTAAGGCCTACTTGACTTCACACTCCAGAATGTCTGGTTCCAAGTGAGAGACTACACCATGGTGGTTATTTGGGTCATTAAGATCTTTTTTTTGTACAGTTCTGTGTATTCTTTCCATCTCTTGATCACTTCTGCCTCTATTAGGTCTTTACCATTTCTGTCCCTTACTGTGCCTATCTTTGGATGTAATGTTCCTTTGATAGGTCTGGTTTTCTTGAAGAGATCTTTAGTCTTACCCTTTCTGTTGTTTTCTTCTATTTCTTTGCATTGAAGAAGGCCTTCTTGTCTCTTCTTGCTGTTCTCTGGAACTCTGCATTTAGTTGGGTATACTGTTCCCTTTCTCCCTTGCTTTCCGTTTCTCTTCTTTCCTCTATTTGTAAGGCCTCCTCAGAGAAGCACTTTGCCTTCTTGCTTTTTTTTTCTTTGGGATGGTTTTGTTTGCTGCCTCCTGTACAGTATCATGGGCCTCTGCCCATAGTTCTTCAGGCATTCTGTTTACTAAATCTAATCCTTTGAATCTATTCCTTATCTCCATTGCATATTCAGAGAGGACTTGATTTAAGTTGTACCTGACTGGCTTAGTGGGTTTCCCTAGTGGTTTTGCTATGAGAAGCTGATGATAAGAGTCACAGTCAACCCAGGTCTTGTTTTTGCTGACTGTAATCAGTGTGATTTTGTTATTGACCATCTGGTGATGTCTGTGTGTAAAGTCATCTTTTGTATTGTTGAAAAAGGGTGTTTGCTATGATCAGTGCGTTCTCTTGGCAGAATCCTGTTAGCCTTTGCCCTGCTTCATTTTGTACTCCCAAGGCCAAACTTGCCTGTTGCTCCAGGTATTTCTTGACTCTCTACTTTTGCATTCCAGCATCTTTTTTTGGGTGTTAGTTCTAGAAGGTCTTGTAGATCTTCATAGAACTGTTCAACTTCAGCTGCTTCGCCATTAGTGATTGGGGCATAGGCTTGGATTACTGTGATGTTGAATGGTTTGCCTTGGATACGAACTGAGATCATTTTGTCATTCTAAGGTTGAACCCAAGTACTGAATTTTGGACTCTTTTGTTGATTATGAGGGCTATTCCATTTCTTCTAAGGGATTCTTGCCCACAGTAGTAGATATAATGGTCACCTGTATTAAATTCACCCATTCCAGTCCATATTAGTTCGCTGATTCCTAAGATCTTAATGTTTACTCTTGCCATCTCCTGCTTGACCACGTCCAGTTTACCTTGATCCATAGACTTGACATTCCAGGTTCCTATGCAATACTGTTCTTTGCAGCATTGACACATCCACAACTGAGCGTCATTTCTGCTTTGGCCCAGCTGCTTCATTCTTTCTGAAGTTATTAGTAGTTGTCCTCCCCTCTTCCCCAGTAGTACATTGGACACCTTCTGACCATCTTTTGGTGTCATACCTTTTTGCCTTTTTACACAGTTCATGGTGTTCTCATGGCTAGTATACTGGAGTGGTTTGCCATTCCCTTCTCCAGTGAACCATGTTTTGTCAGAACTCTCCACCATGCCCCATCCATCTTGGGTGGCCCTGCATGGCATGGCTCAAAGCTTCATTTAGTTACACAAGCCCCTTCATCACGACAAGGCTGTGATCCATGAAGGGGAGCTACCTGAGATGTTTGTATATTTTGGAGATTAATCCCTTTTTGTTGCATTGTTTGCAAATATCTTCCCCATTTCTGTGGGTTGTTGATTGCTTCCTTTGCTGTGCATAAGCTTTTAAATTTAACTAGGTCCCTTTTGTTTATTTTTGTTATTATTTTCATTACTCTAGGAGGTGGATTCAAAAAGATATTGCTGTGATTTATATCAAAGAGTGTTTTTCCTGTGGTTTCCTCTACGAGTTTTATAGTATCTGGCCTTACATTTAGATATTTAATAATCCAGTTTGAATGTATTTTTGTGTATGGAATTAGAGAATGTTCTAATTTAATTCTTTTACATGCTTTCCCAGAAGTGCTTATTGAACAGACTGTCTTTTCACCATTGTGTATTCTTGCCTCCTTTGTTGTAGATGAGTTGAGCATAGTTGTGTGGGTCTGTTTCTAGGTTCTTTGCCCTGTTCCATTGAGCTATATGTCTGTTTTTGTGCCAATACCATACTGTTTTGATTACAGTAGCTTTGTAGTATAGTCTGAAGTCAGGGAGTGTGATTATTACAGCTTTGTTTTTCTTTTTCAAGAGTGAGATTTTTTGTATTTCCATGTGAATTTTTAAAATTTCTTGTTCCAGCTCTATGAAAAATGCCATTGGTAATTTGGTAAGGATTGCATTGAATCTCTATATTGCCTTGGGTAGGTAATATGGTTATCTAAAAAATACTCTTCCAATCCAAGAATATTTTCTATCTTTCCATCTGTTTGTATCATCTTCTATTTCCTTCATCAGCATCGTATAGTTTTCAGAGTACAGGTTTTTTGCCTCCTTAGGTAGGTTTACTTCTAGGTATTTTATTCTTTTTTGATGAGTTGGTAAATGGGATTGTTTCTTGAATTTCTCTTTCTGATCTTTTGTTTAGTTAGAGTATCAGTTCAGTTGCTCAGTTGTGTCTGACTCTTAGCGGCCCCATGGACTGCAGCACACCAGGCTTCCTTGTCCATCACCAACTCCTGGAGCTTGCTCAAACTCATGTGCATTGAGTTGATGATGCCATCCAACCATCTCATCTCTGTTGTCCCCTTCTCCTGCCTTCAATCTTTCCCAGCATCAGGGTCTTTTCTAATGTCAGCTCTTTGCATCAGGTGACCATAGTATTGGAGCTTTAGCATCAGTCCTTCCAATGAATATTCAGGACTGATTTCCTTTAGGATTGACTGGTTTGATCTCCTTGCAGTCCAAGAGACTCTCAAGAGTCTTCTTCAATACCACAGTTCAAAAGCATCAATTCTTTGGCGCTCAGCTTTCTTTATAGTCCAGCTATCTCACATCCATACATGACTATTGGAAAAACCATAACTCTGACTAGGTGGAGCTTTGTTGGCAAAATATGTCTAGGCAAAATATGTCTAGGCAAAATATGTCATATGCTCTCTAGGTTTGTCATAGCTTTTCTTCCAAGGAGCAAGTGTCTTTTAATTTCATGGCTGCAGTCACCATCTGCAGTGATTTTGGAGCCCAAAAAAATAGTCTGTCACTGTTTCCATTGTTTCCCCATCTAGAGTATAGGAATATATATTTTGTATCCTGAAACTTTTAAGATTTTTTGTTTAGTTATTATTTTGTAAAATTTCGGTTGTGCTGGGTTTTCATTGCTGCCCAGGCTTTTTCTCTAGTTGTGAAGATGGGGCTACTCCGTAGTTGCAGTGTGTGGGCTTCTCATTGCGGTGGCTTCTCTTGTTGTGGAGCGAGGCTCTAGGACTCAGTAGTTGTGGTTCCCGGGCTCTAGAGCACAGACTCAGGAGTTGTGGCCCCGAGGCATGTGGGATATTCCCAACCCAGGGATTGAACCTGCATCTCTTCCATTGGCAGGCCAATTTATTACCATTGAGTCACCTGGGAAGCCCTGTATCCTGACACTTGACCAAATTCACAGAGTCTGGTAGTTTTCTGGTAGTGTCTTTAGGATTTTCTAGGTATAGTATCTTGCTTCTGTGTATAGCCTGAGTGTCATTATCTTCGGTCATAGAGCATCTTTCCTGGTAGGTTCTGGTCTGTGTTATCAGTAGTTGCTCTGTAAATGTTTGTCATTTGTGTAAATGTTTGTCATTTTGGTGTGTCTGTGAGAGGATATGAGCTCGTGGTCTTCCTGCTCCACCATCGTGGCCAAGCTCCAAAAAAAGGGGTGTGGGTTGGGCAAAGCATCTGAATTTTACAGTGGAAAGCAGAAAAGGAAATTTACCAGTCATGAGGAAAGAGCAGATACTGGAGAAATGGTGCTTCAGTGGGTCATGACAGCTGCCCATTTCCCAAGAGCCTTGGCTTGGAGGGAACTATGTGCTCTCACAGGCTGCATGGAGGTCAGACCCCTGGAACCCATAGCCTGGGTGTGCGAGGCGGGGGGCCCACCCAGGACACAGGTGCAGAGGCCACTGTTCCCCCGCTGTGCTCCCACCCATGGGCTCTTAGAAAAGCAACATTCAGCCTCCAGAATAGAAAAATATTTTCTCATTTACTTTGTGGCATCCTGTTTATTTCTCTTAAGCTTAGAAACAAATATGACAAAAATAAAATCAGTGTGGTTGCTCAATATATATTTTTAAGCTACACTGACATGTTAAGGAACCTATTGTAAGAACACAGGTTTATTAGGGCTTAAAGATACACATTGCTCTATCGACTCCCCAAAGATAAATACTCTCCAACACGCTGTGTAATGTTTACTTGTTTATATTCAATTTTGGGTAGTAGTCTAAAGATAACTTTCCTTTGGGGTTTATATTTTTAGGCTTTGCTACTTTTCTTTGTTGATTCCTCCTGGACCTTTAAACAACCACACCTACGTTTATTCTGTAGTAGACAAGCCATGGATCACAGCAGCAGCTCAGGAATAAACGGAGGGAGAAAGCAGCAGGACAGGGAGGAGGGGGCGGACCAGCAGGGGAGGCTGAGGACCTGATGGGAGGGGTGGGGGCCGCCATCTGTGGGGCCGTGGGGATGAGCCTGCCTGGGGGACCTGCACGGGCGTCCCAGGGTTAGGGGGCAGTGGCAAAGTGGCATTTTCCCAAGAGAACTCAGTTGACTCTGCTCTCTGCACCCCAAACTCTGTGCAGGTACTGGGGAGCAGGGGTGGAGCAGCAACAGCTTGTGGAGGGGGTCAGCCCTGTCCCAGCCAGGCCAGCAGAGTGCCCATAGGGGTCACCCCCATTCCCATGAGCCCCTCGGTGGGTGTTTGGTGATGTTGGTTTCAAGAGGTTGAATCAGGTGCTCTGCACTTCCCCCCCCCCAACCCCTGACCCCACGTCAGCCGCCCTCCTCGCAGTGCCCCCTCGTGGAATCCACTGCCCAAGGCTATGCCCTGGACATCATTTTTTTCTTCATTGTAAAAGAATTGTAAAATTGTAAAGAATATTTTTTTATTTTCGCATTTATTTGGCTGTGCGGGGTCTTAGTGGTGTGTGGAGTCTAGTTCGACCAAGGATTGAACCCAGGTGCCCTGCACTGGGAGCATGGAGTCTTAGCCACTGGATCACCAGGGAAGTCCCGGTAAAAGAATATTAATTAGAGAAGTAGAGAGGTGAAGAGCCTGACGCTGGAGACAGCCCTCCCCCTTCTTAGTCTCCCTGCTTAGCTTTGTCTCTATAACCTCCCTCCCCTAGTGCAGAGTTAGACCTGTGTTCAGGCACCGAGAGCCCAGGTGCCCATGGGCAGGAGTGGGGCTCCCAGGGGTGGCCGCTAGGGGGCAGCACCGGCCCACCCGCTCTCAATCCTTGCGACCTTGAACCTGGGGAGCCGTGTCTCGTGTCTCCTTAGCAAGTTCACTGCTGCCTGGGGCTGCTTCACTGTCCTAATGACTTAGAAAGGAAGCTTTCAGCCCTCACAGGGGTCTGTGTCCTGTCTGCACATTGTCATGGGTGCTGAGTCCTTTCTGTTATGAAGGGGCAGGGAGGGAGGAGAAGAGGGCCAGGTGGGTGGCCTCCAGCACAGCATGTGACTCATGGGGGTTGGAGGGGGGATCGTCAGACTCTGAGGTAGAGAAAGGACAAGTTCATTGTTGAAAGCTGCTTGTTAAATGTTGGCGTGTCTCCCCCGCATATTTTTACGGATAAATGACTTTAATAAGTCCAGGTCCTGTATGTTTTTCTTTTTCTCCAAGCTTCTCAGAACACAGCAGGCTTGGCTGCAGCCCCTACTGTTTGAGAGTAAAAATACAAGTGTCATTGGGAGCCTTGTCACAGGGTGAGAGTGTTGTGCCTTAAAGGTTGTCTTCTCTGACTGCTGGGTCTTGCTCTACGTGGTTTTTTTGGAAGGTGCGTGACTGTTCCGTGGCATGGTCACTTCTCAGATCCCGACATCCAGATACAGTGTCTGTGCTCTTCAGGCCAACACGGGGCCAGCCGGGCAGAGGGTAGACAAGCTCTTGGCATCCATCTTCCAGAGCCGCCTGGTGAGGCTTGGAGGAGGGCGGTGCGTCGCTGCCCCCAGCTGACGAGGTCAGGGAGACGGTAACCTTCCAGAAGCTCCTCACATGAGAGGTTGGCCTGCCCGCTCACCCCAGGGACAGCGCGAGAACGTGGCTCCGACCCCAGATTCTGCTGCTTCCCTGGAGCCTCTGTGGCAAGAGTTCTGTTTTCCTTTGAAGAGACCTGCTGGCTGCCCAGAATGTGTGGCATCTGCCCCAAGGGAGGAGAGGGCCAGGGACTTCTGGCTCACCCGGCCCCTTCTCTGTCCCTGGGCAGTGCTTGGTCTCCAGTGTCTCCGGGCTCTTCCCTGACCTCCAGGTGGGCGCGTCTGCTGTGGCCTCAGTGGGTTCACCCTTTCCAAGACCCCCGGTGGTGGGGCTGAGCCTGGGGGGGCCTCGGCTCCCCCTCCAGGGGTGGGAATGGGGACCAGCCTGGTGGGCAGAGGACCCCGTGGGTCTGGCTCAGCTTCAGAATGGCAGCGCGGTGGCCTTAGCCTGGGGTGACTGACCCTGGCTGTCCTCACTGGCATGGGGCCAGGTGCTCCCAAGGGGTGGCCTTGGGGTCTGAGCAGGTCAGGCCTGATGCCCTCCCCTGGGATGCACCACCCAGGTTCCTGTCAGGCAGGGCCATGTCGAAGGCCTGTCTGGCTTGGCCTAAGTGCCGGTGCTGAGGTCTTCTGTCCCCTCATCCCCATCCTCCCTCCAGCTGTGGGACCTGTTCCACAGGGAACCACAGACCCTGTCTCGGTGCTTCGTGGCCTCAGACCTGGGCCCGGCGCCCTCCGCTGGGCTGGGCAGAATTGTCTAGGGGGCTTTCAGTCCTGGCCCTGGGGTGAGCTCCAAGCCCTGGGGAGGGCTCAACCGCCTGGCTGTGTCTGGCAGTCTCAGCGCCACTCCGTCCACGCTGGGTTAGCAGTGGCCTCGAGCTCTAGTTAGACTCCTCGGCCAGGGTGTCCCAGCGGGTGGTGGGGGGCATCCTGAGATGGAAGTGTATTGGAAAATGCTCCCCACCTGCGAGGTGCCTGGGGCTACAGCCCAGCTGGAGGGGCTTCTGTCCCGGGCCTCCTGGTGGCCAGAGGGCTGAGCTCCTGGGTGTGGGGTGAAGGGTGAGGTCAGGGCTGTCACAGGCCCCACGTCAACCATGCGATTCTGGAAACCAGTTTGGAAGCCTGGTTTCTGCCTCAACTGCACCCTGTGAAGGAGAAGTTCTAGGACCATTCCCCCTTAAACTTCCCCAAGGGCCACTGCTGTTACCAGCTATTATCTTGACGGCTAGTGGGAGGTCCCCCTGTCCTTTCCCACGATGATCTAGACTATTCTGGGCCCTTTTCTGTGTGAATTTTAGGGTCAGCTTGCCAAGTTTTAAGAGAAATTGACAAGAGCTGCACTGACTTGACAGATTACTTTGGGCAGAGTCTCTGAAACCATGTAACCTCGGGATTACAGCCATCTTTTTTTAAGCAGAAAACATTGATGAAAATGTCACTTTATCAGTCCTGCCTTTAGGAAGCTGGGGGACCTCCACTTTGCTGAGAACTACTGGGGGTGATGTGCCTGTTGCTGGTTGGTAACCAGGTCGGAATGAAATTGTAGGTTCAGGACCCTCATTCCAGGCCGCCCCTTTAAGAAAGTCTGTTGACCTTGGGATCTGGGGACCCCAGGCTGTTGAGGCCACTTCCTCTAGTGCTTGTGGCAGAGGGCCTTTCCCCACTTCCTGGCTGGGGTCTGGGGTCTTGAGACTGACTGACGTGGAAGAGACGATCCCACAGCCTCTGCTGTTCATGGACTAGTTTGTGTTTTGCAAAGAGGGAGGGTGGGTTTGTGCACTGACACCGCAGCTCTGTCCTCGACCTGCTCATCGTCCTCATGAGCTGCTTCAAATTGTTTCCTACTGCCCAGGGCCCGCGGCTTTTCCTGGCCCTGCCGTCACCCACATTCCTCTGGGCTCAGTTTCCATCCCCCCCTCGTGGCCTTTGTTCCTGGATTAAGCCGGCCAGCTGTCGCTGCCTCCGGCCAAGCTTCACATGTGGGTCCCAGCAGAGGAGACCTGGCCCGGTTCCCGTTCCCCTAGGCGGGCGCGCACGCGGGGCCGCCACGTGGTGCATCCTTGTTGGTGACAGGGACAACCCCTCTGGTGGCTCTTGATGGCAGTGTTCTTCACAAAGTGCTCCAGTTGAGGGTCCTTCCGGGATCTCAAGGCAGGAGGTTGGGGAGATAACAGCCTGACTGTGCATCTGTCCTGTGTCCCAAGGCGTCTGGGTCCCTCCCCTCCCCCCGCTGTGGTCCCCACAGGCCCCCCGGTGCTGGGTGCCATGGCATGGATGTGTGGCACCCCCTCCCTTGGCAGCATCTCTGTGTTTTGAGAGAAACCCCGGCCGTGAACCCAGATGCTGCACAACGGGCGGGGGTCTTGTCCCAGCGCCTTGCCCAGTGCGTCCCCAAGGCCGACTGGTGGAAGAAGGGTGGATAGTTTTAATTGGATGAGGCTTCTGACTCGCCGCCGCATCCAGGCAGCCATCAGGCCCACTAGCCAGTGACATGGGGACTGTCACCCGTGTCGAAAGACAAACCCCAGCCGCGAAAGGGATCTTTGTGCCCCGAGGTCAGACTCAGGTCACAAATGTGGAAGCTGTGTAGGGCCTCTCTGCCAGGCCGGTTCTGTCCCTCTCATGGCGGTGTCCACACTGCCTGAGCGCCCCCATGTCGCCCTGAGCCTGTCTGCCACTCACAGCCCCTCGTGGTCCCAGGGCCGGAACTCCAGACTCTGGGCTTCAGGGCTCCTGCCACCTCACAGATTTCTTACAGGTCACTGCCCCATTGCACACACGTGTGCACCCACACACGCACGGCCATTCCCCCAGGTGTGCTGCTCCCTCCCAGCAGTTCTCTGTCCTCACCTCCCCGCTGGGCCTCCCTCACAGCCTGCACGGGTGTGTCCTGACCCCTGGCTGACAGGGTCAGGTTCAGAGGCACATGGTCACTGTGTGTGTGTGTGGGTGTGCGCGTGCATGTGTACACACTCGCAAGTTTGGTAGTTTCTCTAAAAGGTAAAGGCTCTGTTAACAAAACCACAGTACCATTAATACACCTCAAAGTGTACTTCCTTAATATCTTCAAATAGTCTGGTTCAGATTTTCTTGATTGTCTCATATTTTTAAAACTTAAAATTTTTTTCTCTTATTATTTAATCCTATGCTTTGAAATTTTCAAAGTAACAGAAGAACCTGTGAAATTAGCACAAGGAAATCCCCGTGCCCCCTGCCCAGACATCAGCATCACCGCTCAGCACGATGAGGATGCGTGTGGAGGCAGTGCCGTGTTCTGGCCTGTGACTGGCAGAGGGTCCTGTCGGTGCCTCTTTACTGCCTGGGGTCCAGCCTTGGGGTAGCTCAGGGCCCTCAGTCTGTGATGGTCCGTCCATCCTTTGTCTGTTGTGACACTTTGAAACAACACTGGAGTGTTGTTTTGTTGAATGTCCCTCTCTAAGGGTTTGATGTTTTTTTAAGCAATCATATAATTTCTCATCCAAATGAAAACACCTGTTAATTGGGACTCGGTTCCTTACTGCACCCGACCAATCTGAAGGTGTAAACCAGGTCAGTAGTGCTCTGGCACTTAGTCTCTCTGCTCAGGCTCTTAGTTTGTTGATATACAATCGACAGGTTGTGTTAGTTACAGTTGTACAGTATAATGATTCAATATCTGCGTATGTAACAAAATGATCACCATGATAAATCAGTATCTCCTAGAGTTTGCTCAAACTATGTCCATTGAATTGTTGATGCTTTCCAACCATCGCATCCTCTGTTGCCTCCTCCTCCCTTCAGTCTTTCCCAGCATCAGGGTCTTTTCCAATGAGTCAGCTCTTCCCATCAGGTGGCCAAAGGATTGGGGCTTCACCATCAGTCCTTCCAATGAATATTTTTTAGGGTTGATTTCCTTTAGGATGGCTTCCTTAGTAGTTGAGCTGGTAAAGAATCCGCCTGCGATGCAGGAGACCCTGGTTTAATTCCTGGGTCGAGAAGCTCTGCTGGAGAAGGGATAGGCTACCCACTCCAGTATTCTTGGGCTTCCTTTGTGGCTAAGCAGGTAAAGAATCCACCTGCAATGCAGGAGACCTGGTTTTGATCCCTGGGTTGGGACGATCCCCTGGAGACGGGAAAGGCTACCCACACCAGTATTTTTTTTAATTAATTAATTTTAATTGGAGGCTAATTACATTGCAATATTGTAGTGGTTTTTGCCATACATTGACATCAGTCAGCCATGGATGTACGTGCGTCCCCATCCTGAACCCCTCTCCCACCTCCCTCCCCCTCCCATCCCTCAGGGTTGTCCCAGCGCACCAGCCCTGAGAGCCCTGTTTCATGCTTCGAATCTGGACTGGCGATCTGTTTCACATATGGTAATATACATGTTTCAATGCTGTTCTCGCAAATCATCCCACCCTCACCTTCTCCCACAGAGTCCAAAAGTCTGTTCTTTATTTCTGTGTCTCTTGCTCTTTCGCATATAGGGTCATCCTTACCATCTTTCTAAATTTCATATATATGTGTTAATATACTGTATTGGTGTTTTTCTGACTTACTTCACTCTGTATAATAGGCTCCAGTTTCATCCACCTCATTAGAACTGATGCATTCTTTTTAATAACTGAGTAATATTCCATTGTGTATATGTACCATGCCTTTCTTATCCATTCGTCTGCTGATGGACATCTAGGTTGCATCTATGTCCTGGCTATTATAAACAGTGCTGCAATGAACATTGGGGTACACGTGTCTCTTTCAGTNTCATCCACCTCATTAGAACTGATTCAAATGTATTCTTTTTAATAGCTGAGTAATACTCCATTGTGTATATGTACCACTGCTTTCTTATCCATTCATCTGCTGATGGACATCTAGGTTGCTTCCATGTCCTGGCTATTATAAACAGTGCCGCAATGAACATTGGGGTACACGTGTCTCTTTCAGTTCTGGTTTCCTCGGTGTGTATACTCAGCAGTGGGATTGCTGGGTTGTATGGCAGTTCTATTTCCAGTTTTTAAAGGAATCTCCACACTGTTCTCCATAGTGGCTGTACTAGTTTGCACTCCCACCAACAGTGTAAGAGGGTTCCCTTTTCTCCACACCCTCTCCAGCATTTATTGCTTGTAGACTTTTGGATCGCAGCCATTCTGACTGGCGTGAAATGGTACCTCATTGTGGTTTTGATTTGCATTTCTCTGCTAATGAGTGATGTTGAGCATCTTTTCATGTATTTGTTACCATCTGTATGTCTTCTTTGGAGAAATGTCTGTTTAGTTCTTTGGCCCGTTTATTTTCCTAGTATTGAGCTGCATGAGCTGCTTGTATATTTTTGAGATTAATTCTTTTGTCAGTTGCTTCATTTGCTATTATTTTCTCCCATTCTGAAGGCTGTCTTTTCACCTTGCTTATAGTTTCCTTTCTTGTGCAAAAGCTTTTAAGTTTAATTAGGTCCCATTTGTTTATTTTTGCTTTTATTTCCATTACTCTGGGAGGTAGGTCATAGAGGATCCTGCTGTGATTTATGTCGGAGAGTGTTTTGCCTATGTTTTCCTCTAGGCCACTCCAGTATTCTGGCCTGCAAAATTCCACTGGACTCAACTGAGCGACTTTGACCTCCAAGGGACTCCTAAGAGTTTACTGTTAGCAACTCGTAAGTAGGCCACAGCATGTTAGCTAGTCCTCATGCTGTACTGTACCTCCCCACAACTTATAACCAGAAATCTGTACCGTGGACTCCCTGTACCATTTTGCCCACCCTCTACTCCCTGCTCTGGCAAACACTGGTCAGTTCTCTGTACCTATGATTGTTTTGTTCAGATGTCACATAAAAGTGAGATCACACAGTGTTTATCGTCCTCTCTCTGACTTATTCACTTAGCATAATGCCTTCAAGTTCTATCCATGTTGTTGCAAATGGCAAGATTTCATTCTTGATCATGGCTGAATGACATTCCATTGTACATATACCACATCTTCTCTGTCCATTCATCCACTGGCGATCACTTAGGTTGTTGCCATGTCTTGACTATTGTAAATAATGCTGCAGTGATCATATGTCTTGAAAGGTGGTGATCTGTTTGCATTGGATAAAATACCCAGCAGTGGAATTGCTCTGTTATATAGTAGTTCTATTGTTACTTTTTTGAGGAATCTCCGTATTATTTTCCAGAGTGTCTGCACCAATTTACACTCCCACCAAGTGTATACAAAGCTTCCCTTTTCTCCGTGTCCTCAGCAATACTTATTTCTTGTCTTTCTGTGACTGCTATTCTTTCAGATGTAGGTGACATCTCATTGTGGTTTTAATTTGCATTTTTCTAATAATTAGTGATGGTGAACATCTGTCCATGTGCCTGTTGGACATCTATATGCCTTCTTTGGGAAAATGTCTGTTTAGGTCTTGTGCCCATTTTTAAATCACATTTTTAGTTTTTGGTATTGAGTTACACGAGTTCTTTGTGTATCTTGTGTATTATCCCCTTACATATGGTTTGCAAATATTTTCTCCTGTTCAGTGGGCTGCCTTTTCATTTTGCTGGTGGTTTCTCAAGGCTCTGTTAATATTTAATTGCCCTGCCTCTTTTCCCTCTTGGAATGAAACCTGTTGAGTTTCTGTCTACACGTCCATGAATGATCTTATTTAACTACTATTCATGTGCTAATAATGTAAAAATCTCCCTCTTCAGCCAAGATCTCTCCTGGGCTCCAGACTGTCTTCCACTCTGTACCCCAAGAGACCTAAACTCCAGGAGATTGGGTCACTTCTTCCTTTAACATCCTGCTGCCTTCAGGGTCAGACCCTTCACAGAGGGCTCCAGCCGCACCAGTTCTCCTGGGTGGCACCTCCTAACTGGTGGTCCCAAGTCTAGGCTCTGACCTCTGCCCAGAGGCCCTTCCTCCCCTCCATCTGGACCAATCCACCCGGGCTCCACTTTGGCAGGAAGCCGCCCGTGCTGCCATGGCTGGGTTAACTGTTTCTTTGTACATTTACCCCGGAGAGGGTGAGTCCTTGGACAACAGATGACTGTATTATTTAATCTGTATTCCTACTGCCTGAAACATCCCTGGCACTCAGGTGTTTGTTCAATGTGAGCAGAGATATTATAAATTTCTTGTCCTTCTAATGCTAAGTTAAGGTGTGAATGACAGGAAGCTGAGGGGTCGAGTCAGACCCAGCCTCTCACCATCTGCTGTGCGGCACTGGGTGGGCTTGCTGGAGCAAGAGAGGAGGACAGGTGCAGCCCTTACCTTTCCCTCCCAGGGGAAGGGGAGGAAAAGGTGAGTTGTGTCTGAGAGGCCCCAAGTATTGTAGGAATATGGGGAAAGTGAAGGTTAACTTTGACTAAGGCAGTCTGAAAACTCTTAAGATACTGACTTGCACTGGACCTTAAGAAATGAGATTGGTTTGGGAGAGAGTTCACCTTGAGCAAAAGCTCAGCTGCGGCCCCCACCAGGCGTCCCACTGCGGGACCAGGGAGTCTGCCCAAGCTCAGGGAGGCACGCGGCAGGAGCAGGTTGTGGAGACCTTTGGAGGCAAAACGGAGGAGCTGGGGTTCTTCCTGACATGACCCCCACTCCTGCCTGGAGGGGGTTCCAGGGGGTCTGTGACCTCATTGTAGGATGGGAATGAAGCTGTTCAGGGCTTGGAGAGCTGGAAAAGTAAAGCTCTTGCAAAGGCAGGACTCACACTAAGTGATAAAAAGCTCATAACATGTTGTCGGCCCTGTGTGTGCACGCTGGACGGGCTCGGTGTGGATCTGAGGTCCTGGGGCAGACAGGGGTGTTTGCCGGCCGGCCCTGCCGCCCTCTTCCTGTTCAACTCGACAGATTTCTGCCCCCACCCCCCACAGCAATGAGAAGGGAATTGGGGGGGGGGTGGTCCATGCCTGAGTTGGCTCTCCCTCTCCATTGTGATGCCTGTCTTGGTCACCTGACCTTTCCTGACTTTATCCCCACATCCACGTGGTGGCCGGACTCGGACATGTCCCTCTGCTCTTTCCCTGGGGCCACAGATCACCCTATACAGACTGTCATAGCTCTTTCCTGCTGTCTAAGTGGCTTGTACTCAGCGTCATAAGGTGGACTTGTTACTGCCAAGATGCCATTTCCGGGTCTTCCTCCTCAGTCATCTGCTCCATCAGTGTCTAAAGCTGCTGGACCCAAAGGAGGAAGCGAGCCATGGACCTCCCTTCAAGTCAGGGGCCATGGCTGCCCCCAGGCCGTAGGCAGTTAGCCTGGCTGACATGGTCTCCTGCCTCCGACGCTGACAGCCGGTCAGGTTCTACCTCCCCACCCTGTCACCCTCACGTGCCTTCCCGCATCTGTGCTTCCATAACTGGTTGTGTGAAGGTCCTTCTTAGCTGCACACTTCTTAACTCAGCTGCTGCCTGGCAGTGCAGGCCAGGAAAGACCAGTCCACAGAGGTCCCCTGGGCTGATCACGTTTGGTTCATTTCTGTCCTGTGCTCCCGTGGGGCTAGAATTCCAGGGCCTTCCTGGGCGTGACCGGCATACAGTGTGTCCCCCAGGAGGTCAGAGGTCACAGCTCTGACTCTTGAGACTTCAGAATCACAAGGGCTCAGCTCTAGAAGAGGGCAGATGAACAGCGATGAGAGTCGGGTCATGGCAAGCTTGTGACGTGGGGTATGTTAGGGAGGAGTGCTGGTCCCCACCAGTGACTTCCTGGTTTCAGGGAGGTGGGGTCAGAGTCCGCCGGCGGCTGCAGGCCTGTTGTGGGCTGCTGACACTTGGATTTTAGTGTCTGACCAGAAAGTAGGGCAACTTGGAGGAACATGGAGTGGTCAGGTTTAGGGTCTCCTTCACTTTCCAGGTCCCGGCCTGCCTACCCCCATCCCCGTGTCACTCAGCCCCTTTGCACAGACGGGGGGGTGCGTGGACCTTGATGGACAGAGGGACCTGGGTCTGGGCCTCCTGAAAGGGTCTGATGGCTCAGAGCGGGAGGCCACAGGACCCTTGGAGGAGCTGCAGGCTCTGGGCTGAGGAGGGGCATCTCCCTTTTCGGGGTGTGTGGTAGACTCCGGGAGCGGTTCGGGGAGTGTGGTCCGGGCCCCAGCGCCGCCCTCTCCCCACAGGATCTCCTACGACCCTGGCCGCTTCCCGCGGTACCTGCCCGAGGCCTACTGCCTGTGCCGGGGCTGCCTGACTGGGCCACGTGGGGAGGAGGACGTGCGCCTGCGCAGCGCCCCAGTGCTCGTGCCCGCGGTGGTCCTGCGCCGGACCCCAGGCTGCGCGGGCGGTCGCGCCATCTACGTCGAGGAGTATGTCACGGTGCCCGTGGGCTGCACCTGTGTGCCCGGGCCGGACAAGACGCGGACGCCGCCAACTCCAGCCTGGACAAGTCAGCCCGGCCCTGACCGCCCACCCAGGACTCCGGGCCGAGGAAACGCGCCCAGCGGTGTAGTGGACCAGACCGCGTGGTGGGCCGCCTCGGACTTCCTCGAGCAGGAGCGCAGGGCAGCCGGAAGGTGATGGGGACTGAGCGGGGTGGCCCGCCTCGCCCCCAGGACCATGGGAGGGGTGAGCCTCAGAGAACAGACGGATGCTTGCAGTCTCTTTTAAAAAGTAGAGTGTAAACCGTTTATTCACAGCTATTTTTTCAGTAGGGGCAGGAACAAAGTATTTTCATATTAGCCATTTTGAGCAAGTATATTGTTTTTACCTGACCTGTAAACATTTTATAAACATTGTTTTCACTTCCTCAGCAGGAATTTTTAGAAGCTCAGGTAGGCTGACCCTTGCTTCGGTTGGTCACCAGTGGACAAGCCTGGACAGGACCTGCCCTCCCTGTGGGCAGCTCAGCTCACTCCAGTCTCACTTTATTCATGAGGTTATAAATCACCACAGGTTTATACAGGTAGAAAGTTTTTCATTTTTCAAAGTCAGGGGCCAGTTTGTGGAAAGAGGCAGTGAGGTCAGAGTGTGGTATGTGAGGTCAGTGCCGATTCCCAGGTATCTGGCTAGTTTTAAGGGTTTCAGGAGCTATTTAGTGGGCAGACTTACAGTTTCCAGAATGCAGGAGTGGAGCCTCTTCTAGCACTGCAGCTAAACCCCAGAACTATTTGTAAACGAGACCTTCTTAACTCGATTTATGTAACATCTGTAGGTAGGTGAAGGGCGTGCTGGCTGTGGTTTTCTCTCTGGACTTGGCTTTGATGGGCTCAACTAGTTCTTAGAGGAAACGATGTTTAAGGTTTTAATTTTATGGTTGAAGTTTTTAAGAGCAACTGTGAAGTCAGGCTGTTTATGTGCTCTCTTCCCCACTTACTATCAGCCTTGGTTTGCTCTGAATGGAAGCTTTACTGGGAACTTCCAGTTTGCTTTATATATTACAGAGGTTGTACATGAAAAACAGTGCTGAGCAAAATTCATATTTTCCAAATAAAACTTCAGAACTGAAACCTGTGGGTAGTTCTATACAGCTTGGGGTGAACATTACGTCCCTGCTCAACCTCTGAAAATAACAACATAAGGTAAGCCTAGTGGTGGTATATCTGGAATACACCACTAGATATACTGGTATATCTGAACCTTTCAGAAGGGTTCAGGTCAACAACAAAGAAATACACAAAAAGAAAAACTGCCTTTCAAACCTTCGGTAATTATTTCAATCATTGCCACTACTGTGTAACATTTTCCAGCCACTCTGCAAATATAAATAATGCAAACATCAGAGCAGTGGACAAAGGAGAATAAATGTATTGCATGTGGAAAATACTGCAGTTCCATTAACTGTGTTCATCAGTTTAGCTCACCTTAGCTGTTAACAGGCAGCACATTCCCAATGGAAGAATCGACTTTCCCTGCCAAGATCCAGAAAGGTAACCTTTATTTGCACTTTCTCTTTGAATGGAATTCATTTAACAAATATTTACTGGGCACATGCCCTCCCTCTTCTGGACACAAACTGCATCTTCAACTACAACCCCATTGGCTGTTAGAGCCAGGGGCTGAGGTCCTGGCTGGTCACTACGTACTGCTCTTTGCCTGTGTTAAGTGAGGAGAGCAGACTAGATGAGGTCTAAAAGTTCTTCCAGATGTAATTCCACAGACTCCAGTCGGCAAAAGCACCCTGAGCTCCAGGGACATCCTAAGGAAATCATAGTCTTCACCTCAAAAACGAGGACTGGGGAGGTGGGAATTCTTCAGAGAGGAACTGTCACTTGGGCCCTTCCTGCACTGGGAGCTGCACTGACAGGTCACGGTCCAGCCCGGAGTCGTAGTTCACGAAGCAGCGAAACTCGTTCCCCAGGGCGCGCGTGTGCTCCGGAAGAAACTTGCACATCTTCACTCCAAGCAGCTTTGCTGCCATCTCCTCCATGACCGCACCTGAAGAGAAGCGCCAGACAAGCCCAGCGCCACGCTGGCGGGGGCGAGGAGCGGTGAGCGGACAGGTCCACGCAGCAATAGGGGGAAGGTCACTGCTTTCTATCCTTTTACTTCCTCCAACAGTTTTGCCAAGTTCCTACTATTTTTCCCTTTATCAAGAATTTTTCTGCCCCTACAAAGCTGAGATACTTAGAAATTGTAAAAATTGCTTATATTCTACAAAGTAACAAGAAAAGATAATTTTACTAAAAACTTTTTTCAACTTGGACTCAGGGGCCCCTTTCTCAGTAATATCTAATTGTGCAAACTCATACGGATATATTTGTACCAGCTTCTGGCTGATGACTGCCCGTCCCCCTCCAGCCCGTTCTCAGCACCCGCTGCACCAGGGGGAGCGAGGAGCTGCAGGCCTGGAAGTAGGGGGACCTACAGTTCATGTTTTCGTTTTGAAACACCAGGATAATCCCCTTCCCTCACAGGTGAGAACATCTTCTGGTAAACCGAATCTAACGTCTCGCTCTGTGACCTCTGACATCCACTTTAACCCCAGAGGGTGCAAATTTCTTTTATCAGCTAGAGAGGCTGAGCCAGACATGTTACTAGTACTGACACTGCTGCATACAGATAGCACTCCTGGCGCCCTCACCCCTCGCCAAACCCCACTTCCTGGGCGTCGTGCCACAGAATTCTCAACAGGCCCCGAGAAGCAGCAGCACCTCAGCCCCCGGTGCAGGGAGGGAAGTGGAATGAGGTCACAGGGTGTGTGGTCAGCCAGCACCCACCTGTGCACAGCAGGATCTTGCCCTGAGTCAGGAGCTTGATGGTTTCTGACATTTTCCTAAGACATTCCTCCGAAAGATAGGGGGGATCTGCCACGACGATGTCAAAGCTGTGTGTGGCGATCCTCTCAGGTAAGTCCACAGGGTTCCTGTAGTCATAGTAGACAAAGTCCTCTCCGTATACAGCAAACCTGCGGTCATACTCGAAGATGCAGACAGAGACATCGTCTCTGTGCCGCTCTCTCAGCTTCTGGTAGACGCTGGGGGGCTCACACACGCTATTCTGGAACAGAGACCCAGCTCATGAATAAGCTTTGTGATAGCGTACAGCAGCAAATAACCACTTCACTAAAAAAGTATGGCCCACGTTCAGTTCAGATTTTCTTAAAACAACACTAAAAACTAAAGTGATAACAGCAGTGAATTTGGGAGGAATCTGGTGTTTACAGATCTACAACTCATAATTTTTAAGTATGAAATGTACTTTTCATGGTAAAAAATGTGAAACATTAGGTACAAGAGTTATGCAGCCCATGACCTGCATTTACCTATTATTTTCCTGTTGGTCTCTTTTAACATATATTTCAAATACTTTTAAGCCTCAAGCTAAATATTTTCAAGTTATTTTGTAATATTCATATATTTAATATATAAAGAAAAGGAAAGCCTTAAGACTTTCAGATAAAGATGCAGAGGAAACACATTCATTTAGATTTGCTGCTTCAAAGCAAATAAATCATGAGAAGAAAACCTCCAACAGCAAGACAATGAGGGAAGACAAAGGAAACACACTCAGGAGACAGACAGGCAAGGGTGTGGGCTGGGTGGTTTCTGACTCTGCAGGCCCAAGGGAGCCAAGTACCAAACTGGCAGCCGGGAAAGCTGCGAGGGGGCCTCGCCGACACCAAAGCACCTGCAGCTCAGGAAGCTGAAAACCAGGTAACTGAAGAAGTAGGTGTGCAGGGGGACTGTTTTTGGAAGGTCTATCGAAGAGGAAACTTCCCAGGATTCTCATCTCTGCACCAAGCCTCCACACTGTGGGAGAAAACAGGATGTTCTCTGGATGGGGTGGGGGCACAGCTAGTGGTGAAGAGCCGTGTGGAATGGCCAGGATCACATTAAACCTGCTAGATGTTGGGACCCCTGACCTATGTGTCTCCTGGAATGAAGTCAATGAGATGCGTGACCCCCAGGAAGGAAGGTGGCACTTTCTGGAGCTCTTACCAGCCCACAAGAAAAAGCCTGGATATACTGACCAGGCATTACCAGGAAAACAGCTGATGCATACCGCCAACTGCAGACACCAAGCAGAGAAAGCCTGCCCGTGTATCAGAGCTTCCAGCCTTAGCATGCCCACCTCAGCTAGGAGCACACAGCAGAGGGTCAGCAGACAACTCAGGAGAGTCAGCACGTACTAAAGCCAAAATATTAATATAACACGAGAGGCATGCTGGAGTCAGAGACGGTGAAGAGAAGTCCTGTAATGTGATATCCTCAGAAGGATGAACAAGATACCATGATAAATATCCAGAGACCTAAGAAATTACAGGTGATAAAGTAAAGGACAGCAGAAATGACAAAGTCAGTGGAAAGTTTCAAAGATAAAGTTGAGGAATTTTCCCAGAAGGTCAGGTACGAAAGACAAAACATGTGAAAAGGACAGAAAGAAAAATGAATCAGGAAAGGAGGAATAGAAGGAAAAAAAAAAAGGACAATTTTCCCAAACTGGCGGACCCAAGTTATGAGAACAGAAAGGCTTCCACCCTGTTCAACAAATGAAAGCACCATACCAGGACACACACAACACTGAGGATCAGGAGAAAACCCTAAGCCAGCAAGGGCCAGGGATGGGAAAAACAGTTTTCTCATAAGAAGTTGTATTTCTCAGTAACTAACACATCAAGAGAATGGGTAGAATAAAAATATTTTCAGACAGGTTTTAAAAATATCCATCTAGTGAAAAGTGTTGAAGGATGTACTCAACCAGGATAAAGCTGTGACCTAAGGACTGGGATATGGATACAGGAAGGTCAGGACAAGAGAGGTAAGAGGACACCTGGTAGGTGGTGGGGGGAAATACCAGGACCAGAGCCGGACGCAAACCAGTCCAGACAGAAGAGGTGGCAAAGCCGGGGGAGGGCGGTATTGTTTTCAAGGAATTGAAATCTGTGTGAGTTCACTGATTAAGAGATTTACACCACTGGGGTAAATCTGAGGGTCAGTGATATGGACGTATAAACCCTATTTAACCAAGACAGGATATAACTAACACCAATTCTACACAGTCACTTCCAGGAAACAAATACAGCAAACTTCACAGGTCATTTTATGAAGCTACTAATAGGAAACCTAAACCAAGGGAATAAAACAGAAAATTTCCAACTAATTATCACTCATGAAAGTTGCTGAGTCATGGCCGACTCTTTGTGACCCCACGGACTTCTCCATGGGAATTCTCCAGGCCAGAGTACTGGAGTGGGCAGCCACTCCCTTCTCCAGCGGATCTTCCCAATTCAGGGATCAAACCCAGGTCTCCCCCATTGCAGGCGGATTCTTTACCAGCTGAGCCACCAGGAAAGTATGTAGAAGCAAAAGCCTCGAAAAATATTACCAATGAGTCCAACCATAAAAAAAATGGATATAACTACTGGGAGCACGGACAGGAAGCACGTGTGTGCAGTGGAGGATGAAGGAGCTAAATCCTTAAGTCTCTTAAGGTGAGATGTCTGTGAGTGACAAATGAAAAAGTGCCAATATAAACAGGTTTAGAAATGTAGAAGAGCTGAAAGGCAAGGAGGGGACCAAGGGGAAAATTAACAATGGATTACTTTTTTCAACAAGTCTTTCAGGACCATATGACTTTATTTGCACACAAAGTTCTAATAGAAATAAAAACCAAACTAACAAAACCTGTAATTCTTAAAATTTCTGAAAGATCAAACATTAACATTTTTTTCTTTTAAAGCAATTCTAGGGGAATAAAAGTAACAGGTTAGAAAAATGTTAAAATAAGGAACAGATTAAGACGACTTACACGGAACAGGGTTTTTGACTGTGCCCCTAGATGCAACAGGAAAGCATTCTTACTTCCTTGTGGTCTTCAAATCATCAACCACAGGTTTTGCAGATTATAGTTGAACCTTCTTACGAACCATCTCTCATCCAGGAAGGACGTCTGCAGTATTACTTTAGATTAAAAGGCAAAAGAGAAGCGAACCCAGTATCTCACCTGCCGCCCTCCCCGGCAGCTGCCACAGCATCCTCAGCAAGGCGCAGGGCCGTCTCTGGGCTGTACCAGAACTGGCTCAGCTGCTGTGACAGGAACGAGTGAATATATTAGACCTGGCGTACACTTGTCCTTTTAATTCATACCTACTTACCAATATGAACTCTATCAACAGCCAGTGCCACTGCTGGGCCATGCAATATATTCTGCGCTTCCTTCTGGTATGGCACCTCCTATTCTTCTGGAGTTAATAAACCACTGTTGCATTTGCTTGGGTTCTCTGAAACTATCCCTAATTCTCCCAATATCATCCTGTAGCTCCTGAGAAGTGGTGCATGGGAAGTCAATGTTGTGAGCCTTACCATGTCTTACACAGTTAAGATTTTATCCTCACATTTCATTGGTAACTCAGCTGGGCATAGAATCCTAGACTGAATGAAATTTTCACTCTAAATATTGAAGGCAGTGCTTCACTTTTTTCCTAGTTTCTAATAAAGCTATTGAGAAGTACAGTGTGACCTGTACTGAGACACTGGAGGTGACATGCTTTTCTCCAGAAGGTTCTAGGATCTTCTTTGTCACCTACATCCAAAAGTTTCACTCATGCCTCCTGGACTTATCCTCTAGTTTTATAATGTATTCTTTAAAATATACAAATAGTTAATTCAGGTAGTGAAATTATGACTTGGTTTTTATTCATGTTTTTACCTATTTTCTACACCAACCATAGATTACTTCCAGAATCAAAAAGAAAGTACATAGTATTTAAGTAAGCAAAAGGAAAAGAGAAAAAGACTACCTTAAGGTAGTCTTAAGGTGGACTCAGGTTTCTAATATTTACTATTCAAAGCATCAAGCTAAAGACGAAAACATGACAAAGGAAAACTAGAGGCATCTGAGTAGGTGGAACATTCAGAGTAAATATAAACATTTCTGTCCCAGTTTCAAACAGATGATGAATTTTATATAATTTATATAAAATATAAACTTTATATAACTTAGATCTAAACTTGACACAAAATGTAAAAGACTGCACACACACATCTCCCAGCTGCAAAGTGATGAAGAGAGGCAGATGGACGATCAAGGTAGTCAAAGAAATTTCACGCCTGATCTATTTATCAACTAGTTTCAAAAAAGGTAGATTTCTACATTACAGTTTAGCTTTCCTCAACTAACTTTTAAAAATTCCTATTTTTATTTGGGCCATAAAATACAATTAAAATACATACTGTGCACCAGGAACTATTAATATCTTCTTTAAAAAACCCCTCTCATCAATTTTTCACTGCATGTTTAACACCAGTTGCCCCATTACTGCAAATGATCCCTTCCCACAAGGAATGCTGGGCTCCAGTAAAAACCGACAGAAAGAATCTGTCTACGAGAAAGAAGTACAGTCTGTGTTGGACATGGTGATACGCTCTTCCCCTATCTGAAACATCCCAACCTCTGACCACCAAGCAGCCCGGGTCAGAATGAGAAAAATCTGCACTCCCAGTGTCTTAGCTACTGAACAGGCTATCAGCTTTCTAGTGACAAGTGAGACAAACTGGGCTGTTAGGTGGGGTAAAGACCAACAGTGGACTAGGTACCGAACACGCTCCACACTGCCAACATGTCCTGATGGATGCGGAGCACGGTCACTTACCCAGTTCTCTTCTATTATCCCGATGTTATACTTGTTGTCACCACGGAGGTCAGAGTGGTGCTGCTGCTGCTCAGCGTAAAATTCCTGCAGAGCTGCAAGGGCGTATGAAGAAAGCTGGGGGGGACCCTCGTCTTCGGAGTCACTCATCTCACACCTGCGGGGAATGAGTCTAAGTGATGTTCGTGTTTTTCTTTTCCATAAAACAATTTAAAAAAATTAACTCATAGCAATGATCCAAACTGGAAGTGAGTTGTATCAGGAAAACAGGTATTTAAAATTTCTGAGACCAGGAACCTCCCTGGTGCTTTGTTTCATGTGTGTGATAGTGATAGGGTGGTTGTGGTTGAGTTAGCTGTGAATAGTGTGAATATAGTTGAGGTTATAATAATGTAAATAATTAGGTTTAGTAGTAGTATGGTGAGATTACATAACAGAACTGCTGTTATTCAGCCTATATGGGCAATTGATGAGTAGACTATAATTTTTTGTAGTTGGGTTTGTTTAGTCCTCCTCAGCCTCTAATTATAATTGATAGACTTGATAGAATTAGAAATTAAATTTAGGTTGATGGATGTAGAGATCTGGTAGAGTACGGATATAGGTGCTAGTTTTTGTCATGTAAGTAAGATTAGGCCAGAGGATAAAGGGATGCCTTGTGTCACTTCTGGGACTCAGAAGTGGAATGGGGCTATTCCTAGCTTTATAGTGAGGGCTATTGTTATGAGTATGGAGGCTGTTGGGTTAAATAATTTTATGACGGTTCATTGGCCTGAAAATATTAAGTTGATGATAACAGCTATTAGTAGTAGCATTGAGGCTGTTGATTGGGTTAGAAAATATTTGGTTGATGCCTCTGTGGCTCGTGGGTTGTGCTTTTTTATTATGATGGGGATGATGGCGAGTATATTTATTTCAAATCCGATTCAGATGAGTAACCAGTGGGAGCTAATTATGACGATAATGGTTCCGAATATAATGGTTGCCAGAATACTGATAAAGATGATTGGGTTTATTAGTACGGGAAGGATATAAACCAACATTTTCAGGGTATGGGCCCGATAGCTTAATTAGCTGACCTTACTATTAGGATTTGGTGTAGTTGGAAGTACAAAGAGTTTTGGGTTCTTAGGGGTAGGTTCAATTCCTATAATTCTAGAAATAAGAGGGCTTAACCTCTATTATTTACTCTATCAAAGTAACTCTTTTGTCAGACATATTTCTTATGTTTGTGGGGGGATGCTTGATAGGAGGATTGGTAATGAGACATGTCATATGCATAGGGCTAGTGTTAGGGGTAGGACGTTTTCTCATAATAAATGTATAAGTTGGTCGTAGCGGAATCGGGGGTAGGATGAAATTATTCTAGGGCCCCTATACTTTGAGTGTAGTTTAAAAAAAAACATTAGATTGTGAATCTAACAATAGAAGCCCACCACCTTCTTATTTACCGAAAAAGTATGCAAGAACTGCTAATTCTGTGCCCCTGTGTCTAACAAGATGGCTTTTTCAAACTTTTAAAGGAAATAGTTATCCATTGGTCTTAGGAACCAAAAAATTGGTGCAACTCCAAATAAAAGTAATAAACATATTTGCCTCCTTCACACTAACCACCCTGCTCCTATTAACAGTACCTATCATAACAAGCTCCAACACCTACAAATCTTCTAACTACCAGCTATATCCATCTCATGTGCCTTCATCACCAATACAATCCCTACAATAATATTTATTAACACCAGACAAGAAATAGTTATCTCAAACTGACACTGAATGACAATCCAAACTCTTAAACTATCACTCAGCTTCAAAATAGATAACTTCTCAATATTTGTCCCAGTAGCACTATTTGTTACATGATCAATTATAGAATTCTCAATATGATACATGCACTCAGACCCAAATATCAATCAATTCTTTAAATATCTTCTCTTGTTCCTCATCACAATACTCATTCTTGTCACCGCAAACAACCTCTTTCAGCTATTCATTGGCTGAGAAGGAGTTGGAATTATATCCTTCTTATTAATTGGATGGTGATATGGACGAGCTGACGCAAACACAGCAGCCCTACAAGCAATCTTATATAACCGTATCGGCGACACTGGATTTATCCTAGCAATGGCATGATTCTTAACCAACCTTAACACCTGAGACCTACAACAAATCTTTATCTTAAAACCAGACAACTCCAACCTCCCCCTCATAGGCCTAGTACTAGCCGCAACCAGAAAATCCGCACAATTTGGCCTACACCCATGGTTACCTTCCGCAATAGAAGGCCCCACTCCTGTTTCAGCACTACTCCACTCAAGCACAATAGTAGTAGCGGGCATTTTTCTACTAATTCGCTTCTACTCATTAACAGAAAATAACAAATTTGCCCAATCCATTACCCTATGCCTACGAGCCATCACCACACTATTCACAGCAATATGTGCCCTCACCCAAAATGATATCAAAAAAATTGTTGCTTTCTCTACATCCAGCCAACTAGGCCTCATAATAGTAACTATTGGCATCAACCAACCCCACCTGGCATTCCTTACATTTGCACCCAAGCCTTCTTTAAAGCCATACTCTTCATATGCTCCGGCTCCATCATCCACAGCCTAAACAATGAACAAGACATTCGAAAAAATAGGAGGCCTATTCAAAGCATTACCATTCACAACAACAGCCCTCATTATTGGCAGTCTCACACTAACCGGAATGCCTTTCCTCACCAGATTCTACTCCAAAGACCTAATCACTGAATCCGCCAACATGTCGTACACCAACCTGAGCCCTCTTATTAACACTAGGAGCCACCTCCTTCACAGCCATCTACAGCACTCGCATCATTTTCTTCACACTCCTAGGACAACCTCGATTTCCAACCCTAATCATCATTAATGAAAATAATCCCCTCCTAATCAACTCAATTAAACGCTTGCTGATCGGAAGCCTTTTTGCAGGATTTTTTACCTCCAACAATATTCCTCCAACAACGATCCCTCAAATAACCATACCCCACTACCTAAAACTCTCAGCCCTAGCAGTCACAATCCTAGGCTTCATCCTAGCACTAGAAATCAGTAACATAACCTACAACCTTAAACTTAAATACCCATCAAACTTCTTTAAATTTTCTAGCCTGCTAGGGTATTATCCTACAATCATGCATCGCCTAGCTCCCTATATAAACCTAACAATAAGCCAAAAATCCGCATCCTCCCTCCTAGACTTAATCTGACTAGAAAGCATTCTACCAAAGACAATCTCTCTCATCCAAATAAAGGCATCCACCATAGTTACTAACCAAAAAGACCTAATCAAACTATACTTCCTCTCCTTCCTAGTCACAATTCTCATTAGCATAATCCTATTTAATTTCCACGCATAATCTCCATAATAACCACAACACCAATCAACAAGGACCAACCAGTCACAATAACCAATCAAGTACCGTAACTGTACAAAGCCGCAATCCCCATGGCTTCCTCACTAAAAAACCCAGAATCCCCTGTATCATAAATTACTCAATCCCCCAGACCATTAAACTTAACACATAATAAACCATCAAAAACCTATTAGCAAACCAGTAACAAAAGCTCCTAAAACAGTCTTATTAGAGACCCAAATCTCAGGATATTGCTCAGTGGCCATAGCCGTTGTATAACCAAAAACTACCATCATACCACCCAAATAAATTAAAAAAACCATTAAACCTAAAAAAGACCCACCAAAATTCAACACAATACCACAACCAACCCCACCACTCACAATTAAACCTAAACCCCCATAAATAGGTGAAGGTTTTGAAGAAAATCCTACAAAACCAATCAAAAAAATGATACTCAAATACAACGTATGTTATCATTATTCCCGCATGGAATCTAACCACGACTAATGATATGAAAAACCATCGTTGTCATTCAACTACAAGAACATTAATGACCAACATTCGAAAATCTCACCCACTAATAAAAATTGTAAATAACGCATTCATTTATCTCCCAGCCCCATCAAACATCTCATCATGATGAAACTTTGGCTCTCTTCTAGGCATCTGCCTAATTCTACAAATCCTAACAGGCCTATTCCTAGCAATACACTATACATCTGACACAATAACAGCATTCTCCTCCGTCACCCACATTTGCCGAGACGTTAATTATGGGTGAATCATCCGATACATCATGCAAACGGAGCATCAATATTCTTCATCTGCCTATTCATGCATGTAGGACGAGGCCTATACTACGGATCATACAGCTTTCTAGAAACATGAAACATCAGAGTAATTCTTCTATTCGCAACAATAGCCACAGCATTCATAGGATATGTCTTACCATGAGGACAAATATCATTCTGAGGAGCAACAGTCATCACAAACCTCCTCTCAGCAATCCCATACATTAGCACAAACCTAGTCGAATGAATCTGAGGAGGCTTCTCAGTAGACAAAGCAACCCTTACCCGATTCTTCGCTTTTCACTTCATCTTTCCATTCATCATTGCAGCACTCGCCATAGTCCATCTACTTTTTCTTCACGAAACAGGATCCAACAACCCCACAGGAATCTCATCAGACTCAGATAAAATCCCATCCACCCCTACTACACCATCAAAGACATCCTAGGAGCTCTACTATTAATCTTAGCCCTAATGCTCCTAGTACTATTCACACCCGACTTACTAGGAGACCGAGACAACTATATCCCCGCAAATCCACTCAACACTCCTCCCCATATCAAACCTGAATGGTATTTCCTATTCGCATACGCAATCCTACGATCAATCCCCAACAAACTAGGAGGAGTCCTAGCCCTGGTCCTCTCGATCCTAATCCTAGTACTCATACCAATGCTCCACACATCCAAGCATAATATTCCGGCCAATCAGCCAATGCCTATTCTGAATTCTAGCAGCTGACCTACTTACATGAATTGGAGGACAACCAGTTGAACACCCATACATCATCACTGGATAACTAGCATCCATTATATATGTCTTCCTTATTCTAGTATTAATACCAGTAGCTAGCACCATCGAAAATAACCTCCTAAAATGAAGACAAGTCTTTGTAGTATATTAAATACACTGGTCTTGTAAACCAGAGTAGGAGAACAACCAACCTCCCTAAGACTCAAGGAAGAAGCTATAGCCCCACTATCAACACCCAAAGCTGAAGTTCTACTTAAACTATTCCCTGACATCACTATCAATATAGCCCCATAAATATTAAGAGCCTCCCCAGTATTAAATTTGCTAATATTTTAAAAATCTAACACAAACTTCATACTCCACAGCCTCATGCCACAACTAGTAGTACGCGTCCACATTCTAGAGTGCATATCATGAATACATTACTTAAAAATGAATAGATACACAACACTAATGCAATCAAACACTGCATGTACACAGTACATTACACGTATATACCCCAACATGTGAGTACGGACATAATATTAATGTAGCAAGGACATAATATGTATATAGTACATTAACTGATATTCCCCAAGCATATAAGCAAGTACTTGATACCTATTGCTAGTACGTAGTACATTCTATTGTTCATCCTACATAGCACATATCAGTCAAATCCATTCTTGTCAACATGCATATCCCTCCACTAGATCACGAGCTTGATAACCATGCCGTGTGAAACCAGCAACCCACTTGGCAGGGATTTCTCTTCTCGCTCCGGGCCCATTAACTGTGGGGGTCGCTATTTAATGAATTTTATCAGACATCTGGTTCTTTCTTCAGGGCCATCTCACCTAAAATCACCCACTCTTTCCCCTTAAATAAGACATCTCAATGGACTAGTGGCTAATCAGCCCATGCTCACACATAACTGTGCTGTCATACATTTGGTATTTTTTAATTTTGGGGGATGCTTGGACTCAGCTATGGCCATCTGAGGCCCTGACCTGGAGCATGAATTGTAGCTGGACTTAACTGCATCTTGAGCATCACCATAATGGTAAGCACGAGCATCACAGTCAATGGTAGCAGGACATAATTTATACTAGCACCACATATTTAAACCATCCCCCCTTCCATCCCCCCCTTCTTAAATATCTACCACTATTTTTAACACACTTGTTCCTAGATACTTATTTAAACTTATCATATATCCAATACTCAAATCAGCACTCCAACCAAGGTAAGCATATAAGCCCCCTGGGTCTTCCCCATAATTCCTAGTTAATGTAGCTTAAAATTAAAGCAAGGCACTGAAAATGCCTAGATGAGTATATTAACTCCATAAACACATAGGTTTGGTCCCAGCCTTCCCGTTGACTTTCAGTAAACTTACACATGCAAGCATCTACACCCCGGTGAGAATGCCCTCTGGGTCAACAAGACTAAGAGGAGCGGGTATCAAGCACACACTTGGAGCTCACGACGCCTTGCCTAACCACACCCCCACGGGAGACAGCAGTAACAGAAACGAAGTCAGAAACGAAAGTTTGACTAAGTTATATTGACTAGGGTTGGTAAATTTCGTGCCAGCCACCGCGGTCATACGATTAACCCAAGTTAACGGGAATACGGCGTAAAACGTGTTTAAGCATTACACTAAATAGAGTTAAATCCTAATTAAACTGTAAAAAGCCATAATTATAGTGAAAGTAAACGACGAATGGCACTGAAAATGCCTAGATGAGTATATTAACTCCATAAACATACAGGTTTGGTCCTAGCCTTCCCGTTGACTCCCAATAAACTTACACATGCAAGCATCTACACCCCGGTGAGAATGCCCTCTGAATCACCAAGACTAAGAGGAGCGGGTATCAAGCACACACTTGTAGCTCATGACACCTTGCTTAACCACACCCCCACGGGAGACAGCAGTGACAAAAATTAAGCCATAAACGAAAGTTTGACTAAGTTATATTGACTAGGGTTGGTAAATTTCGTGCCAGCCACCGCGGTCATACGATTAACCCAAGTTAACGGGAATACGGCGTAAAACGTGTTTAAGCATTACACTAAATAGAGTTAAATCCTAATTAAACTGTAAAAAGCCATAATTATAATAAAAATAATAACGAAAGTAACCCTACAATAGCTGATACACTATAGCTAAGACCCAAACTGGGATTAGATACCCCACTATGCTTAGCCCTAAACATAAATGATTAATAAACAAAATCATTCACCAGAGTACTACCGGCAACAGCCCAAAACTCAAAGGACTTGGCGGTGCTTTATACCCCTCTAGAGGAGCCTGTTCTATAATCGATAAACCCCGATAAACCTCACCAATCCTTGCTAATACAGTCTATATACCGCCATCTTCAGCAAACCCTTAAAAGGAACAAAAGTAAGCATAATTATAGCACATAAAAACGTTAGGTCAAGGTGTAACCTATGGAATGGGAAGAAATGGGCTACATTTTCTAATCCAAGAAAAACCTAATACGAAAGTTATTATGAAATTAATAACCAAAGGAGGATTTAGTAGTAAACCAAGAATAGAGCGCTTGGTTGAATTAGGCCATGAAGCACGCACACACCGCCCGTCACCCTCCTCAAGTAACCACGGCAAACTCAAAACTATTACACACGCCAAACATATGAGAGGAGATAAGTCGTAACAAGGTAAGCATACTGGAAAGTGTGCTTGGATAAAACAAGATATAAGCTTAAACAAAGTATCTAGTTTACACCTAGAAGATTTCATACACATGAATATCTTGAACTAAATCTAGCCCAAACATCACCTTAACTAAATTACCAAAATAAAATAAAATAAAACATTCACCCTTCAATTTAAAGTATAGGAGATAGAAATTCTAAACATGGCGCTATAGAGAAAGTACCGTAAGGGAATGATGAAAGAAAATAATTAAAGTATAAAAAAGCAAAGATTACCCCTTGTACCTTTTGCATAATGAATTAACTAGTAAAAACTTAACAAAACGAATTTCAGCTAAGTAACCCGAAACCAGACGAGCTACTTATAAACAGTCCATCAAGAACTAACTCATCTATGTGGCAAAATAGTGAGAAGATTTGTAAGTAGAGGTGACATGCCTAACGAGCCTGGTGATAGCTGGTTGTCCAGAAATGAATCTCAGTTCAGCTTTAAAGATACCAAAAATACAAACAAACCTCACTGTATCTTTAAAAGTTAGTCTAAAAGGGTACAGCTTTTTAGAAACGGATACAACCTTGACTAGAGAGTAAGATATAATATCATCATAGTAGGCCTAAAAGCAGCCACCAATTAAGAAAGCGTTAAAGCTCAACAACAAAAAAATATAATAATCCCAACAACAAATAACTAACTCCTAGCCCCGATACTGGACTAATCTATTATTAAATAGAAGTAATAATGTTAATATGAGTAACAAGAAACATTTTCTCCTCGCACAAACCTAAATCAGTACCTGATAATATTCTGACTGTTAACAGTAAATAAAAACAACCCAACAATAAATAATTTATTAATAACACTGTTAATCCAACACAGGAGTGCACCCCAGGAAAGATTAAAAGAAGTAAAAGGAACTCGGCAAACACAAACCCCGCCTGTTTACCAAAAACATCACCTCCAGCATTTCCAGTATTGGAGGCACTGCCTGCCCAGTGACTAACTGTTAAACGGCCGCGGTATCCTGACCGTGCAAAGGTAGCATAATCATTTGTTCTCTAAATAAGGACTTGTATGAATGGCCACACGAGGGTTTTACTGTCTCTTACTTCCAATCAGTGAAATTGACCTTCCCGTGAAGAGGCGGGAATAAATAAATAAGACGAGAAGACCCTATGGAGCTTTAACTAACTAGTCCAAAGAGAATAAACCAAACCACCAAGGAATAAAAATACTCCTGATGGACTAGCAGTTTTGGTTGGGGTGACCTCGGAGAACAAAAAATCCTCCGAACGATTCTAAAAACCAGACTCACCAGTCAAATTATTCTATCGCTTATTGACCCAAAAATTTGATCAACGGAACAAGTTACCCTAGGGATAACAGCGCAATCCTATTCAAGAGTCCTTATCGACAATAGGGTTTACGACCTCGATGTTGGATCAGGACACCCCGATGGTGCAACCGCTATCAAAGGTTCGTTTGTTCAACGATAAAGTCCTACGTGATCTGAGTTCAGACCGGAGCAATCCAGGTCGGTTTCTATCTATTATGTATTTCTCCCAGTACGAAAGGACAAGAGAAATAAGGCCAACTTTAAACAAGCGCCTCAAACCAATTAATGAACTCATCTCAATTAATCTTACAAACATGCCCGCCCAAGAAAAGGGCTCAGTTAAGGTGGCAGAGCCCGGTAATTGCGTAAAACTTAAACCTTTATATTCAGAGATTCAAATCCTCTCCTTAACAAAATGTTCATAGTTAACATTTTAACATTAATTATCCCAATCCTTCTAGCAGTAGCATTTCTCACACTAGTAGAACGAAAAATCCTAGGATATATACAACTTCGAAAAGGCCCAAATGTCGTAGGCCCATATGGCTTGCTCCAACCTATCGCCGATGCAATCAAACTTTTTATTAAAGAACCCCTACGACCTGCCACGTCCTCAATCTCAATGTTCATCCTAGCCCCCATCCTAGCCCTAAGTCTAGCCCTAACTATATGAATTCCCCTGCCTATACCCTACCCTCTCATCAACATAAATCTAGGAGTCCTATTCATACTAGCTATATCAAGCTTAGCCGTATACTCAATTCTCTGATCAGGCTGAGCCTCCAACTCAAAATACGCACTAATCGGGGCCCTACGAGCAGTAGCACAAACAATCTCATACGAAGTAACACTAGCAATTATCTTGTTATCAGTACTTCTAATAAGTGGATCCTTTACCCTCTTCACACTAATCATCACACAAGAACAAATATGATTAATCCTTCCAGCATGACCCCTAGCAATGATATGATTTATCTCAACACTAGCAGAGACAAATCGAGCACCATTTGATCTTACCGAAGGGGAATCAGAACTAGTCTCGGGTTTCAACGTGGAGTATGCAGCAGGAATATTTGCTCTATTTTTTATAGCAGAATATGCCAATATTATTATAATAAATATCTTCACAACAACTCTGTTCCTAGGAGCATATCACAACCCATACATACCAGAACTCTACACAATCAATTTTACCATTAAAGCACTTCTACTCACAATTACCTTCTTATGAATCCGAGCATCCTACCCTCGATTCCGCTATGACCAACTCATACATCTACTATGAAAAAATTTCTTGCCCTTAACACTAGCCTTATGCATATGACATGTCTCACTACCAATTCTCCTATCAAGCATCCCTCCACAAACATAAGAAATATGTCTGATAAAAGAGTTACTTTGATAGAGTAAATAATAGAGGTTTAAATCCTCTTATTTCTAGAACCATAGGAATTGAACCTACTCTTAAGAACCCAAAATTCTTCGTGCTCCCAATTACACCAAATTCTAACAGTAAGGTCAGCTAATTAAGCTATCGGGCCCATACCCCGAAAATGTTGGTTTATACCCTTCCCGTACTAATAAACCCAATTATTTATATTATTATCTTAATAACTGTTATACTTGGCACCATTATCGTTATGATCAGCTCCCACTGACTACTCATCTGAATTGGATTTGAAATAAATATACTCGCCATCATCCCCATTATAATGGAAAAACATAACCCACGAGCCACAGAGGCATCAACCAAATATTTCCTAACCCAATCAACAGCCTCAATGTTACTAATAATAGCTGTCATCATCAACCTGATATTTTCAGGCCAATGAACTGTAATAAAACTATTTAACCCATTGGCCTCCATACTCATAACAATAGCCCTTGCCATAAAATTAGGAATAGCCCCATTCCACTTCTGAGTACCAGAAGTAACACAAGGCATCCCCCTATCCCCCGGCCTAATTCTACTCACATGACAAAAACTAGCACCCATATCTGTACTCTACCAAATCTCTCCATCCATTAACCCAAACCTAATTCTAACTTTATCAATTCTATCTATCATAATTGGGGGCTGAGGAGGACTAAACCAGACCAACTACGAAAAATTATAGCCTACTCATCAATCGCCCACATAGGCTGAATAACAGCAGTCCTACTATATAATCCAACTATAACACTACTAAACCTAATTATTTACATCATCATAACCACTACCATATTTACACTATTTATAGCCAACTCAACTACAACCACCCTATCACTATCACACACATGAAATAAAATACCCATCATAACAGCCTTAGTTCTCATTACCCTTCTATCAATAGGAGGACTCCCCCCACTATCAGGATTTATACCAAAATGAATAATCATTCAAGAAATAACAAAAAATGACAGCATTATTCTACCAACCCTAATAGCAATTACAGCGCTACTAAATCTGTATTTCTACATACGACTCACATACTCCACCGCACTCACAATATTCCCCTCTACAAATAACATAAAAATAAAATGACAATTCTTCTCCACAAAGCGAATAACTCTACTACCAACAATAACGGTATTATCTACTATATTACTACCACTCACACCAATCCTATCAATTCTAGAATAGGAATTTAGGTTAAATAGACCGAGAGCCTTCAAAGCCCTAAGCAAGTACAATACACTTAATTCCTGATAAGGACTGCAAGACTTTATCTTACATCAATTGAATGCAAATCAAACACTTTAATTAAGCTAAATCCTCACTAGATTGGTGGGTTCCACCCCCACGAAATTTTAGTTAACAGCTAAATACCCTAAACAACTGGCTTCAATCTACTTCTCCCGCCGCCAGGAAAAAAAGGCGGGAGAAGCCCCGGCAGAATTGAAGCTGCTTCTTTGAATTTGCAATTCAATATGTTAACACACCACAGAGCCTGGTAAAAAGAGGAATTAAACCCCTGTCTTTAGATTTACAGTCTAATGCTTCACTCAGCCATTCTACCTATGTTCATTAACCGCTGACTATTCTCAACTAACCATAAAGATATTGGTACTTTATATCTTCTATTCGGTGCCTGAGCCGGTATAGTAGGTACCGCCCTGAGCTTGCTAATCCGTGCTGAATAGGTCAACCCGGAACCCTACTTGGAGATGATCAAATCTATAACGTCATTGTAACCGCACACGCATTTGTAATAATTTTCTTTATAGTAATGCCAATCATAATCGGAGGATTTGGTAATTGACTAGTTCCTCTAATAATTGGTGCCCCTGACATAGCATTCCCCCGAATAAATAATATAAGCTTTTGACTCCTCCCTCCCTCCTTCCTTCTACTTCTAGCATCTTCTATAGTCGAAGCCGGAGCCGGAACAGGCTGAACCGTGTACCCCCCTCTAGCAGGTAATCTAGCCCACGCAGGGGCTTCAGTTGACCTAACCATTTTTTCCCTCCACTTAGCAGGTGTCTCCTCAATTCTAGGAGCAATTAATTTTATCACAACAATTATCAACATAAAACCCCCAGCAATATCACAATATCAAACCCCTCTATTCGTGTGATCCGTACTGGTTACCGCCGTACTTTTACTCCTCTCACTCCCTGTGCTAGCAGCTGGCATTACCATATTATTAACAGACCGAAATCTAAACACAACCTTCTTCGACCCAGCAGGAGGAGGGGACCCGATCCTGTATCAACACTTATTCTGATTCTTTGGGCATCCAGAAGTATATATTCTTATTCTACCTGGATTTGGAATAATTTCTCATATCGTAACTTACTACTCAGGAAAAAAAGAACCATTTGGGTATATAGGAATAGTATGAGCCATAATGTCAATTGGGTTCCTGGGATTCATTGTATGAGCCCATCACATATTTACAGTCGGAATGGACGTTGACACACGAGCCTACTTTACATCAGCTACAATAATTATTGCTATTCCAACTGGAGTGAAAGTGTTTAGCTGATTAGCTACACTTCACGGAGGTAACATCAAATGATCTCCTGCTCTAATATGAGCCCTAGGCTTTATTTTCCTCTTTACAGTTGGAGGCCTAACTGGAATTGTACTAGCAAACTCTTCCCTCGATATTGTTCTTCACGATACATACTATGTAGTCGCACACTTCCACTATGTTTTATAATAGGAGCCGTATTCGCTATTATAGGAGGATTCGTTCACTGATTCCCACTATTCTCAGGCTACACCCTCAATGACACATGAGCTAAAATTCATTTTGCAATTATATTTGTAGGCGTAAACATAACCTTCTTCCCACAACACTTCCTAGGATTATCTGGCATACCACGACGATACTCCGACTACCCAGACGCATACACGATATGAAATACCGTTTCATCCATAGGCTCATTTATTTCACTAACAGCAGTTATACTAATAATCTTCATCATCTGAGAAGCATTTGCATCCAAACGAGAAGTCCTAACTGTAGATCTAACCACAACAAACCTAGAGTGACTAAATGGATGCCCCCCACCATACCACACATTTGAAGAACCTACATATATTAACTTAAAATAAGAAAGGAAGGAATCGAACCCCCTGTTATTGGTTTCAAGCCAACACCACGACCATCATGTCTCTCTCAATCAATGAGATGTTAGTAAAACATTACATGATCTTGTCAAGATTAAATTATAGGTGAAAATCCCGTACATCTCGTATGGCATATCCCATACAACTAGGGTTTCAAGACGCAACATCACCTATCATAGAAGAATTATTACATTTTCATGATCATACACTTATAATCGTATTTTTAATTAGCTCACTAGTACTTTATATCATCTCACTAATATTAACAACAAAATTAACCCACACTAGTACAATAGATGCACAAGAAGTAGAGACAATCTGAACTATTCTCCCAGCTATTATCCTAATTCTAATTGCCCTTCCATCTCTACGAATTCTGTACATAATAGATGAGATCAATAATCCATCCCTCACAGTAAAAACTATGGGACATCAATGATACTGAAGCTATGAGTATACAGACTATGAAGACCTAAGCTTTGACTCCTATATAATCCCAACATCAGAACTAAAACCAGGCGAATTGCGACTATTAGAAGTAGACAACCGAGTTGTATTACCAATAGAGACAACAATTCGAATATTAATCTCCTCCGAGGACGTACTTACTCATGAGCCGTACCCTCCCTGGGGCTAAAAACAGATGCAATTCCAGGCCGCCTAAACCAAACAACCCTCATGTCAACCCGACCGGGCTTATATTATGGCCAATGTTCAGAGATCTGTGGATCAAATCACAGCTTTATACCAATTGTCCTTGAGCTAGTCCCCTTGAAACATTTCGAAAAATGATCTGCATCAATACTATAAAATCATCAAGAAGCTATAATAGCATTAACCTTTTAAGTTAAAGACTGAGAGCATAAACTCTCCTTGGTGATATGCCACAACTAGATACGTCAACATGACTCACCATAATTCTATCAATATTCCTAGTCCTTTTCATTATCTTCCAACTAAAAATCTCAAAGCACAACTTTTACCACAGCCCAAAACCAACACTAACAAAAGCATCTAAACAAAACACCCCCTGAGAAACAAAATGAACGAAAATCTATTTGCCTCTTTCATTACCCCTATAGTATTAGGCCTCCCTCTTGTCACTCTAATTGTTTTATTTCCTAGCTTATTGTTCCCAACATCAAACCGACTAGTGAGCAATCGTCTTATCTCCCTCCAACAATGAGCACTTCAACTCGTAACAAAACAAATAATAAATATCCATAACCCTAAGGGACAAACATGAACATTAATACTAATATCTCTAATTCTATTCATTGGATCAACAAACCTACTAGGTCTATTACCTCACTCATTCACGCCAACTACACAATTATCAATAAATTTAGGCATGGCCATTCCTTTATGAGCAGGAGCTGTGATTACAGGCTTTCGTAATAAAACCAAAACATCACTTGCTCACTTTCTACCACAAGGAACACCTACTCCACTAATCCCAATATTAGTAATTATTGAGACTATCAGTCTATTTATTCAACCAATGGCCCTCGCCGTACGACTAACAGCCAACATTACAGCAGGCCACCTGTTAATTCACCTAATCGGAGGAGCCACACTCGCACTAATAAGCATTAGCACCACTACAGCCCTCATTACATTTATCATCTTTTAAAACCAGGCGAATTGCGACTATTAGAAGTAGACAACCGAGTTGTATTACCAATAGAGACAACAATTCGAATATTAATCTCCTCCGAGGACGTACTTCACTCATGAGCCGTACCCTCCCTGGGGCTAAAAACAGATGCAATTCCAGGCCGCCTAAACCAAACAACCCTCATGTCAACCCGACCGGGCTTATATTATGGCCAATGTTCAGAGATCTGTGGATCAAATCACAGCTTTATACCAATTGTCCTTGAGCTAGTCCCCTTGAAACATTTCGAAAAATGATCTGCATCAATACTATAAAATCATCAAGAAGCTATAATAGCATTAACCTTTTAAGTTAAAGACTGAGAGCATAAACTCTCCTTGGTGATATGCCACAACTAGATACGTCAACATGACTCACCATAATTCTATCAATATTCCTAGTCCTTTTCATTATCTTCCAACTAAAAATCTCAAAGCACAACTTTTACCACAGCCCAAAACCAACACTAACAAAAGCATCTAAACAAAACACCCCCTGAGAAACAAAATGAACGAAAATCTATTTGCCTCTTTCATTACCCCTATAGTATTAGGCCTCCCTCTTGTCACTCTAATTGTTTTATTTCCTAGCTTATTGTTCCCAACATCAAACCGACTAGTGAGCAATCGTCTTATCTCCCTCCAACAATGAGCACTTCAACTCGTAACAAAACAAATAATAAATATCCATAACCCTAAGGGACAAACATGAACATTAATACTAATATCTCTAATTCTATTCATTGGATCAACAAACCTACTAGGTCTATTACCTCACTCATTCACGCCAACTACACAATTATCAATAAATTTAGGCATGGCCATTCCTTTATGAGCAGGAGCTGTGATTACAGGCTTTCGTAATAAAACCAAAACATCACTTGCTCACTTTCTACCACAAGGAACACCTACTCCACTAATCCGATATTAGTAATTATTGAGACTATCAGTCTATTTATTCAACCAATGGCCCTCGCCGTACGACTAACAGCCAACATTACAGCAGGCCACCTGTTAATTCACCTAATCGGAGGAGCCACACTCGCACTAATAAGCATTAGCACCACTACAGCCCTCATTACATTTATCATCTTAATCCTACTAACAATTCTCGAATTCGCAGTAGCCATAATCCAAGCCTACGTATTCACTCTATTAGTTAGCTTATACCTGCACGACAATACATAATGACACACCAAACCCATGCTTATCACATAGTTAACCCAAGCCCTTGACCTCTCACAGGAGCTTTATCCGCCCTCTTAATAACATCAGGCTTAATCATATGATTTCACTTCCACTCAACAACTTTACTAATTCTAGGCCTGACAACGAATATCCTCACAATATACCAATGATGACGAGACATTGTCCGAGAAAGCACCTTTCAAGGACATCACACCCCAACTGTCCAAAAAGGCCTCCGCTATGGAATAATTCTATTTATTATTTCTGAAGTCCTATTTTTCACAGGGTTTTTCTGAGCATTCTATCACTCAAGCCTCGCCCCTACACCTGAACTAGGCGGCTGCTGACCTCCAACAGGTATCCATCCACTTAATCCCCTAGAAGTCCCATTACTCAATACCTCGGTCCTTTTAGCTTCGGGAGTTTCCATCACTTGAGCTCACCATAGTCTTATAGAAGGAAATCGTAATCATATACTACAAGCCCTATTTATCACTATTACACTAGGCGTGTATTTTACACTATTACAAGCTTCAGAATACTATGAAGCACCCTTCACCATTTCAGATGGAGTTTATGGCTCGACCTTTTTCGTAGCCACAGGTTTCCACGGCCTCCATGTTATCATTGGATCCACATTCCTAATTGTTTGTTTCTTTCGCCAACTAAAATTTCACTTTACCTCTAATCACCACTTCGGCTTTGAAGCAGCTGCTTGATATTGACACTTTGTAGACGTAGTATGACTTTTCCTTTTGTCTCTATTTACTGATGAGGCTCATATTCTTTTAGTATTAATCAGTACGACTGACTTCCAATCAGTTAGCTTCGGTCTAACCCGAAAAAGAATAATAAACCTAATACTAGCCCTTTTAACCAACTTTACACTAGCTTCCCTACTTGTTACTATCGCATTCTGACTTCCCCAACTAAACGCCTACTCGGAAAAAACAAGCCCGTACGAATGCGGATTTGACCCCATAGGATCTGCCCGCCTCCCCTTCTCGATGAAATTTTTTCTGGTAGCCATTACGTTTCTCCTCTTTGACCTAGAAATCGCACTACTCCTGCCCCTACCATGAGCCTCACAAACCACTAACCTAAATACAATGCTCACTATGGCTCTCCTCCTAATCCTTCTACTAGCCGCTAGCCTAGCCTATGAATGGACTCAAAAAGGATTAGAATGAACTGAATATGGTACTTAGTTTAAAAATAAAATAAATGATTTCGACTCATTAGATTATGATTAAATTCATAATTACCAAATGTCTCTTGTATATATAAATATTATAATAGCGTTCACAGTATCTCTCGTAGGGTTATTAATATATCGATCTCACCTGATATCATCCCTCCTATGCCTAGAAGGAATGATACTATCCCTATTCATCATAGCCGCCCTAATAATCCTAAATTCACACTTCACCCTAGCTAGCATAATACCCATCATCCTGCTAGTCTTTGCAGCCTGTGAAGCAGCACTAGGCCTGTCCCTACTAGTAATAGTATCAAATACATACGGTACCGACTACGTACAAAATCTCAACCTACTACAATGCTAAAATATATTATCCCCACAATTATACTTATACCCCTTACATGACTATCAAAAGGCAACATAATCTGAGTTAACTCCACAATATACAGTCTACTAATTAGCCTCACAAGCTTACTCCTCATAAACCAATTCATCGACAACAGCCTTAACTTCTCATTAATTTTCTTCTCCGACGCCCTATCCACACCACTACTAATTCTAACTATATGGCTTCTTCCTTGATATTAATAGCTAGCCAACACCACCTATCAAAAGAAAACTTAACCCGGAAAAAACTATTTATTACCATGCTAATTCTACTACAACTGTTTCTAATCATAACATTCACTGCTACAGAACTAATCTTCTTCTATATCCTATTTGAGGCAACACTAGTCCCAACACTCATTATTATTACCCGATGGGGAAACCAAACAGAACGCCTAAATGCCGGCCTCTACTTCTTATTTTATACACTAGCAGGATCCCTTCCCTTACTAGTTGCACTAATCCATATTCAAAACATAGTGGGTTCCCTGAACTTTTTAATTCTCCAATACTGAGTCCAGCCAATACCTAATTCCTGATCTAACATCTTCATATGATTAGCATGCATAATAGCTTTCATAGTAAAAATACCTCTGTATGGCCTACATCTATGACTACCCAAAGCCCATGTAGAGGCCCCCATTGCAGGATCCATAGTCCTCGCAGCAATCCTACTAAAATTAGGCGGATACGGCATGCTACGAATCACGCTACTCTTAAACCCAGTAACTGACTTTATAGCATACCCATTCATTATGCTATCACTATGAGGCATAATTATGACAAGCTCAATTTGCCTCCGCCAAACAGACCTCAAATCACTCATCGCCTACTCCTCCGTCAGTCATATAGCACTTGTCATTGTAGCTATCCTTATCCAAACACCCTGAAGCTACATAGGAGCTACCGCCTTAATAATCGCCCATGGCCTCACGTCCTCTATACTCTTCTGTCTAGCCAACTCCAACTATGAACGAATTCACAGCCGAACAATAATTTTAGCCCGCGGCCTGCAAACACTACTCCCATTAATAGCCACCTGATGACTCCTAGCGAGCCTAACTAATTTAGCACTACCCCCAACAATCAATCTAATTGGAGAATTATTTGTAGTTATATCGACCTTTTCATGATCCAACATTACAATTATCCTAATAGGACTTAACATAGTAATCACCGCGCTATACTCCCTTTACATACTTATCATAACTCAACGAGGAAAATTCACACATCACATTAATAATATCACACCCTCCTTCACACGAGAAAACGCACTCATATCACTACATATACTACCCCTACTACTCCTATCCCTAAACCCAAAAATCATCCTAGGCCCCCTTTACTGTAAATATAGTTTAAACAAAACATTAGATTGTGAATCTAATAATAGAAGACTGCTAACTTCTTATTTACCGAAAAAGTACGCAAGAACTGCTAACTCTATGTCCCATGTCTAACAACATGGCTTTTTCAAGCTTTTAAAGGATAGAAGTTATCCGTTGGTCTTAGGAACCAAAAAATTGGTGCAACTCCAAATAAAAGTAATAAAAATATTCTCCTCATTCACACTAATAACACTACTCCTACTAACCGCACCCATCATAATAACAAATTCCAATATTTACAAATCCTCTAAATTCCCACTCTATGTAAAAACAATTATTTCATACGCCTTTATCACTAGTACAATTCCTACAATAATATTTATTCATACAGGACAAGAAATAATTATCTCAAACTGACACTGACTAACTATCCAAACCCTCAAACTGTCACTCAGTTTTAAGATAGACTATTTCTCAGTAATATTTGTTCCTATCGCATTGTTCGTCACATGATCTATTATAGAATTCTCAATATGATACATACACGCAGACCCCTATATTAACCAGTTCTTTAAGTATCTACTCTTATTCCTCATCACAATACTTATCCTCGTTACCGCAAACAACCTCTTTCAACTATTTATCGGTTGAGAAGGGGTCGGAATCATATCATTTCTACTTATCGGATGATGATACGGACGGGCAGACGCAAACACAGCAGCCCTACAAGCAATCCTATACAACCGCATTGGCGATATTGGATTTATCCTAGCAATAGCATGGTTCTTAACAAATCTAAACACCTGAGACTTCCAACAAATCTTCACACTCGATTTAAACAACTCCAACCTACCCCTAATAGGCCTAGTACTAGCCGCAACCGGAAAATCCGCACAATTTGGTTTACACCCATGACTACCCTCTGCAATAGAAGGCCCAACCCCTGTATCAGCATTACTCCACTCAAGCACAATAGTGGTAGCAGGCATCTTCCTACTAATCCGCTTCTATCCCCTAACAGAAAATAACAAATTTATCCAGTCCATTATATTATGCCTAGGAGCAATTACCACATTATTTACAGCAATATGCGCCCTTACCCAAAACGACATCAAAAAAATCATTGCCTTCTCCACATCCAGCCAACTAGGCCTTATAATAGTAACAATTGGTATCAACCAACCTCACTTAGCATTCCTTCATATCTGTACTCACGCTTTCTTCAAAGCTATACTATTCATGTGCTCCGGCTCTATTATTCACAACCTTAATAACGAACAAGACATTCGAAAAATAGGAGGCCTATTTAAAGCAATGCCATTTACTACAACAGCCCTCATTATTGGCAGTCTCGCACTTACAGGAATACCCTTCCTCACTGGTTTCTACTCCAAAGACCTAATCATTGAATCCGCCAATACGTCGTATACCAACGCCTGAGCCCTCTTAATAACATTAGTCGCCACTTCTTTCACAGCAATTTATAGCACCCGCATTATCTTCTTTGCACTTCTAGGACAACCCCGATTTTCAACCTTAATTCTCATTAATGAAAACAATCCCCTCCTAATTAACTCAATTAAACGCCTATTAATCGGAAGCCTATTCGCAGGATTTATCATTTCCAATAACATTCCTCCTATAGCAATCCCCCAAATAACTATACCTCACTACTTGAAGATAACAGCCTTAACAGTCACAATCCTAGGTTTCATTTTAGCACTAGAAATTAGCAACATAACCCACAACCTAAAATTTAATTATCCATCAAACATCTTCAAATTCTCTAACCTATTAGGATATTACCCCACAATTATACACCGCCTAACCCCCTACATAAACCTAACAATAAGTCAAAAATCAGCATCATCCCTTCTAGACTTAATTTGACTAGAAAATATCCTACCAAAAACCACTGCACTATTCCAAATAAAAATATCCATCACAGTTACAAACCAAAAAGGCCTAATCAAATTGTATTTCCTCTCCTTCCTAATCACAATCCTTGTCAGCACTTTCTTACTTAATTTCCACGAGTAATTTCCATAATTACTACAACACCAATTAACAAAGATCAACCAGTTACAATAACCAATCAAGTACCATAGCTATATAAAGCAGCAATTCCTATAGCTTCCTCACTAAAAAAGCCAGAATCCCCTGTATCATAAATCACCCAATCCCCTAACCCATTAAACTCGAACACAATTTCCACCTCTTTATCTTTCAACACATAATAAACTATTATAAACTCCATTAACAAACCAGTAATAAACGCCCCTAAAACAGCCTTATTAGAAACCCAAATCTCAGGATATTGTTCAGTAGCCATAGCCGTTGTATAACCAAACACCACCATCATCCCTCCCAAATAAATTAAGAAAACCATTAATCCTAAAAAGGACCCACCAAAATTCAACACAATACCACAACCAACTCCACCACTCACAATTAGACCCAACCCTCCGTAAATAGGCGAAGGCTTTGAAGAAAACCCTACAAAACCAACCACAAAAATAATACTTAAAATAAATACAATATATATTATCATTATTCTCGCGTGGAACTAACCACGACCAATGATATGAAAAACCATCGTTGTCATTCAACTACAAGAACACAAATGACCAATGTACGAAAAACACACCCACTAATAAAAATTGTAAACAACGCATTCATTGATCTCCCAGCCCCATCAAACATCTCATCATGATGAAACTTTGGCTCCCTCCTAGGTATCTGCCTAGTTCTTCAAATTTTAACAGGCCTATTCCTAGCAATACACTACACATCCGACACAACCACAGCATTTTCTTCCGTTACTCACATCTGCCGAGATGTCAACTACGGCTGAGTCATCCGATATATACACGCAAATGGAGCATCAATATTCTTCATCTGCCTCTTCATGCACGTAGGACGGGGCCTATACTACGGATCATACATTTTCCTAGAAACATGAAATATTGGAGTAGTTCTTTTATTTACAACTATAGCCACAGCATTCATAGGATATGTCCTACCATGAGGACAAATATCATTCTGAGGNCCTGGGTGTTCATTGGAAGGAATGATGCTAAAGCTGAAACTCCAGTACTTTGGCCACCTCATGCGAAGAGTTGACTCATTGGAAAAGTCTCTGATGCTGGGAGGGGTTGGGGGCAGGAGGAAAAGGGGACGACAGAGGATGAGATGGCTGGATGGTATCACGGACTCAATGGACGTGAGTTTCAGTGAACTCCGGGAGATGGTGATGGACAGGGAGGCCTGGCGTGCTGCGATTCATGGGGTTTCAAAGAGTTGGACATGACTGAGTGACTGAACTGAACTGAACTGAACTAGTGGAAGTTCACGACAGCAAAAAAAAAAAAAAAAGCCTACAGCCATATATACTAACAAAAATCAATCTTAAGAATATGTTAAATCACAAAGTTACAGAATACATATAGTATCAAAAATTCTATTTAAGTGAAGTTCAGAAACATGGAAGTAAAAGCAAGTTAATGGAAAACTAAAGATTAAAGATAGTGGTTACCACTGGGAGTGAGGAATGCATAATTTTTAAAATGTTTACTATATTATCTGCAGAGATCCATGGACTTGATTCTGTAACCAAAAAGTGTCTGAAATGGCTTCTTAACAGTTTGAGCCTTCCCCAAGTAATAACCTTTTTCAAAGAACTTGAATAAATCTCATGAAAGGACTCATCTATTTTTCTACCTGCATTTTTCACACTGTACAGTGATTTCCATTAAGGTATGAATTCAATATAGGAAAATATAAGCTTTTTTATAAACAGAATAAACTGTATCCAAGTACATGTATGGCTTATAGTAGAAGTCAGTAGTGCTCTGCGAAATGTTTTAGTAAAAAATACACGTGTGTATAGAGTCGTGCATCACGACACAACTTCCTACTGCAGGCTGTAGTCTTAAATGTTTGGAGTTTTTCACTGCAAACGATCTATAATTTTTGCACAGATTCATGTCAAGACAAAGACGTTCTAATACTTTTATACAAACAGTTCTTATCTGAAGTAGATACTTGGTATTTTTTATACTGATTGTGAAAAAGCATTTCTGCTATTATTTAGACATTCAGAAAAACAATATAATACTGGATTAAGAGCAAGAACTGGACCGAACTACCTAGCGTAAATCATGGCTTTGCCACTTATTAACTACATAGCTTTAAGCAAGTATTTAACTTTTCTATGCCTTAATTTTCTCATCTATGAAATGGACATAATGTTAAAACAATAGAGCCGTTCTGAATTAGATGAGTTACTATCTACAAACCACCTAATTGTCCTTGGCACACAACAGGAACAAAAATATTACCTTCAGTACTGTTCAAGTTGCAGCATCTCACTCACAAGATGGAATCTGTGGCAACCACTAGTTTAATACCTTCATATGACTATCTACTTGGCAGCAGAGGGATGACAAGAAATCAGTCATTAAAGGAACACTATGAAGTGTGACAGGAAACGACGAGCATGGTGAACACTGTGTGCAGGCAGCGGGATTGGCTCTGGCTGACCTGTCACATGTCACCTTCACAGACATAGGGAGCACTGATGCTGAATACTCTGGCCACCAGATGTGAAGAGCGGACTCATCGGAAAAGACCCTGACGCTGCAAAAGATCAAGGGACGACAGAGGATGAGATGGTTGGATGGCATCACCAAGTCAATGGACATGAATTTGAGCAAACTCTGGAAGACTGAGGGACAGGGAAGCCTGGCGTGCTGCAGTCCATGGGGTCACAAAGAGCTGGACACAATTCAGCAAGCTATCACTATATCACTTTTAGACAAAATGCAGATTAACAGAGCTATCACCTCACACCATAAAATAAAGTGGTCAGAGAGATGAGACTGTTCAGAAGGTAGACATCATCAAGGGGGATCTAGAGGTGGGAAGGAATGGTTAGAGTGTGAGTCTACATACTGAGATAATTATACTGGCACAGTCTATCTGATGGAACTACTTTGGATCACTAGTCTTATCCAAAGGCTTTCAACTCCCAGGAGAAGACTTAAAATGTCATTAATTTCAGTCAGTTTGGGCCCTTAACTCAGCAGTGGCTTCCTATCCCCACTCCTCATTCTTGCCTCAGGAAGGTTTGTGCTCAGGGGTTAACTTATACAGCTGAGTGAGGACAATGAACAGCGAGGTGAATGCCACTGAAAGTTTGCTCTTCCCAGTTCTAGAAATCCAAGTCACATCACAGCGGGAAGCACCACGTAAGAGTGGTCACATGCAGAAACAAGGAGGCGGAGAGAAAATGGGGGCAGTGTTTTTACTGCTCAGACAGTGGGCGGAAGGGGAAAACGTCCTATGAGGGCAGAGAGGACTTTCACGTGCACCTTAAGAGCTAAGCTGCGGGGAAGACGCAAGCCCCTCTGGCCCTGAGAGGAATGACACCAGGCAGACAGCCTTGCTCAGGTCTCAGAACGCAACTCCAACTGCTCCAGGGGCAGCTGGTGTGTAACCAGTGGGGGCAAAGTGGGCAATAAAGACCCTGTTCTTCAAATACTGGGAATCTGGATTTTGATTGCTGATGGTACTTCTGATCATGGAGGCAGAGGCAGGTAGCCATTTCGGCAGCACCCCCCCCCCCTCTAGCAGAAGCTCCTCTTAGGGGATTTAAAGTGCTACTACTGCCCCGCCCCCTTCATGGACCGAAGGACCAGACCATTATCAACAGCAACAGCATACATGGAGGGATCTAAAAGGTGCATGTACATGCCCAGGAAAAGGTGTAGGCTTAGAAAGACCTTACACTTTCTCAGGCTGATCTTTCACACAAAAACAGACTACAATAAAAGCAATAACAACAACAGAATGACAGAAAAAGCAAATCTTGGAGAAGGGGGAAAATCTGATTTCCAGCACTTTGAACAAAATCATACTTTGAACAAAGTATGAACAAAATCATACTTTATGAACAAAGTATGAACAAAAGCACTTTGGATGAAGCTTACAAAGAGAGAGCAAAGTATGGCCTGTTGAAAAATGTAAGCCAACAGAAGCCGTGTCTGAAAAAGGCCACACAGCACACCTGCTAGACAAAGACCTCAACTGTCCTAAATATGCTAAAAGAACTAAAAAGTATGGACCAAGTTAAGAAAACAATGCATGAACATAATGCAAATATGTCAAGAGAGACAGGCTACTCCTTCAAGTGACCCTGCTCACTGTCCCAGAAGAACAGACAAGGGAAGAGATTATTAGCTTTTGTGCAGGGCTGAGAAAGTCTGAGAACACTGCAAACTGATCTGCAAGGTACAAAGAGGCTTCATTCTGGTCTTGTATTTCAGGATTCAGAATCAGGAAAAAAAAAATTTAATGCTTTAAAAATAAGGTGTTTTTTTTTTTTTTAATAAAAGATGAATGTAAAATCTATCAGATGTTTTCAAATATTTTTGCAAAAGTAAATCCCTGCCTTGTTCCCCCTCCCCACAAGATATAGAGTAAGAATTTGGACAGAGTTCTACATGAAACCTAAATATGAAATTCTTATTTATCAGTTGATCCATAAGGGCTCCAACACTTAATATTTTTAGTAAAGGTCCATTAAAATTAAGGAATCAACAAACCACTGGACAGTTGCTTTCAACTGTCATTATGATGCTCACTGAAAATGCTGAAGGACAAGGACAGTCAGTGTGGGACTGCATGTGACAGATAGTCAAAGGGCATGATCTACAAAATCACGAACAATCCAGAGAGCACTGTGGGAGAAGTAAACGCTGACTTCAAAAAGCAATCCAAGGAAACTATGTACATCGTAGCCTCTGGCATCTGGTCAAAAGTGATTCTGCTTTATAGAGACATAGTTTTTGTCCAATCTGTTAACCAGATCAAATCAACCTTAACAAATGTCTCATCTGACACAGATTGTTCCCAGTCAGTGTCACATGAGGCAGCAGGTTGTTTACTGACACTGTGGTGAAACTGTCATGACACAGGGGACTCATGCATCAAACATGCCACGAGACTGGCTCATCAGCTTTCTGGGAAGCAACCAAATTACTTCCAGGTCACCCTTCTTGTCATCACAGACTCCATACACATCTATAGACAGAGTCTGTGGATGGGATCAGCTTTGCAAGGGTACCAAGCATCCCAAGGTAGCTTCTGTTTGTAAAGTACAGGGAGGAGATACTGACCACACTTAGAAATTTGTAAAATAGAAAGGACGGCCCTTAAACAAGCAAGATCTCTTTCTTATGTTCTCACATAGCTTAACAGAAAACATTTGTTCACTACAAAAGAGAAGTGATTAAAAAATGTAACCACAGAGTCTTAAAAACTTGCTCTGCATAGTAGTGTGTTTCTTCTAAGGAAAGTGGAGAAGATGATCACTGCCTGCATCTGACGATCACGTCCCCGTGCCCCAGGTACCCTGACGCAGCAGGGCGATGAGAAATCACACAGGTGGCCTTGGGACACAGGTTCCTGCCTGCAGCAGGATGGGGCTGGGACATTTCCAGCGGGGGTCCAGTGAACAGCATGTCCAAAGAACTGCTGAAAGGACCAACACCGTCGTAACAGATAAACAGTCATAACCTATCATTAGATAGCTAGTGGGTATTTTAATGTCACTACTAGGCACCCGAGTGGGCGACTGCAGACCACCAAGGGCCGCCCAGAAGCAGAGTGTGTTTGGAGTTAAAGCACTCTGTGCATGTCACAGGGACAGGTGTCGCCACAGACACTGATGCTAACGTACAGACTTCACGAGATCACAGACAGCAGGGAAGCCAGGCCCTCCAAGACTAAACACATGAGCTCAGCTAACAGAACAATGACTTAAAGTACACTGTACTTATAAACTCTAAAGTTTTAAAAGTAAGTGAAGTCGCTCAGTCGTGTCCGACTCTTTGCGACACCGTGGACTGTAGCCTACCAGGCTTCTCCGTCCATGAGATTCTCCAGGCAACAATACTGGAGTGGGTTACCATTTCCTTCTCCAGGGGATCTTCCCAAGCCAGGGATCCAACCCAGGTCTCCCGCATTGGAGTAAGATGCTTTAACTTGTGAGCCACCAGGGAAGATCTAAAGTTTTATAATTCACCTTCACCTTTAAAAAAAAAAAAAGGGGGAAGATCTAAAGTTTTATAATTCACCTTAAAAAAAAAAAAAAGATGAGGACAGGAAAACTGAAGAGTTATAAAACCCACAACTCAAATCAGAAGTGAATGATTTTAATCAATGATTCAGAAATGCCGATCATATAACCAACTTGTTATAAGACAGGCTTGTTTAGTAGGAAAAAAACAAGGAAATGTCTTCTTCCACAAAGTTTCCAAAATCACATCTTGTACTGCTCATGACCCTCTGACTTTCCCTACTGAGTTAAATGGTATTTCTTCACACAAATACTTTTCATGAACAGGTTATTTCCTTAATAAGTTACTTCTTGCTTCAGCTCTTTTAGTTCAAAATAAAGAAAAGTATAATTTACTTATTGGTCTCTACCGATACTCCTTATTAAAAACTTTTCTTAAAATATAAAGTTGACAGCCTTAACTTTTGGCATGTGTATATGTGCATACATAATAAAAGAGAAGACTGCAAGCCTTTCCAGCATCACCCTTACAATAACAGCTCTAGATGCTACGCACCAGGCAGTCACCTGCTTTAGAGCTACACATGGGAACAGTTCTTTAAGAAGCTGCTGCGGTCTGTGAGGGAAAAGAAAACGCCCACTGACTGGGTACCAGACCCTGGCGAGGGCTGTCCAAAGGTCCCACATCTGTGCTAGAAGCTGCTGGGAAATGGAGAACTGCTAAGGGGGTGGATTTCGTGCTCTGATGAGGGGCACTGTTCACAATCATTAGTAACAGGAGAGCGAAACTGCAGGGCTGAACCATGGAGTTCAGATACCCTCATCATGGAATATGACACCCGGGGCAGGTTTATGTTCAGAATGACATGCACGTGACGACAGGGCACCTGACGCTTACATCCCATGAACACTGCCTTTCAAAGTCAAGTCTCTGGGGGCTCACGGGCTTGACATTCCATGAGCACCACTTCTAGAGCTCCCTGCAGAGCTGGATTGAGAGGTGATGAGATCACCTCCATCTCAGTCACAAGCTGGTTTCCTCCCCACAAGGTGTCCTTCTGACTTCACATTTTCGCCAAGATCAGCTCTAATGAATCAAATGCGCCATCACTGAAAGGATTCTGTCTTGTTCAGTTAGTCAAATATATGTTAATCCTTTCTAAGTGGAAGACCCAGCTTCACTGTGGGGAGAAGTGCGGACGTGATGAAAGTACGTGTATCCAAGTGCTTTCTGAGAGGTCGTCCAAATGCTTACTAGCTTCCAGTGACACCCACAAGACACCTTTTCTTTTCCTTCAGGATCTCTCTAAAGGTTACTACTCTAGAAAGGGAATCCTAAAAATGTCTGAGCAAGGTGATTATTCTGCCAACAAACATATTGCCATTCTCCCATCTCCTCTCACTGAGTAAAAGAAAGCTTAGAGGTCTCAGGAATCTTGGACAGAAAGCCTTGACTATTTTTTCTCTTTGTCTTCTTCTTAGAAAATGAAAATTACCATAAATTATGACTAAGTAATATGGAGAAGAAAGTACAGTACATCCAGGAGAAAGCTCTGTGCCAGCTTTGGGTCAAGCTGAATTTGTCTAGTATGATGACAGTTGAATTTTTTTTTGAACAGCTTTACGCATCCTCGGTAAACTTAATATGCTCCAGTGAGGAAAATACCTATCAAAAAAACTACCCCCTTTTGGGACTTCTCCAGTGGTCCAGTGGCTAAGACTCCATGCTCCCAATGCAGGGGGCCCAGGTCCGATCCTTGGCTGGGGAACTAGATCCCACGTGTTGCAGTTAAGAGATCCCATGCTGCAGCTAAATATGACACAAGATCCCGAACGCAGCAACTGAGCCCTGACACAGCCAAACATGAACAAAGACAAACAGACTGCGCTCAAGGCCAAAATGATTCTTAAAGATTGTATTTAAAATTAAAACTTTATCCCTTTGTGCAGGTTTGGAAATAATGTAATTTCTTCAACTCACTCAAGCTACTCTGACCAAAGACTGCAGATAATATGAAACCTTTCACCCCCAGAAAACTGGATCATACACTCCAAGGCAGCACGTGTATAAACGTGAAATGGCCACGCTGAGTAGCTGCCTGTGCATATTCAGAGCCTCAGTGGAAGATGTGAGGTATTTCCAGGGTGCCCACCTGTCTCCCAGAGACCACACCAGTTCACCTAGGTGATAGGGGGCCACCACATTTGCTCAGGATGGTCTTCCTTCACAACGCTTCCAATATCCTGGGAGCATCCCTACCTCATGGCCTAGTGTGCGTTCATTCAAGGTAAAGCAAAGGCGGGTGGCTTTCTCTTTCCCTTTTAGAAAGCTCTGTCAAGGGCTGCTGCTGCTGCTAAGTCGCTTCAGTCGTGTCCGACTCTGTGCGACTCCATAGATTGCAGCCCACCAGGCTCCCCCGTCCCTGGGATTCTCCAGGCAGAAAGTCTAAATTATCTCCCAGGCCTGCCATCACGTTCACTAGCCAGAGAAGGAGCCACAGATTACTCGTGGGAGTGGGGAAAGACACAGCACACGCCTTGGCAGATGCCAACAGCCAGTGCTAAGGAAAAAAAAGAAGCAGCACGACTTTAGCAAATATTAAAATCCAACGTCTCCTGCGAGACTACAGGTACAGTAGGTTCCTGATTCCAGCTGCACCACGACACTGCCTGGAAGAGCTGAAGGGCAAGGAAAAGTGCGCGAGTCCACATCCTTTCCTATGTGCACACATGAATGCATACGGATGTTTCCACAGTTGCATTTGTGGATTGAGAATGGCTTTCAATCTGCAGCCTGAAATGTTAGCTAATTATTTAGAAATAAAAACATGAAAACAAAAAATGTTGGCTTTAACTTCAAAGCAAATAATTCCGAAGAGCAGCTTAAGAAAACTCTTAGCTGAAAGAGAAAAAAAAAATTGTGGAGGGTGGATCTCTAAATTGTCCATATTTCCAGCATCCGGGC